>NTHP01000009.1:2373453-2409887 GCA_003416845.1 Oplegnathus fasciatus | reverse complement strand
AAAAAAAAAAAAAGACTTATTCCTTAGTTTATATCAGGTCAAGTCATTTTTTTTTAAAACTCACCTGGAAGAAAACATGAACATAGAACATGGACTAGTGTTGCACTTCAGCCTCTTGTGGCTGAAATTATTACAACAACAACAAAAATTTGCCAGAAAAACATTTTTTTTCTCACTTGCCTCTCAGTGCTTCTGAGAAGCCTCCATGTTATTGAATCTGTAGTACTTTTGTTCAGAAGTGCAGCATTAAATGTAGATGTTATTGTGCAATATGTTACAATCAAGTTTAAAAATGCACTGGCCATAAATCCTAGATATAAAATATTTTTTGCTGACAGGAAATATAAATGCAACTTATTGGTGTAGTTTAGGCCCAGTGTCACAGTGGGCTCATGTGTTTTAACTTCGTGGTTGACATTTATGTGACATGTCATATGAGTCGCAATGTGACGTGATTGGAGAATGACATTCCTAAATTAGCCTGTTATTTTTTATTACATTATTACTTGGTATCAGGTAGAAATTTTCTCATATTTATCATTATGTCTTTCTCGTGCACATTGACATATTTCTCAATTCTTCTCTCTTCTTATCCCAGTAGTGTGCCCTGTTGCATTAATATAGCTGCAATTAACTTACATTCACTCCTTCATCCCAACCATAACCTTAACCAAAAAACAAGTCTTTACCCTAAAATGTAATGGTTTACCTCATGGGGGACAGTTGTTGTCCCCAAATCAAATGTGAGTCACCACAACGTGACTGTGTCAACGAATTATGGTCAACACAACTTGAGTAGTACAAGTACATATGCACAAACCTTAATAAACCTAATGCATCCACTATACTATAATTTATATTTTATATTAATTGAAAATATACAATACTATATTATTATATTATAATATTAACAGTAGTCCAGCACACTGACCATGCACTTGTGTTCCTGATATACTGCTTCCAGCCTGGGTTCAGGCTGTTAGGCACAAGATTTCCATCAAACTCCAGATGCCAGGAGTCTTCTTGTTTAAGATTGTTTGCTTTAGTCTGGAAGATATGAGTCCACTCCGGGTGTGCCATCCTGTAAGTGTCAGTGGTGCTGGTGGCTGAAGAAGAGACAAAACTCTGACAGCTGATATACTGTAAACAACTTGTCAGAATGACTCATCAATCTTACGTTGAGAGACTTGACTGTGAGAGGAAAGTGAAACTTAAAAGTCAGGTCTTACTATGACTGGGATTGGGAATGACACGTATGTTTCGTTAGGGCAGATGTTAAAGTTGTAATCTCGAAGATTTTCATTTCGTTGTCTTTCATGGCACCTATGGCAATAATCAGTAATTGCAGGTGAGTTTTTGGACCTCACTCCAGTTTCAGTTTCATCAACTGTAGTCATCAACCTTTTCTTCGTTTGTTCGGCCATAATAACTATTCACAACGCTAGCAGAGATGGGAAAAAGCAGTACACTGCTTCACACACAGGTGAGTTGAAGAGTGAGTCTGTTGCATTAAAAGTCTTGTTAAAACCCTAATTGTGTGCCGCTTGTTTTTTTTCCTCGAAAGTCGCTCCCGACACCTGGGTCGTAATACTGCAAATGCAAAGGCTTTCATCAGTGGGCCATAGGCTTAATCACCATTATGTTACCTCATTCGGCGATAGATAGTGACTTAACAGACGTTTATTTAAATTAAAATCAATTGTCACCAAATTTGGTACAGAACATCTCTGGACCAAGCCAGGAAAAGTGATATTCCACACAGTTTTCCTATAGCTGGCCCTCAAAGTTTACTCAAACGCTGTGGGCAGGGCTTACATTACAAAAAATGTCATATCTCCTGAGTGCTTTGTGGTATTGCAACCACATTTGGTGGACATGTGTAGATAATGTTGTTTGAGTGAGTGAGTGTCTGAGTGACTATGACAAATTTGGTGCCATTTGGCCAATAGATGGCACTGTAGCAGCATCATCTAACTCTAAAGGAAGGAATCTCTGCCTGTCTGTATGTATGTATGTGTCCTTCGCATGTCTTGACAACTCCTTCATGTGATCGACTTCACACTTGGTGGGTGTATTGCTGAGGACCCAAGGGAGTGCAGTGTCGAGTGTGAAATTGATCAGATGAGTGGTTCTCAAGAACGCTGCAAGCAGCCATACTGCGGTTCTTGACAACGCTGCAAGCAGCACTTCCGGGGGCTAAGCAATTGGCCCGCTCCGAATGGTACGCATTCCGAACGACCATGCCCCGAATGGGCATTGAACTTGTATATGATATGAGTCTGGACAGACATTGATGTAAACTGCACTTGACTGGTTGGCAGAGGCATACAACCACGGGGCGGTAATTCTAGTTACATTTTATTTTGATGCTGTCCATCACAATTAAAGCGGTTGCACAACTCTGCTCCAATATACAATACTTTAATCCCCAAACCTCCTGCAAACCAACCTTTCTGTATGTTACATAATTGTTGTACAATAAGTTGTCACAGTCTGGTACTCTAAAGAACTTAGTGTTGACTACAAATGTACAGAAATACCCACATTGAAACTGTAACTATTGGGAAGGACACTGCTGACTTGAAACTTTGAGGCTGTCAAGTGTTCGTTGCAGTGGTGTTCCTGTCAGTCACAGAGTGAAACCACTACAGTCGTGGCCTTTTCCTTGAATCATCTGTTAATGAAGCAGTGTGAGTGGTGCTCTTTCCTTTGTCTGTTCCACCCTCTTGATATCAGTCTTTATCTGTTCCACCCTCTTGATATCACTGCTTGTGCTGACTGCGCTGTTCTTGTATTAATTTCAAACAAACTGCTCACAATTGCTGCTGTCACAAATGTAATAAGTCACTTTCTGTGTGTCATGGACTCTTTACCACCTAGCTGACACCGTACATACAAAAGCAGAAACCGGCTGTATGTAAAATATCCATTTTCCAAAATTCACATCTGCACATGTCCAAATACTATATCTAATACTTAAGTATTCTACTGTTTACAGATCAGTTACCTTAGTGACTCCTCTATAAATGCTTTAAGTGTCAAAATTCATTGAGAGGCCTTCATCCTCTCATTTAATGCCATATTTACACATTAAATAATAAATAAATCAGACCAATTTATTTAAAAACAGAAAATACCCACACTACAAATCACAAACACCTTTAGTTTATTGTTTGTATAAGCTTTATTTATCTATTGCCTTTCTGTTTCCATGAAGGCTTGTTTAATGCCTTTGAGCAAACAAATACATGTTAAATGTTAAATTAAATGTAAAGAAGAAATATGATAGAGAAAGAAATACAATGAAACAGAATGAAAGGAGTGAAGTCTTGAAACAATTTGCTAATATGAGTTTAGGCAAAAAACATCATTAATAAATTAAAAAAACCTGATTAATAAATACAAGACAGTCTGAGACAAACGTTACTTTTCTTTGAATTAATTAAAGGCTGCCTGAAAAGTAACACAAGCTCAACTCCTTGCACAGATGCCTTGCATACAGGCCTCACAATGAGCAGGCTCATGGGGACTTCTGACATCCAGGTTTACAGGAGGCCTGTTCCCTCCGCCCAGGTTTTCATGGTAGCATTTTATTCTTATCTTCTCCACCAGGCTCTCCAGGAGGATGCCAATGTTCTCTGAGTCGATTTTGGGCTTCTCCATTGGAGCTCCGTCGCACATCTTGCATTTCTGACGGAAGCGCCTCACCTTGACAACGCCCTGACTGTCTATCAGGTGCATGTGGAAGACCACCATCACCCAGTTGGAAGGCCAGCTTCTTCTACACTGTGTGCAATTGAACCTTAAAAATGACAGAAGATCCAAGTTACAGAAAGTCTGAACTGGCCCTTTAACAAAATGACAACCAACCAAAGTTATGCTGGAAACTCAAGTTTTAGCTAGAGACATACTTCACGTCACCTCCTTCCTGGTTACATAATGAATCCAGAATTCTTTCTCTGCCATTCAAGTGTTGCCTGTCTGAAACCTATGGTCCTACCAATGAAATTATTTCTTCTCTCAATATATCTCTAACTCTAAAATAAACCACCTTTTGTCACACTGGACATGGCATTAACTTCCATTCATTCCCTTAACCCTTATCCTAACCCTAACCTTAAGCAGTACAAGTACATACACACAAACTTTAATAAACTTAATGCCTCCATGTCACTATAATTTACATTAGCCTAAAATATACAATACTATGACTACAGTAATTAACAGTAATCCAGCACACTGACTTTGCACTTGTATTCCTGATGAACTTCACCCAGCCCGGGTTCGGGCCATTAGGCACGAGACTGTCATCAAACTCCAGACGCCAGGAGTCTTCTTGTTTAAGAATGTTTGCCTTAGTCTGGAAGATACGTGTCCACTCCAGTTGTGCCATCCTGTCGGTGTCAGTGGTGCTGGTGACTGAAGAAGAGACAGAACTCTGACAGCTGATCTGTACTGTATGCAAACAACTTGTCAGAATGACTCACCACCCTTACGCTGAGAGACTTTGACTGTGACTCTACCAACAGAGAGTCAGAGAAAAGTGAAACTTAAAAGTTGAATCCTGGTTTCCTTAAGTTTCAGGTCTTGTTTTGTACTATGAATGGTATGGGGAACAACAAGTTTGTTTCATTAGGGCAGATGTTAGGCATACAAAAAACATGAGTCGGCAGACTGTCTAATTGCTGGATAGCTTATTTATACACAGAAATGTAGAGAAGGGAAAGCCCATGTAATGAAAATGTAACTGCTTTGTCTTTGGGTGGTTAGGGTGTCTTAGAATTATCATTGACTGGAAGTCAACTGAAAGTAAACTTTTCATTTACTAACATATCACAAACATAAGAAATGTGATTAGTGTGGATTAACTGAAATAAGATCACTGCCTCTATTTGTTTCATAAAAACTTGCACCAAATCAAAGTACTCACTAGTGAAGGACTGCAGGTGTCCTCTGGTGTCACCTCAAACCTCCTGCCAGTCAAACATTTTCATTTTATATTTATCAAAATTAAACAGGTTGCACAACTCTGTTCCAACATACAATTCTTTAATCCCCAAACCTCCTGCAAACCAAACCTTTCTATATGTTATATAATTGCTGTTCAACAGGTTGTCACAATTTGGTACTCTAAAGAACTTAGTGTTGACTACAAATGTACAGAAATAGTCAATTTAAGCCTCCCACATTGAAACTGTAACTATTGAGAAGGACACTGCCGACTTTGTTGGAACTTTGAGGCTGTCAAGTGTTCGTTGCAGTGGTGTTCCTGTCAGTCACAGAGTGAAACCACTACAGTCGTGGCCTTTTCCTTGAATCATCTGTTAATGAAGCAGTGTGAGTGGTGCTCTTTCCTTTGTCTGTTCCACCCTCTTGATATCACTGCTTGTGCTGACTGCGCTGTTCTTGTATTAATTTCAAACAAACTGCTCACAATTGCTGCTGTCACAAATGTAATAAGTCACTTTCTGTGTGTCATGGANAATACTATATCTAATACTTAAGTATTCTACTGTTTACAGATCAGTTACCTTAGTGACTCCTCTATAAATGCTTTAAGTGTCAAAATTCATTGAGAGGCCTTCATCCTCTCATTTACTGCCATATTTACACATTAAATAATAAATAAATCAGACCAATTCATTTAAAAACAGAAAATACCCACACTACAAATCACAAACACCTTTAGTTTATTGTTTGTATAAGCTTTATTTATCTATTGCCTTTCTGTTTGTAAGAAGGCTTGTTTAATGCCTTTGAGCAAACAAATAAATATGTTAAAAAGAACACTAACTGCCAACAAGAACAACTATGAAAGCTTACATGCACTTATTATATATTATTATACAATATTATAGAAATATTATTAGATATATTATTATAGAAATATGATAGAGGAAGAAATACAATGAAACAGAATGAAAGGAGGGAAAGTCTTAATACAATTTGCTAATATGAGTTTAAGCATAAAACATCAATAAAACCCTTGATAGAATAAAAAAAGCTGAAGAATAAATACATTACAGTCTTAGACAAAGATAACTTTTCTTTGAATTAACAAGAGGCTGACTCAAAAGTAACAGAGGCTCAACTCCTTGTACAGATGCCTTGCATACAGGCCTCACAATGAGCAGGCTCATGGGGATTGTTGAGATCAAGGCTTCTAAAATGCCTGATCTTTCTGCCCAGGTTTTCATGGTAGCATTTTATTCTTATCTTCTCCACCAGATTCTCCAGGAGGATGCCAATGTTCTCAGAGGTGATGCTGGGCTTCTCCATTGGAGCTTCGTTGCACATCTTGCATTTCTGACGGAGGGGCCTCACCTTGACAATCCCCTCCCCGCGTATCAGGCGCATGTGGAAAACCACCATTGCCCGGTTGGAAGACCAGCCTCTTCCACACTCGGTGCACTTGAACCTTGAAAATGACACAAGATCCAAGTTAAAGAAAGTGTGAACTGGCCCTTTAACAAAAAGACAACCAACAAAAGCTGTAAACTCAAGTTTTAGCTGTAGACAGACTTCTTGGAAGCAGTGATGCTCTGGAAGAAGAAATTATAATTAATTAATTGGGTTTAAAAGTCAGTTGGCCACACTGGACATGGCATTAATTTACATCAGTCCCCTTAACCCTTATCCTAACCCTATACTTATTACTTATTTCTGTTCTTAATTCTTATTCCATTTTACACTTA
The DNA here is from genome assembly GCA_003416845.1 of Oplegnathus fasciatus. Lineage (NCBI taxonomy): Eukaryota > Metazoa > Chordata > Actinopteri > Centrarchiformes > Oplegnathidae > Oplegnathus > Oplegnathus fasciatus. Next base: position 2,403,192 of record NTHP01000009.1, on the reverse strand, counting down.
TTTCTATTGCATAATTGATGGAGCTAATGGACATACATTTCACTGTAATTATACCCCTGTATTATTATGTGACAAATAAACCTGAACCTGAACCTGACCCTGGGTCTTTACCCTAGAATTTAATGGTTTACCTAGGGACCAGTTTCTGTCCCCAAATCAAATATGAGTCACCTCAATGTGACTGTGTCAGCCGATTTTTGTCCACACAACTTAAGCAGTACAAGTACATATTGTACACATACACACAAACCTTAACAAACCGAATGCCTCTACTATACTACAATTTATATTAACCTAACGTATAAAATACTGTATATAGACACCCACTGCAGTGATTAACGGTAGTCCAGCACACTGACCTGCCACTTGTGTTCCTGATGTATGTCTTCCAGCACAGGTTCGGGCGGTTAGGCACAAGATTTTCATCAAACTCCAGACGCCAGGAGTCTCCTTGTTTAAGATTCTTTGTTTTAATCTCGAACATACGTGTCCACTCCGGTTGTGCCATCCTATAAGTGTCAGTGGTGCTGGTGGCTGAAGAAGAGACAAAACATTGACAGCTGATCTGTTCTGTATACAAACAACTTGTCAGAATGACTCACCACCCTTATATTGAGAGACTAGAGAGTTTGGGGAAAATGAAACTTAAATGTTGAAACCTGGTTTCCTTAAGTTTCAGGTCTTGTTTTGTACTATGAATGGGATGGAGAATAAGAAGTTTGTTTTTGATGTTAAGCATATAAAAAACATTAGTCACTAGGCTGTATAATTGCCTAATAGTTTCTTTATACACAGAAATGTAGAGAAGGGAAAGCCTACGTAATGAAAGCATAACTGCTTTGTGTTTGGGTGGTTTGGGTGCCTTATGATTATCACTGACAGGTAATTATCACTCATTTACTAATATATGACACACATAAGTAATGTGATTAGTGTGGGTTAACTGAAATAAGATCGCTGCCTTTATGTGTTTCAGAAAAAACTTCACCAGCCCTCACTAGTGAAGGACTTCAAGAGAAATGAAACTGAAACGTTTTCCAGTTATATTCACGCACCACAACCACCTGCTGGTGTTATGCTGCATCACACTCTTATCTGTCCTCCAGGCAATGAAAACATATACTAATATTTACTACATTTTTATTCAAATGGATGGCACTCTCAGAAAATAATAGCGTGACTTTACTTTACTGTGACTGATCTACTGTCATCATCATTTCCATATAGAGAAATAGATACACAACAGCTCCTCAAAAATGTCTGCCTCCTCCTACTGAGCGTGGTTCTACTGAAACTTTAAGTCCAACTTCAACTTCAGTTCTGTCTGAAAAATGTACCATTCAGAACAAGTGATTAAAAAGTGTTTATCATGCTTGATTGGGCAATGAATTATTCTTATATGATGCCAATATCATGTCCAGCCTCAAGGTTACCACATTAACCTGAGTCACATTCAGCTATCAGTGAAGGAGCTACAAGAGTAAACGGTACATAACGTTACAACAAACTCAGAAACCTTTAATCTCTTCCAGGAGAATAATGCATGGAGACACTTGTTGTCAGCAGCTCATTGTAGAGAACCAATAAAAAAAACATTAAAGCCTAATGGCCCATTTAACCTGATTTGCAGGTTTTATGTAAGAACACAGAGTAATTGAATTACTGTAATTTGTATTCTGTATCTCATCAAGTGCCTGTAGATAATGATGATCAATACTGAATGTTATCCTTGTTATCCTCAATATTATATTATCAGACATGTAGGGGCCTTCCCCTCTCCTCCTGTTGGCCTCCAGTCCTCTAAATGATGAGCAATTAAACTGAGCACACAGTGTTTACCCCTCTGGCTTTTTGACACAAGCACAGTTGATCTTGAATTCAAAATGAGTTTGCACTTTAATTATTCTAATACATCTTCATGTCGATTTTAAACAGAATAATTGGATTTGTGTTGTTTGACAAGCTGGTCCATTTTGTACACTACATTTATCTACTGAAGATGTTGGATGGTGCAGCTAAGGGAAAACCTTGTTATTATGCACCTAGTTCAAGTTGGCCCGTATGTGATATCTGATAAAATACTTGTGGATTGAATAAAAAAAACGTTGATTTTAATTGGTATAGTGTAATGTGGAAAATGCCTTGTCCTTTCAGTTATGTGTGATTTAAATCCAACTTTTCTATCTTGGATGAAGCAAGCAAAGATAGGAGATTTGGATGGTGAGAATATGCCAGGACATTATTCCTTCTGCCATCAAAGCTAGAGACTGATCTTTAAAGCCAGAAAGTAGTCTTAATGTGCACATGAAATCATAGTGCATTTTTGCTCTTTTTCTCAGGTAAGTAAAACCAAATGATATCTGTTCTGATTTGGCTGCAGTTGAAGAGGCGTTGAAAACAGAGGAGTTCAAAAATCAGGATGAAGACTGCAGTGAATGGGAGCCACTGTGTTACGTATTTGGATACCACCCCTGGACTGATACCAATCCACATGGGAAGTTAAGTGTAGATGGTGAAATGAAAGAAATGGTGGAGGTTATAGTGACATTTTAGAGGACAAGCGTGAATAAAGATAAGAAGTGGCATTTTGATTCCTCTCACACATCTATGATAAGGACAGAAATAGACTTAATTGAGTAGGAGGAGACAGAAGCAATCTGGTTGAGGTAGAAGTAGTTGAGGTAGAAAGTTTAGGCAGCGTTTGTGTGGGTTGAAGAGTTGATATCTGATAAACATTTAGGAGATACAGAGGTGCCTGTGTCGATCAAATCGTCGTTGTACAAGACAGCGTCCAGGTGTGAATGTATGTAACTGTGTGTTGTGTGATCATTTATATCCATTTTTCTCTGTATGACAATATAATCTTCAAGTTCTACTTGCTGGCTTTTTCTGAAACTTTCAGCTCTCTGTCTCTCATCTCTTGTTCTTCATCAGCCCATGGGGTTTGCTCACTTGGCAAAAAGATGGCTCAGTTGTCCTCATTTACTTTGTATATTGACTGAAAATTATATAGAAAGAGCAATGACAAAACTTCTAACTTCCAGCATATTTCAAAACAAAACAGTTGAGTAAAATCACCACTGAAACAAGGGATTAAACAACTGGAGGATGAAGTGTTAAATAACAATAACAGTGATAAAACAGAAAGTCAATATATTTGTATATGACAAATGACAGTCCAGAACAAACGCCTTTACTGTACCCTTATTTTGAAACAGGAAACTAGGAAAAGCCGTCGTTATGGTAACGGATACAACGCTGCAAATATTAGCTTGTTAGCAACCGTCAGCCTCCTTTATGTACACTCTCTGGTGTTGTAGCTAGCGTTATATTATTGACATGCGATGGAGGGGACAGATACGTACCTCATCCGACCTAATCATCAGCACAAGTGAGTCGGTCACAGTGTCATATCTAACTGGTGAAATTAGCTTTTAGCTGGCGAGTTCATTGCTAACGATATGTTTTTATAACCAAACTTAACCTAGCTAAGTTAGCCACTATTTAAATGTTTTCTAGTGTAAGTTAACGTTAACTAAACTTGTGGTGTCCTTTTAACATTAGGCTAACAGGTAAGACTTAACGCTAGTCTAAATAACGTGGTTGCGTTTTCAAATGACAGTATTTCGCTTCAGTTCTAGTTAGTTACTAACTAAGCTAGTTAGCTAGCTAGTTACTTTGTCAGTTAACCTAACGGTAACGCTGTTAGCTGTAACGTTAACGTCAGCTGTAAGGACAATGTGAGGAAAAGTATGAAACATTTCTCCAGTTACCAGCCCAGTGGTGGTAAATTATATGTGGTAATGCACTTGTCTGCTTCACTGTTCACATAGCTTAAGATATTGAGTTCAATTGTATTGTCATCTGCAGGAACCTCAGGAATGTAGTATACAATGAAATTGTACCAAGGCACTCAAATTTAAAACACTTATAATCACATCTAAAGTTAGAATATAAAGCTACAGTACTGTATAAGATAACAAAAAGAAAGAAAGGCTGATGTGTTGTGGCCACTGTGACCCGTGGAAGCTGATTGAAGTTAATTTCTTGCCTTGTTGCTCACTGTTAAATCTTCCAGGTTCAAGCCAGCCATTGTGAAGGAGTGTATTCGTGAAATTGTGAGGGAGCGACTGTCTGGGATGCGGTACGACCCAGAGGAAGTCCCAGAGCTGTCCCGTTCACTGGCAGACTGCATTAAGGACAAAGTGAAGAGTGAGTGATGCTTTGTCCCTCTCTTGTGTTATACCTCAGAAGGACAGAACATCCAAGGACAGTTGTAAATTGAAAGTATTGTTCAAAGGAATTTCTCAAATATAAGGGAAAATGGTCATCCAAATTATTCACAGTAAGAAAACTGTTGTGTTACTTCACAGTCTGATTTAGCTAATATTCAGAATACCAAGGAAATGACTACAGAACTGCAGATTTAGCCTGATGTTGGCTAAATACACAGCAAGCAAAATGTTCCTCCAAAAAAAAAACAAAACTTAAACAAATTGTGAAACGTGTCCTTTCGGGTTAACCTAGATTACTTGGGAAATGTTGCATGGAAGGTCTTATACCTTCACTATCCTCCCGATTGCCAAGGCAACAGACTAAAGATGTTTGGCCACTTATGAAACAAACTGCTGCTTTTGATTGATGTGGCTGGCAGTAAAGAACCAGGCTAAATCCCTCAGAGAAGCAAACAAGTACAATGTGAACTGAATACAAAATGTAACCAGAACAATGAAGCTGAATAAAACGGTATAAAAGTCATTACAAATATTGTCAACAGTAAAATATCTCCCATTAAAACAAGTCATTCTAGTAAAATATTTTACATAATTAAATGCAACACAGTAAATGTAGGATATTAGTACCCACCCCTGTATTGTCCCTGCACAATATTTACACAATTACTGATGTACACTATTTCAGCTCATTTCCCTTCCTCAACAGATTCGGGGTTTGACAGATATAAGCTTGTGGTGCAGGTGGTGATTGGAGAACAACGAGGACAGGGAGTCAAGTGAGTAATCATTTGGTACTGGTAAACAAAAAATGGCTGTTATAATTTCTAGTACTGTATTTCAGTGGGATACTCTATTGTCTAGGGAAAGCAGGTGTAAAATTTGTTGCACTGTTGAAGACTGTAGGGAACAGAGACTGAGAGGCAGTCAGAGATTAGACAATTTTGACCCCTCTTACCATCAACCTTTCATTATGAAGTCTTCAGCTATAGACACAAAGTTGAAGCAAATTAAGGGACGTGTGTATGTATAATGCACTTTTTGGATGCTCAAGCTGCTATACAAGCCAAAAGACCAGCTATGCAATAACAGCACTATATTTCACAGACTCTTGAAAAGAATTGGCACAGTTGTTGCCTTGCAGTTGCATCACAGTATTTTGTCAACTGAGTGACACAAGAACTTTTACTCCAGTGTATTTAAACATATTAAGAAGATATTTTAGAATTCCAGAAAAATTTCCATTTGATGACTGACAGCATTGTTGACAGCATTATTTAACTAATGTTGTGTTGATTTGCAGTCTTCTTTCTTACTGCGTGATTACAGTTTCAAAATAGCATTATTCAAGCAATATTTCAGTAGTAGTAGCTAGTGGCTGATATTGACTCAGCTCTGCTCTTTACATTCCCAATGTTAGTAAATATCCTTTTGAATTAAAAACGTGGTGACATAATATGTTATGGTTATGAAAGTAGTTTGTAGTAAACTTAGAGAATCAATCCCACAATGTTTGATTTTTATTGACATTGTGTCAGATTGACACAACTCATTTTTGTGGCTGTAGTTTGTGGTATATAATATGATATACAGTTTATATGGTGTATAATATTCTGCCCAACTCATGTACATAAATGGGGCTGGACAAAATATCTGAAAAACAGAGTTGAAACTTCCCTCTGACTTATTGTTTTTCATAAAGTAGTTCAGACCTTCAAACATGAATCCACGACCGTTGTGACCCTCTCCGCTTTGTCCTGTCTTGTGTTTCACCAGGATGTCTTCAAGATGTTTGTGGGATGCTGACACAGACAACTATGCAGAAGATGTTTTCATGAACGTAGGTGCCTTTGTTCTGTTCACTCAGATGTAAGGGGGGGAAAAACAGACTTCCTTAAAGACAGTGTTTTTCAGTTAACTGTGTTTTACCTCTGTAGGACAGCTTGTTCTGTGTGGTGGCAGTTTTTGGAAGCTATTACTACTGAGGTCAAGAGGATGGATGACTGGATTCATTCTGTCAGATGAAAAGATGTGAGGTGAACATCCAAACGAGACTGCTCACCGTCAGCATTTCGGGTCCACGGTGCGTTGATCTGAAGCAACTATGTATGTACTTGCTGCATCTTGAGATCAACACAGATGACATCCTGTGTAGAAGTGATGGGTATCTGTGCTGATACTGTAGTGATTTTATAATCAAAGATTTCACCTGGATTTCCTGACCTGTCAAGGTCTCTTTTATGGCTAATAAAATGATAACGTTGGCAAATATCTTACCTAAAAACATGGCAATTTTGAGTCTATAAATGTCACCAAACAAATCCTTCAAGATGTTGAGAAGTTTGATGTCAGAGTATGGGAATACTCAGTGTATTCATGAGGACTGCAGCAGCTGTTGTATCCAGTACGTGGCAGTACTCTTAGCTGCAAAAACACAGTAAAAGCAACTGAAAGAAATGCAGTACAATGTGTATTTGTACTACACTTGGGGTGCTTGACTTAACACAGCAGCTACAGTAGAGGTCAGTATTTGTCTCTGATTGTCAACATCATGACATGATAATTACTGTAGGCCAGCTAATTGAACAGGAGAGACTTTACTAGATTTTAACCATTGTCTGTCAAGTGCATCACCAACTTTATGATCATAAATGTAATTCTTTACACATTTGAAGACTATAACAACATTTGAAAAATTTGTTTCAATATCAGATGTCCAATATAATTTGAAAAAACTGTTACCTACTGTTATCATAAACATTGGTTCTTATATACACTGTATAAGTACTGTAACATTATACAATCAATAAATTATTATCACGTTGAGCATTTGTATATCTACCATAAACAAATCAAACCGTCATTGAAAACAATGTTGAACTTTCAGGCTGCCTTATACAGTTTATGCAGGAAATGAACATGATTGCACTTTGGATAAAACAGGAAGAGGCACTCTTCTCCCAACGCAAAGAGGCCAAGTATTAACCTCATTTTTATGGCAGAATGATAAGAGGTTGATGGTACTCTTGGTAATATCTTAATTTTGAAAAATATTTGCACTAACCATACAAGCCACTCAACCGTGCTTCCACTTGTTCATTATCATTCAGTAATGAAAATACTACAAATGACACCTTTTTAAAAAGTGAAAGATCAAAACATAAAGCTGCCTACAGTACTTACACATTTCTAGCCACACAGAATTTCTTGGTTTGAGTTAAATCTATGATTTTGGGTTATATTTGTCTGGTAACCTTGCAAGAATCCACATGAGATGCCACCTGAAGTGACCCAGTTTGTATTTTGTTTTCTCGCATGGCCACTACAGTATTTCCACAGTCATGATGTGCTGGAGGACTTGTGCCTGGCATGAAATTGATGACGTTTATCTTTCACACTTACATGGAACATGTTTTTTGAATGTTCTTTTTCCTCAGGAAAATCAAATTGTAATTAAGAATATCCTTTTGAAGCACTAGTTTGAGAAGGTAGCATTTCCGTTTTTTAATTAGACAAGTAATTACTTTTTTTTTTTTTTACAATTTTAACACAATAGCGTTGCCTTTATACATGATGGTGCTTTTGCTCATTTAGGATGGTGTGAACAGCCTGTTTAGCGACCAAACTGTTTTCAGATTTGTGTTTCTTTTATTCAGGCTTTTTATTTGACATCTCGCCAAACATACTGTATATCACTAAAGCATCAGTAAGTGATATTTTTAAATGAATGATTGTAACTTTGAATCAAATGATTAGATTTGCCCGTTCCACAGGGAATCAAGACCCAAATCTCTTTTTTCACTTTTCATATGCGTTCAGGTCATTGTTTTGGTTCACACATAAAACCAGACACGCTTAATATAGATATATGTGCCCAGCATGAAATAGTGTAAATGAGCAGCTGAAACATCCACTGAGCTCCACTGTCCCAAATATTTTTCCTCAGGAGTTGGTGGACCCAACCAGGGATACAATGAGGAAATATTGGTCGTGAAACATGATGTGTGAGCGCATACAGCACTGTCCTAGTCTCCTAATATATTATCACTTGATAAGATATTAGCATAGGCCTTTAAGTTACAATCTCTGGAAATACATGTGCATAGTTAGATGTCAAACTATAAACCAGTTCAAATAAACTATGCAGCTGCTAGTTTAAATTTGCTTTAAAATGTAAGGATTGGCTGACATTTTCACATTCTGCACCACCTTGTCAAAAATCAACAGTAAAACCTAAAAAAATCAGTAAAAAAATCAAAAGCAGTGTACTCTCTTAGTACGTCATAAAGGATGAGGGCCAGTGATTTGAGCTGGTTGCATGTCACTGGCCCTCAGTTGCCCTCATCCAAGAGCCTTCTTGATGAATGCTGGCTGAAGAGCTGAAGAGGGGTTGCTGTGTTGCTACACTGTGCTGTGTCTGGCTCACTCTGGAAGAGTGGTCATGATGGAGGACACAGCTCCCTCCCAAGACTCCTGAAATCTGTCTTGGGAGCTTCCTTTTGTTCGTCTGCCTGACTGCTCAACTGGCTCTTCTCTCAATGAGCCTTTCGACCTTCTCCGATCAGTCTCTCTATCTCTTTGTGTCTTCCTCTTCAGGCAATCTCTTGAGGTTTCAGTCAGAGATCGATTGGGAAACTGTGTTAGTCACTGATAACTTATTAGCTGATGTAAGCACAACTTCTGCCTCCACTAACACAATTCTCTATTCCCTCACGGTCATACCCTTGGCCAGGATTGGCCCACAATGAATTCTGCCACTGGTAGCATAATAAGTCCAGATTTATGTGGATCTAATCCAGGGGAAAGGTTTCGGGCCACTAAAAAAAAGAAAAAGAAACACATGAAACAAAATAACCCAAATTTGCAAAACACAGCCACTAACCAGACAAAAGATGATTAAGTCAAAACCAAACATATTCAACAGTCAAGTTTCAATCCAAATATTAGCGCAAATTTAAATCAAATTTCCAGAAAATTGACAAAAGAAAATGCCAATTAATGCATGTTTGCATCCACTACTGGCGCTAACTCTCCAGTCAGTTGCCTTTAAACCATTGCAGAAGAAGACAGTGCAACGAGATGTGGTGATGGTGGCTTCACTGAGACAGCAGTAGACTAACCTGTTGTCTGATCTGTCGGTACGTGTTTTGTAAGATCAAATGAAATATCCTGCACCCATTGGACAGGAGACGTGTCTTTAACGCTTTGTTAGAAATGACTGCAACTGCCTAGCCAAGTCAACCTGAAATCAGATGCTCAGTCTCTAAACAAGCACATAGGTCACATTTATACAGATTATAGATTTAGGGAAGAGGCCCACTGGATCACTGGATCTTTGGAGCACACTAGGTGCCCAGTAATAGCGCATCAAAATATGAAATGTATTACATTTAAGGATTTAATTCACAACAGTTTGACCATAATAATTTCAGTAAGTACTTCACAGCAAAGTGAGTGACAAAGAAGCACATTTCTGATCATTTTGAATAAAAAAATCACATGCACAGCTTTTAGGTTTTGTAGCTTTCTAAAGAGTTGTTTTGTGGCATGTTTGTTTGTTTTGTGGCCTCATTAAGAAGTGCCTCAATCTATTGCATTCTGTCGCAGGTTCGTCTGCTTTTGCTCATTTCACTTCAGATGTCTTACAAGGATAATTGAGTCCAACAGTGAAACATTTGCCAACTCCTCTTCCCTGTAATGTGTTGGTGAAATTGAGACGCCTGTCTTCAATCAGACAGGAGGTCATTTTCAGATATTCTTGTGTTTTTGTAATTACTCTTGGGTCTCTTCCATTAATTTTAGCAAACCAGCCCCCATCTGGAAAACGAGGTGCTTTTCAGACTATATATAAAGACTAATGAGACAGAAGTGAGCAGTTGAAGTGATCAAGCTTAGCTGAATCAATTAGTCAAATGACTCATACTGTGATTACATATACATGCCAAAGTAGGTTTCTATTTCTGGTTGCAAAGCACAGCTGAGTTGTGAATGTAGAAGCTCAAATGCATCACAAGTATGCTCTGGCCATGGTAATTCTTACTCAAATACTATAATCATAGGTGCTGCAATTTGTAGTAACAATCAGTGATAGTGTTTCATACAGTACATATTGCTAAATATTATCAACTGCTGCAAAACCACATCCTGAGTGTTTCACCAAGTGAGTCATAAAACACTCTCCTGAATATTCTCAATTAATCTGGAGCATAATGGATTTCAATTTACATTTTTGCTGGTTTGAAGAACTGTTCTTTTAAGTCTTAAAATGATAGCGCAGGCTTTTGTGCCATTCCCATTTCCTTACACTTGATGACTCAAACTAAAACATATTTTTGGTCGTTCGTGTTCACTCTCTTCCGCGTCTTTAATTTCATCTCCATCTTTTTAATTTTAAAGTTTGAGTAATTTTGAAGGCTGACCATTTTGACAAATGGTTCCTCTTGAGGGGATTGAGATGCAGTCTCTTCCAAGTAAGATGCAGTGACTAGACAAAAATCTAACTGGTGTCCCTGTAAAAAGCTTTTATTTTTCCATCTCATTTTCTCCAGAGCTGTTTTCAGTATTGTGCAAACTACTCTGTGTGCGACATGCCAGTAAATATTGTATTTGGAGAAGGCAATGTTGTCTGCATTATGCATCATTCAGCATTTATGTTCCTTTTATGCTATGTGAACGTAAATCAAAAGTATTAGTATGTGAATAAGAGCGACAGAAGAGGCACACAGCTGTTATTGGGTTATACCTATTCAATTTATGTATATCCTAAGTATTTAATGTAGTGTCTGTTTACATTTTGTTTGCTCATTGAAGCTTCTGCTGCTTTGACACATCTCATGCACGCAAATCATCTTCCAGGTGATGAAACAAAATAGACTTCCAGTGGAACTAAGCAGACATCAAATAAATTACCTGAACTACCTTGAGCATTCTTTCCATGTATTTATGTTTGTCATCAACAAGTATGAAAAAGTTTGACCATAAGGTACCCACACAGTAAATCACAGTGGCAAATATGCTGCTTCACTCTGTTTGTTGTTGACATCAGAATGCAGCCCCACAGTACCCATCATTTTGAAATGGTCACTTAAATCAATCACTCCCACTGACTTGTTGAATCAAATTGGCATTTGACTGCTGGATTATTTGCTCAGAGACAGAGACAGAGACAAAGACAGAGCATTTGATGCTCTGTTATAATTGCACTGTATACACTTTCAAACGCTTATTATGTTTGGTTTTTATGTAAAAATATTCATATTGAATATAAAAAACACACAAAAAACTACATTGAGTGACTCCAGCTAACCTGCTGCATAATTGTCAGGTATTACCATTAATGCTGCAGGTTAGTTGGAGTCACTCAGTGCAGTCAGTGCATCCATAATCCAATAGTCCAGCAGTCAACTGCATTTCCTTCCCATTTTTTTCTTCACTCTTATTGGGTTAAACTGCGGTGACCAGTGCCCTCTTATACTTGGATGCTCACCAAAAATGGATCACACCATATATTATGCAAATGAACCTCGATATCAGGGAAGTAACAATGCATTAAACAAAGCTTAAGGCATGACAAAGCAGGATTTGTCAGCCTGATCAAATTCTGGTTGTTTGTAAAAAATATTTAGATTTTATTATATTCAGAAAACTGTGCACTTTGTTAGTTATTATGAAACCCCTTAAAAGTATATTGTAGCCTCACATTGCTTCTCTTTTAGCAGTCTGTAATAAACTTCTTCCTGAATTCTTTCTGAATCTGTTTGTGCAGTCTGTTGCACAGCAGCTCTCTGCAATTTACGCGGTGGTTTTGATGTTGCTTTTCCATGTGAATACACGATGACAGATACTGACTGTTGGGTGTTTACCACTCTGGGAGCAGTGATCATGGCGACTTCTGCATGCCCTCTATTATACTCTGCTCTCTCCTCCCTTCTGCATGTTGTTTTGGAAGCAATGGCGTTTGAGACGTTGTGGAGAATATTTGATGCTGGAGAATACTGTGATTGACTTGATTTGCTTAAGTCGCTTGAATAGATTAGATGCTACACTCAAAGTGGATTTTGTTTTATTGGAGTTTAAATTCGTTGCTTTTACAAAAACCCTTCCTTTTTTACAAGATTCAGACTAACTCCACTAAAAACATCTTTACGGGGCATTATTGACACTGCTAGATGAATAGTTAGTGGGTTAGTTTGCAGAATCTAATCTAAAAACCCTCGACTCAGCACATTTACCTCACTCGACTGAGAGGATCTGGTGTTGAAAAGAAATCACAGTTAAAGAATAAGGCTGGTGGTATTCTATATTTTTCTTATTGTTAACAAATCCATTTAAAAGACCAAAACCAACAATGAATTGTAACAACTGTTTTTAGTCTTTTCATGGGATTTATTGACAATAAAAAAATATAGAAAATCACGTGCCTTATCCTTTAAGAATGGAACAGTGCCTTATTATTTTCTGTTTGAAATATTCAACAGTAAGTTTGCAGACATCACAAAATAGGTTGTTAAGCTTCTTCTTGTCGTGCAGCAATATCACAGAATACACGTGTGCCTTTGACTCAGTCTGAACAGGCTGGCAGTTCGACTGAAAATCACAGATGTCCTTACTCTAAAATTGCCCTATGTTGCTTGCTCATTATGGACATGCCCACGTAGTGGGTCTCACTTTCCACTTATCTGCAGTTACACTCTCTGTAAATCACCAAAATACTTTACAGGCAAAGGTGAGAAAAATGTACATGCTCAACAAAAATGTGATCTTATTGGTGGAAAATGCTGCCATCTATCACACGAAATTCACTCTGTTTAACAAGTAAAACATCATGAACTTAATTTACCTGGCCTATCGTAAATAAAAATAACCAAAAAGAAACAAACATCAAAACACAACAATTTGGGACCATAACGCTGCCAAAAACACTAATTCAGCCATAGATAGACAGACTCATGTTAATTCTTTCTGACTTGATGACTTGTTTTCTAATATTTGTAAAGTACAGTATAGACAGGTCAGCTTTCTGCACCATTTATGTCATCTTGTGTTATTGAAACCCTCTATCTTCACTCCACACTGGTTCATTGCCTATTCCCATGAGCCTGTGTAGTGATTTAGCAGGTCTATTGATTTTTCTGAGTAAACTCTCATCTCCAGACCCTTAACTGCTTTTCTGTCTTAAATCCAACAGATGTACCTATAAATACCCGCCCTACAGAAAGTAATCCAAACTGCTCTGGTTGGAAATCCTACTACTCTGGGAAATTCCCTTTACAATCTAAGTGTGTGTGTAAATGTGAAGCTGAGTGACATTGAGGGGAATAATCACTTCAGCCCGCCACAACTAAATTGATTTAATGGATGAGCTACTTAAAAGTGAAGAGACATGGTGACTTTCATGGTCTCATTTCAAGTATGTTTTCACTTTTATCACTTTAAAACCATACACCTCTGTGTCACACCCTCTTGGATGTCTTCACAGCTAACTCTTCTACTTGACTCCCATTGAGATGAACATTAGAGTGTTAACAAAGGGAGTTATTGCTTTTATCAACATTTAAGGGCAGTAATTGTTCACATAGTCAAAGGAATAACCTGCTAAAGTCATTTGCAGGATGGGCGTGATGCTGGACTGTTTTCTAATTTAGAGTTGGTTTTATGTAGTCTACGTTTGTAGGAGTAATTTGGTGTTGTCTACATATGGTACCTAACCCACTCATTCCCTTCTCAAGATTATTGTGTGTTAACCACCATTTTTATTTCAAAGAATTAATAAGATTAATAGGCAGGTGTTTTTGTAGTTCATGAACATGATGGATCTTTGGGTCAGCTTCAGAATGTACGTGCTATGGGGCTTTTTTTCACAGCCCCCACTCCTTTTGAGAATTTGCATATTACAAAGGTTATTCATCAAAGGAGACAGCAGCAGAACAAAAATGTCACCCACTTTGTCTTACTTAGAGTATTAAAAATATAAACCACGTACATAATTTGCCCACGTGTCACTGGCGATATCCCTTATAGGATTATGACCTTGAGAAATTATGCATCTGACCACTCGATCTTGATGCTTTTGGTGAGCTGATGTTTGCTATATTCCATCAGCAACAAAAACCAGGCACCTAATGTGGCTAATGTTAGCTTCCAACCAACAAAGAAATCCAACCCTGCATCAGTCTGAAGCTTTTAACTTTCAAATGTTGTTCTTTGAGGTTTTGAGCAAACTAACAGCAAACTTAAAGAGTTTATTTGCAAAAATAGATAAAAGCCATTCTTAAAATGAATAAACTAACACCAGTTTGACTGCTATTCCCTTAAGTGCATACAAACAAAAACACGATTTATGAAAATGAAAACATTTTGAGATATCACAAAAAAACAGAGATATCTGTTTTTGCAAATTAACCCTTCAAGTGCATAGAACACAGCGGGTAGTTCAGGGTCGTTTTGCCATGGATTGATGTATCAGGGGGCGAGGAGCATTCACAAGTACAGGGAGTACTGGCCTGAGTCTGCCTGACTCTCAACTGGCACTGACCTGCAACGCTTGTGAACAAAAATGAAAAGAAAAATATGTAAATGTTATTTCCTTCACTCATATACATACATTTATTTCACCCTAGCAAATAACACATTGTGATGAAATTAGTTATTGTTCTTCCCATAATAATCTAACAAAATAATACAGCAAATTGCTCTATAATTAATGCACTTACTATGCACTCTTATTTTGACCTTATATCTGACCTGACCTGATACTTAGTGAGTGTGTTTACATAAAGATTAGTTTTGATCATATTCGAAATATGGTGTTTACATGCACACAGCGAAACCTGGTTATTCATATCCCTGTTTACATGATCGTAAGAGTATCCAGGTTTCTGCATGTTGGTGATCATTATGTCATTTACCATGATATTTTTCGTATTACTGACTAACTACTATGTAACTTGAGTTAAGGACGCACCTGCAAACATAGCAGAGAATTGTCACAAACCTGGATAAGATCTTTACATGCCACAGTATCCTGGTTCCTACTGCAGTTCTCCAGCTAGCTCATCTCAAAACTGTTCTAATGGCTTATCCAGTTTTTTTCCTTCCAAAAAGTTGCAGAGGATTTAACTTTTTAGCCCTGAGTAGTGTTTGCAGGTGTCCTCCCAGGTTGTGTACAACCCCAACAAACTCCATGACTCAGATACAGCCTCTATGCAGCCTGAGAGGCAAAACCCAGAGACAGACATTTTTTCATCTATTAGTCACTGCTGATGAAGCTTATTAATGTGGGTGCACCATAACAATTAAGGCAACACAGGTAAACATGTCAACATTTTTATCGACTCAGAGCTTCTCTCAGCTGGATTTTGCAGCTGGACAATAGGAGGACTCAGTTTAGAGCTATTTTAGTGAGTAAATGAAGCAAACTGTGAAAATGGAGGTAACAAAAACAGGATTTGAAAAGCGAGGGGGGCATGTCCACCTATCCCTAGTGGAAATCTCAAAATACTGATCAGTGCAACTGAGACTTGTGGCTTCTTTTCATACTCTGTCAAGTACTGTCAAAAGTAAAGTTTAAATAGGCAACATGTAATTGTCATAACAATGTCTATGGCTGTCTCCTTTTTCATTGCTCAGAACAGTGCAATGATAATCAAACTCCCTCCCATATTATATATATTTAATCAGCTCTAATTACCGGACTTCAGGATTTGCATGAATACAGTCAATGCAGTGGTCAGTGTCATTTCCAGGCTGGCTATTAAGAGCTGCTGGTTAGTATAATTAGGGATGCTTAATAGGTGAAAAATGATAATTGGTCGCGGTTTGGGTGTTCTCCTTTCAGTCCTTATTAAGCACTCCTGTTTCCCAGAAGTAAAAAAAAAAGTATCATCTTGTTAGCATTTTTAGGTCTGTATTCTTTTAGACTGAAATTATACTTGTGCATCGTAGGTGCCTCCGGCATAGGAATGAATTTATAGTTCAGTGTCAGATGTTAATTACATACCACAAAGTAATTGTGTTTGAATCCTGTTATTTACTTTGTTTATATATGGTGATGATGGGAAGGTTTGTCTTGCTGCTGAATAGAAGCATACTGCTGTGTAATCATTCATAGCTGAAGTAAATGTGCTTAAATTCATTCACCATGTCGTAGATGATGGAAATCACGGTGAGAATGTTTGCAGTGGAAATGGTTTTCTTACATGTGTGTTGCTAAAATAGAAGATTACTGAGCACTGCTTCAACTTGTTTTACGTTTTCTTCACTCTGAACAATCTCCATCAGCTTCGGAAATTGCAGTCCAAGCTGTCCAAATCACAGTTCTTGCGGTCATCACATGGTACTGTCATAGCAACTGTAGTGCGAACTTAATGCACAAGTATACATCTGGCGTAAGTGTGAAAGGAAGGAACTAATTTCCTGGTCTGTTCCATTTGTATCTTTTAACATTGTTCTTCACAGCTGCAGCACGTCTGAGTTTTCTCAGGAAGCTGGTGAATCAGCACTGTGAGACTTGAGTGCCAGTTAATTTTGCTTTTGCCCAACTCGCACTGAAGTGGCTGCCATGCTTGTGTTTGTCCCTTCTCCTCGGGTTCCTCTTTACCATCATATTTAACTATCCAAACTTACAGTTGCCCATAAGAAAAACCCAGTGACAAGTTATCCTCCAAGCCATCGTCTAAGTCATCATATACTGTAGCTGCTTATCTGTTTCTCTGTATGATGAAACTGCCAAAATACATACGTACAAATGAACACGCGCACACACACACAGTCACAGGTAGAGTTCAATTTCATGTTTATCAATGGTGGCATCTTTAAAGTGAAGCCAGTACAATAAACACATTTTCATTTGAAAATGGAAAGAAATGAGAAAAGGACAGATTTGATGATGCACAACATATTTGCATTTTTCATGTTTTACAACACCAGAACCATTAAAGCAAGACAGGAGCTGCATTTTCCATTACTGCATGAAATTAAAATATTAGTTTTCAAATCTAGTGTCAGCCATGTGTTTTTGCCAATCATCTTGAGATTGCAACTTCCTTATTTTATTATAAAATTGTTTTTTCTTCTGCATCGACGTTCCAACTTGTCATCTTATTGTCTAGATGTATATCACAGTGTTGGTGTTCTGTGTTTTTAAGAGTGATAGCCAGAGATAATAATTTAATTTTATCTGAAGTTATAAAACAATTTTTGTTGTGTTAATGACTTAAATATTGAGATATTAAAGTTGAGAAAACAATGTTTAATATCTTAAAATAGCTAAATAATTAAATTGCTTGCCAGGCTAGCTTTGAAATAATGAATCCTGATCCAATTTAAGATAATAAGATAAGATAAGGTAAAACAGCTACAGTAAAAGGATGTGAAGTGACGTCTGATTAAGACTCGTTCTGCATTTCGAGACGTGCATGCTATCTTTGAAAGAGTGGCCAGCAGATGCTTTTCTGTCCTGTCATCTGAAGGACATCTTGCATGTAATAAATGAAGACACCTCTCTCCTTTGTGAATATGCTTCCAAGAGAGAATTGTGGAGCGCGATATGTGTGATTGATTGAGCTGTCTGTTGGATTTACTCATGTTCATGCAACTTGTAGGATGAGTTTTGTGTAGAAAATTTTCTGTCACTAAAAACCAGGAGAAATTTTTAAGAGGAGATTGTGTCTTTGACAGTGTATTACAAAGAGTATGCAGTTTGTAAGGAATCTTTTCCGTATCTTCACACTGTATGCCATTCTTTTTATTTTAGATTTTTTTTAAATAACTGGTAATAGATGCCTAAATAATTTCCTCAGGTGCCTCAAATGCTTCTTGCTTAATTAATGAGTCACCATGTGACGCATGTCTGCTTGCTGATATTAGGCTGCGTCATTGGTTGGCAGTCCCAGTTGGTGACTGCATAATTACCTGCTACAAAATGAATCACACATTAATTTTGCGCACAAAGCAAGTGTAAGTTGAATGAAATTGAATGTGATTTTATTTTTTAGTTCAATTTGTCTCCTAATCAACAGTAGCAATCGCTGTACAAACGATTCTCCCAGTCAGTCATGGCCTTTAAGCTGAAACAAGCAGACAAAGATGGAAAGCTTTTGCATGATTGTTTTTGTCCTTTGCTGTGCAGGATTAGATGCCAGTTCACTTCATGTTCTCCCAGAGCACAGTGTGAGGGGGAAGCATCATCTCACAGAACAATATGACTCTTTGTTGTCCTAGACGGACCTGTGGAGGACATAGGGGGCGGCGAATGTTTTCCTTCACCCTTGAGATCATTGAGACATTATATGGTTTCTATAGCAACATCATCTGATGACTGTCAGTACCTAGAGACGAGAGCCACGTAGTGTGAACTGGTGAGCTCTCCAGTATTTAGAAGAGTGTTTTTGGGTTGCAGGGCAATTGTTAATGGGATGATGAATGAAAAATCCTTAAAAATTTTAAACGTGAAAACAGCTGCTGGTGATCATATAGTAGCGAGCTGTTTACGTTCATTACGTTAATGTTAGGTGTTTTCTTACATGTGAATGAGACATGAGGTAGTTGGATACGGTTAGCGATGACAATGATACAGCAGTAGTCAGGTAGTGCTCGTTCATGTGTTTTGGGGAAGTGGCTTTGGAGGGAAGCCTGAAGGGAGGGGCTGGGATTTTTTTGGTTGGCTTGCCTGGCAAAAATAGACCCAGCGCATTAAGATATCACCTCTCCTTTACCTCTGGTAAATGCAGTAATTATGATTATGGTTCCCATTATTTTAGCTGATTGCGGATTGTTAAAGAATTATTGAATGAATTACTCTGTCTCACCCAGGGTGGTTTCAGTTGCATGCTCTTGAACAATTCGACAAGACACACGGTCCGTGATGAGAACTTGTCACCTTGACACTGAAATGTTGAAAGTAGGACAGGGCAAATCGGCTCATCTCATGATTCAAAGAATTCTCTACTGTTTTGCGACCCCATGCGAGACACTATTGTAGCTTCAACCTCCCGTTCTCTTGCCTCTGACCTTTTTTCCCCAATTATGTCTGCCCACTGTGTGCTATCATCTAGTCCATAATCTGTTGGCATCTTACAAAAAAGCCACAGAGGCGACGGTGCCCAAAAATATACAGCTTGCGCAATGGAGATATTGTTTTCATTTGAGAACTCAAACAAGATCAACAGGCTTGTTTCAGCGGTCTGAGGTTAATATTCCCCTTATGTGACAATATAATTTCACTTCAGAGTTAAGCTTTTGTTTGTGCTCTTCCAGATGGGTCCAAGTGAAGACTGTGTGTCTGCATTCACAATCTACTGATGGACTATGTTGAGAGTTGTGCCTGTGCATTGATGAGGCCTCATTTTCCAATCTTCACCTTCTCCTCTGGGGAGAGCTGGCTATGCGATGATCACTGGCTGTTATTTACAAAAGGAGTATTTCAGTGGTACCCAATATTGCGTCCAGATTTGTAGCAATGCCTAATCTATCTTGGCAGCTGGTCCGAGGGTTTCAAGCATCTGGCGCTGTTCAAGTCATTTATTGCTTGGGGTTTCATTTTAAACAGTTTGTAGGCATTTGAGAGAGAACATGTTGTTGTCTGATATACTGTGTCTGTGTGTGTGTGTGTGTGTATATATATATATGTGTACTACATATACACTACATATACACTACACTATGTACTGATTATTACTGATTATTTCTTACTACCTTTTAAATGCTTTTACTTGTCTCATTCTGGCAATGACTTTGTCAGTGCAGATGTCACATTTTTGTGTACAGTATGTTACCAGTTAAGTAATTGGTGAACCAAACCTAACCACAAGTGAAACCCACTAAATATAAACTTATAAACTTATAAAGTGGTTAAAAAGATGGTCTTCCATTTTTTCCTTTGGTAAGCGGCCTTTGTATATTTGTGATAATGCACTCTGATCTGATCTGACATAGAGTATAATGGACATATTGGAACACCACATCATACAGTATTTCTTACAAGATTTTAATTTCGTTGTCTTTTGCGGCACCTATGGCAATAATAGGTAATTGCAGATGTGTTTTTGGACCTCAGTTCAGTTTCAGTTTCAAGTTTCATCGTCTGTAGCCATAGATCTTTCCTTTGTTTGTTCGGCCATAGTAACCGTTTACTCACAACGTTAGCANCCGCTTCACACACAGGTGAGTTGAAGAGCGAGTCTGTTGCATTAAAAGCCTTGTTAAAAGCCTAACTGTGCGCCGCTTGTGATTTCTCCGGGAAAGTCGTTGCCGACACCTGGGTTGTAATACTGCAATTGCAAGGGCTTTCATCAGTGGGCCATAGGCTCAGTCACCATTGTGTTGCCTCATTCAACGATAGATAGTGACTTAACAGACATTTATTTAAATGAAAATATCCGAGATTATATTTTTAAAGCAAATGTTCAACATTTTGCTGTTTTATTTCGGGATTATGTGCTGGACTGTTTCTTGGCCCTGAGCAGCTGCAGTCTTTGGCGATTAGGCCCCAGCGATTAGGCCCACTGATGAAAGCCCTTGCAATTGCAGTATTACGACCCGGGTGTCAGCAGCGACTTTCCTGGAGAAATCACAAGCATCTTCATTTAGCATAAGCCCATGAAAATAGGAGCTAGGTGGAGTCTAGACGCTGATGGTGGTGGAGTAAAGACAGTAGATGGAAGACGAAAACTTTCAGTTGAATCACCGGGATCATCCTGAGGGACAAGGTGGTAATGGGGAGGTGGTGGTTTGCTCAGTTGTAGGTCTGAAAGACAGAATGACAGAAACACAGTGATATTTAAAGAACAGAATCTGTTCTTTAAATATCACTATCACATCTCCAAATATCCCTGCATGCAAGTGCAAGTTGTATTAGCTGTGGTGAAGCTGAGCGCAGTCAGATGATACCCTCATCAAGTGCATTGTGTAAGATCAATAAAAGTATATGAAAGATAATGTGTTTCCTTTGATCTTCAAGATCTGTATTGTAAGTGGCTAAGTCATGTCGACCTCACGATCGCTCTGATTTCATATTCTGTAATTGCTAGGCATTTAAGGCTAGGACAAAAAAAAAAGAACCACAAAATTTGTTGAGTAGTGACTATGATTTAATGTTAAGAGATGTCACATTCAGTATATATATATTCTTGACAGTGGCTGAATCCAGATATCTGAAGTTCCCCACACTTGCAGACTGGCAAACTGTCTGTCTAGGGCTGCCACATTCTTCAGTTCATCACTTCTGCAAGGATGCTCATTTAGACTTTCAGCTGTGAACAACGCAGAGCCCATTTTCTCTAATTAACTTGGTTGGTTTTCATTGTGGCGAAAGGCCAGGCTAGGACTAACTGTTGTGTGACTACAGTGTATGAACACACTGACCGAGAACCACATAATTAGTGCTTCACACCCACAACCACAGTAGTGCAGAAGCTACAAAACAAGACAAGGCAAATGTAGTTGCATCCATGCAGTTTCATCAATGCAGCCTCTTGGTAAGATACATTGTTAGTAGTAAATATCCAGGAACTAAAGCATAGCATAAAAAACATAGTGTTTATTATAGGTACGGTAGTAATGTAGACAAGGCTCCTGAAGAAGCCCCCTCCTTCCTGAATATTATATAGTCATGTAGGTTCACGCTCTTGGCAATGCCCTGTGCACTGGCATTAGATATGGCATGAAACAGGATTCTAGTGGTATGTATTTCCAGAGTGTTTGCTGTCCTGCCGCTTCCACAGTCTTAAAAGAGGCTTTAAAAAGAGAGTGCCGTACCTGGGTTTACACTGTGGAGAGAGAGGAACTCGACATCCGTGCCTTCCTCAGTACAGTTGCCCATCATCAAACTCCTAAATTTTCTTCACCACTGTTTTGGCAAACAACGGTCCACAAGAAAATGCTGGGTTTCATTCCATATGGCACTGTACTGCCTGTGTTTTGATCTGATCTATCTTACGGCTTTTTTGTGAAGCAACAGAACTACAAGAGGTATGTTTCTTTCCAAACTGTGTTATTTTCTTTTTTACAAATATGAACATGCTGTGTGGTTGCATTTCCACCTGGCTGATATGCTTGTGTGATATATGATCACTTTCTGAAGTGGTCTGGCAGATTGTATCACAATTTGCTGTCAGTCACAACCTAGGGTAGCATTTTTACTAGTTGCGCTATTAGGCATTCAGGAAATGTTTCGTTTTTTTGTGATTTTCATGGAGCCTACTAAAAAATTAAATACTTGTGCTGCAATAATAGCTAGAAAAAAACCCTGACATAAAAATGGGAATATCCGGATTTGAAATTTTGGGTGTTTCTTTTTTTTGTTTTAGCCAAGAATACTAGTGTAACTTTTATCTTGAACACCGGTTGAATAAAATCAACCAGCTACTAGGATAGAAAACCACATGAAGACTGAGAATGAACTTGATTTATCACACAAGATTTACCACATTAGACCACCTTGCACACAGCATTGCATTTGCAACGATGCTGTGACAGCCATGAATCCCCCACACTGGAAAAGGAGTAAATCTGTATGGGTAGGGTGAATTAACCCTTCCTCTTTTCAAATAATGTCAAGGAGGTCCACATGAAAATTGCTGTTGCTCCAGATCACCTTGTGCCAATAGTACATACTAGTGATGATGGGGATAATGCCTCTGGTCTAACAGAGTACTATTGTAGAGAGGAAGAAAGTTGCATTCATTACATTCTGCCTGAAGTGCAGATGGAGGATTAACAGCAGCTAAAACTGCCCTACGCTGCCTCCAGCACTGCTGAGGTTGTCAGCTCTGAAAGATTTGATGCTTCCATTCCCATTGTGATTCTTCATTTAAAGAAGGGGCCTCAGTTAATATCCATGAATTCATGTCACGAGTGAGAAACAGCTTCAGTGGACTTCTGACCCTTCCACATGAACGACTTTGAATCGCAATGCCAGGTATGGAGGATGTTTCCAATTATACTGTCATGTTATCCAATTATATTGTCTTGGTAAAGCAGGCAGTTGGCTTAAAGGGAAACGCCACTCTTTTAAAACCTTATTTTTGTAGCTTTGGCTGTCCTATTGGTTATGGTGCAGTAACATTTCACTCTCCAATTTAATTGCAGAAACCTGACATGTTATGACATCAGATTAGCACGTTAGATTGTCTGACAGTGGACATTCAAAACATGTGCTTATACAATATTTCTTCATCCAAAACACAGTCAAAGTTCAGGATTATTTTGGTTACAGACAATCCTGTCTTCCATGACGTGCTTATTATTGTGTAACAAGCTTATTCCAAATTACATTATCAGTGAAATATACACTATATCATATATTACCTACTAGGGTGAAAAATACGTCCTTTGATTCATGTTGATAAATCAGTTTCCAGACCAACAAAGTAAAAATCATCTGGTTTAGTGATTGTTTGTGAAGAATGCAAATAATGTTAAGAACTTATTTATAATTGAAAATGTTATTAACTGTTAAGTTAGCATCAGAGCTCTTGACGTTTTTCACCTTGAAACAGCTACTACAACACAAAGTAAGCTAGTTGTAAGCTGGTTATCGTAACGTAACTGTGCTCCAAAGATTGTTTTTTTAATCCGATATCTACGGAGGATGTGGTGATGTCAGGTCATATGACTTCCTCAAAAATGTACACGTGTTCCCAACTTTGAAAGAAGAGAAATGTATAGGCTGCAAGCTGTGTGAACCGATCAGGACTGTGACTTTTTATATGTATTTACTTTAGCCAACAATAGCAACCAGAAGTTAAGAGACAAACTGGAAATGGAACACACTGAAAAAACTGGCGTCAGTATTATATGGGAAGTGGTTTGTTTGATCCTTCTCTTTGTCTTCCTGCTGTCATGTTGGTCATGAGCAAGATATCTCACCACTACAGGCCAGCCTGCTATTTAATGTGCTGTGGACATTCATGTTACCCTGAGGATCAATCTCAGTATTGTTTGGTGCCCTGTTCACCTTTGTTTAGCATCACTATCTACTATTATCTACTTGGCCAAAATTCCCACTTCTAGAAGAAAGGAGGACAGGTTTGCTTAAAATGTACTGAGCACATTCCCAATGGGATAAACTCTTTGGTTTTGGTTTCATGGTTGACTCCATGGACTTCCCTCTGGTGCCACCAAAAAGCCATTAGTAGCCCTGCTACATGGAAGACTCTAAGGATAACCAAATCATCAGGTCTCACTGTTCTGTTTCCTGAAGTATGGAAAATGGTTGAAAATGAGAAGAAGCAAGTCCCACTGTCCACCACAAAGGACACGGGTTAAAATGCGTATTTTGAAAGGATTAACATACACTACTAAAATCTTAATATAACACTTTCATAAAGAAAAAACAACATCCTTCTTCATCCATGAAGAACAGAATAAAACATGTTTGCAGCAGTTCCCACCATTTTAAAAAGACAAGATGTGCTCTGTTGGCCAAACCCCCATGTGTGTTACATTGCTGTTATGCCCAGGATGTGCTTTTCACAGTACATTAGGACTCAAATAGACTGCGTGCATGGTGTTTGAAATAAAGGCCTAAATGTTGTATCTCCCACAGTAGACAAATATGAATTTCCAGGTCTCAGGGTGTTCATTTTATGTATCACTTTCTATTGTGGGGTGTGGTGGACTGTGCAGCCTCTAGGGGACACTAATGGGCTTTAGACTAGTCTTGTTAGAGCTAGAGTTAGAGTTTGCTAAATCTAAACTGTAAGTCATTATATAGCAGGACAGACTTTTTGGCAAATAGTTCTTGTAGTTTATTTTAGCATATGGAGCTGTCAGATAAGTTTGCCAATGCAGTACTACCTGTGTGCCTGAAAGCGTAGTCCACCATATCTTTTAAAATACCATAATATCATTTAAAAGCTTCCACAGCAATGGATAACATCTCAGCACAAAGTACATGCATAAAAAGTATTAAGACATTTAGCAGAAATTACTTTAACACACAAACACTACTGTGAGCGGTACACAGGGCTGACAAGCATTTTTGTTATCTGAACATGGCAATTTCCTATATAGTATATATCCATACAGAACAATGCAAGTGATAAGAATATTATATAGAAGAATATTTATAATACACATTTAATACACATTGTGTGATATAAATAATTACTGTACATACAGTGCGATTCACCACTTACATCATGGACGATTACAGTAGCAGTATTGTGAATAAAATAAGACATTTTCACATGATCTTATATCCATCCATCATCATTTTTTTACATGTTCCCTTTTTAACATTTTTTATAATCCTTTCTTTGCTTCATTGCTACTTTATGAATTGTGTTTCACATATCCTAACTGTACATGACCAAGTATATAAAAGTTTTCAACCTCTTTCTGGCTTACACCAACTTTTATATTCATTGGTCCACCTGGTCCAATCAACTTATGAATGCCAGGTTTTGTAAACTGTATTGTCATCATTTAAACATAGTTTCCAAAATGGAGTGAAGTTGTTACAAAAAATGTGTTTTTATATGTATTTAAATGGCTTCCCTACATTGAACATTGGTTGTTATTTATGCTGGCGAACTTAAGATGACATCCTAGTGTACATTCCTGCATCATTTCCTACAGTAGGGCTTCAGCGTGTGTCTAAGCCTGCCCAGGAGTGTTTGAAAAAGTTTGGAGTAATTTGCTGAGTTATGTATAAAGTTTTTAAAAGCAGCAGAGTACATACATACTGTACTTACACTGCAGTCTGGAAGCTTCAGTAGAAGAGTGTGCCTTTTTCTCTGCAGTTTTAGGTATTTAGCTGAGGCACCTGATCAAAGTGGATATTGATGACAGTTGATGGATGCAGCGGCTCAGAACAGGACAGTCTTTCCAAACACCGAATGCCATCCTACCAACTATATGCCTCCCTATGTAAAACTGGTCTCATCTTTCATCCTCACTTCTCCATCTTCTGCCTCGGCTTCCATAACAGTGGCTCCGTTGCTGAGCGGCGCATCACTTAGGGTGCTGCGGAGCGTCACCCGGGTGACACTGAGCGAGTGTTTTCTGGGAGTGATGTGATGTGGCCGATGGCACATGACCTCCTTGAACATTTCTCTAAAGCGCGTGGACATGAGGTTGTACAGGATCGGGTTGACTGCTGAGCTGAGGTAGAAAAACACTCCGGAGATGATGTGCACATACTCGAAGATTTTCCGACAGCTGTCAGTCCATTCGCTGATGAAACTCCACATGAGACGGTCAGTGTGAAATGGGGCCCAGCAGATCACGAAAACCACCACTAAGACAACTGGAAAAACAGCAAGAGAGAGAAAGAGACAATGGTTGGGAGACATGGGTAGAGGGGATTTTAATAGCAGTAGATTGATTGATGTTGCCAGCATGCTCTCTCCGCTCTCAATTAAATTGTCCCTCTCGGGGCTGTCTGTCAATGTTGCAGAGATATTCTGTCCTGGGTACACAGTCTTTGATTTAGTTCTGTACACCAGCGTTAAATAAATCTTTAAATTCATAATTCATGATTCATCTGCTTGTATCATTAGTATCATGATTAGTACTCGTCCTTTACACTTCTCTTGGTTTTGGAGTGGCCCTCATAAAAGAGCTTGTAGAATTAAACACCAGTCATGAAACCAAAAGCAGAATAAAATTTGTGCATAAAGATCAAAGGAGGAGAACCCTCACAATGGCAGCCTACATTTTCACCTGTCTCATTGTGGTTTGAAAGTTAATTTTGAGATAGAATAATGTCTCCCTTGAGCAAAATGCACAGAGTTTTTGAATGGGATTGTTGTGGCCCAAAATTACTGAATTCATGACAGCGTTTATAAAAGATTGCCATGAAAAATTTTTTTTGTGTGTGTTATTGTGCAACTGATTGCATTCATTTTTAAAAATGTCAAGGCCTAGGCCATATACTGCTTCCTGCAAGCTCCTTCAAAGTTTCACATAAGAGATTCAGTTTCAGATTGAATAGAAGGTTAGAAATGGTTCACTGTAAGACCCTAATTGGCGCAGCTTGTTAGGGCTGAATGCCGACCACAGCAATAGTCCCTCACAAGCAAATGTTGAGGCATTTGCATTTCCAAGGAAGTTAGTTTGTCCAGGTTTGATTTTTATTTGAACATGGCCTGTTGCTATGGAATCAGATTTGTGTCAATATAATCAAACAAAACTTCTTAAATATCAAACAAATATAAGAATTTGAGAGAGAATAAAACTCACTGAAGCAAAAAAAAAAAGTCATCTCAAAAATAAAACTTATAACTTATAAACTAATTATTTGTGTAATCGTTTTGGTCTTTTACTTTTTTGATAATATGTCCTTTTGTTTACAGTTCCCTCTGCTTCTTTCTCACTGATCAGACTTCATTAATTTGTAAAATGGCAGTAACTAGAAACAAAATGCAAGTATCCTTACAACTTCACCATTTCTTTTTGGTAATATTTTAAGTATTGAAGAAAATTGAAACAAAAACTTGCAAACAATGTGAAAATTGGTTGAAATTGCATCCATTTTTGAAATTGCAAGCTATACTATACACGAATAACTTATGTGTACAGTGTATATCCCCTTCTCACAGATATAAACATGATCCCTGCCCTACTGGACAATGCACCACGCATTAGGGTGTCATTGGTCACAGTAGCTGTTTTGGACATGTGGAAAATTTACTTACTGGAATCCATTTTTATTGACATTTCAGGCAAGATATAGGCCAGGCTGTTGCTGAATCATGCTTAATTATATGTTTGCAACATGAAAAGTCTCCTGAGGTATGAGAGTTTCAGGAGGTGGTGATTCATGTAACCATCTCTAACATACCCCATAAATTGCCGATTGGTCCAATACATGAAACTGAATCTGCGAGATGTCTGACGGTGTGGCTGGAGGTAAAATAGTCACTTCATACACACACCAAAATATATAGTGGCTTTGAATATTATTATAGGAAGTTATGAGAGCATGTACCTGTAATTTAGGAAATGTATAAGATATTGCAGTATTTTATAGTAATTGTTCACAGACATAATTTCCTGTATTTACCTTTATTAGTCCCTGCTGCTCATAAGCTGCTGGAGCTGTTTATGGTGTCATCATCAAAAGTAGTTACTAACTGTTGGGATTTGAACTGCCTGCTTTGTCTGTGCTCCTCTGACCTTTAGGCTTCCGTCCTTTTAGTCATATTGATGAAAATCTTCCACGAATACGCTGACCTTTTTAAAGGTAGAAAACATGATTCTAAATCTTGCACTTTCTCGACAAAATATTGCTCTAAATAAGGATATAATAAATATTGAAATAAGGTCTTGTTGACCTCTCTGAGGAGTAGACAACTGAATTTTGACCACTGATTGTGCTGAAACAGTATTCAACAAATACTATGTCTAAGTCTCACAGAGGTTATTTTTTTTCTATTCTGTTTTACTTTACATTTAAAAGTAAGTTGATAAGGGAGGTGATTCAACAGAACCTCAACATGTGCGCCTGTGCAGCCAAGCATCTGGGAGCATGTAAATCAATGTCATAGCATTATATTAAGATAAGGTATAGGTTAAGACCTTCACACAGCTCATGCTTATTTACCATGACAGACATTCACTTCTACATTTGCTGTGACCTTCACCTCTGAGCGATACAGCAGCACATATGGGCTACGTCAGTAAGCGTATACAGTCTGTGACAAACCCTGTTAGATCTGAATTTGTCTACATTTCATATGGAGGGAACTGGCTAATAGTATAGTAATAATAGTAATGGTTGATGGCTTTCATTATCATTTCATCAATATTTATTCATGTTCGTTGGGAAATGTCAATAAGATATGTTGTGGGGAAATGTAATGCTTCATGGATTACACTTTTACCAACATTTAAGACAGTGTTGACACAGAATATATAATAATATATAATATATATAACAATGTTCACTTCTAACATATTTAATTGTTTATTCCCAATGATCGAGATGGGTGCAGCAACTGCATCTGATTGAAGTGTTATTTCAGGAACAAAACAGTGTAATAAGCTGCAATTTACATTTATTTACATTAAATAGACTACAGATGTCAGGTGTGTTTGATATCTGTTTTATATTTTCATTTCCTTTTAGGTCACAGTTTATTTACTATTGTTTGATTTATGCATTTTTTGATAAATCAATCAAGTCTGTAAAATGTTGGAAAAAAAATGAAAAGGTCCATCACAAGTCCCCAATGTGATGTTTTCAAATTACTTACTTTGTCCAGTCAACCGACTGTCCAGACTGAAAGATGTTCAATTTATGATATGAAACAGACAACAGCAGCAAAACCTCACATTTTAGAAGCTGTAGCCGGAGAATGTTTGGAATTTTTGCTTGATAAATATTAATAAAGTGTCAGAGTTGTTCACCCTTACTTTTCTTCTTGACAAAGCGATTGACTAAGCGTTACAGTACTACATTTATTTGAACATTGCCCTCTGCGTGGCCAGATCATTTCTTGCTGCTGGCCTCCCTATGATGCTCCTTGCGAGGGATTTGCTGCTTCTCATAGAAAATAAATGA
>NTHP01000009.1:2345914-2373284 GCA_003416845.1 Oplegnathus fasciatus | reverse complement strand
ATTGGGCTCTAATTGCCTCGTGGATGGGTTCGCTTACAGGTGAGTTAGGCACGCTGCTCTGGGTAAGATTAAAGGAAAAGAGTCTTAGTAAAGAAAAAAAGAACATCAGGAGGATTTCATACTCACACAACATTTTAGTGACCTGCCGGCGACGGGCCTTCTGCTGCTGTGATCGGATGTTACAGAAGGTGTCCTGTCCAAAGCCTGACTTTGCCTCCAGTGCCTGACGCATCTTCTCCCGTTTCAGCTGCAGCCCGATGAGCATGTAGAGAATGCTGATGGTGAGCATGGGCAGAATGAAAAATAGCAAGGTGGTCACCTGAATGGTCAGGTTGTACATCCAGCGGGATTTCACCACCGTACAGATCGCTGAGTCGGGGATCTCCACCGTTATGTTCCCAGCAGGGCAGATGGAGAGACTGTGACGGACGTCGATCCCATGCAGACTTGTATTAGGCAAAGCACACAACACCGACACACCCCACACCGTAAGGATGACGCGCTTGGCATGGGTGCGTGTTACAACATACTTTGCGCGTAGAGGGTGCACCACAGCAATGTAACGCTCCACGCTCAGCGCCGTCACATTGAGGATGGATGCCAAGCAAACTGTCTCAAGTAGGAACGTTTTAAAGTAGCAGCCGCCCTTCCCCAGGAGGAAGGGGTAGTTCTGCCACAGCTCATACAGCTCTAATGGCATGCCGAGCAGCAGCACCAGCAGGTCTGACACTGCCAGGCTGAACAAGTAGTAGTTTGTTGGCGTCCACATCACTTTGTTGCGTGCAATGACAGTGCACGTAAGCACATTCCCCACCACGCCTACAATGAAGATGACCAGGTAGGTGAGGCAGACGGGAAAGAACACAGACGATCGACGAGGCCCAAGATATTTCTCCAGGTACCCTTCCTCTGTCAGACACACATCTTCCAGATTGATGTGGCTGCCGTTCATGCCAGAGGTCAGATTGACGCACTTTTCGCCTGGAGGATAAAGCCACTCGCCTTTGTCCGACATTAGATCAAAAGAGCAGTTGTAAGCCGACATCCTGCTGATGTAGTCAGGCTCGCTATCTGAGAAAAAAAAGATGAAACAGACACCAGTCATTAAATGCCATTTTAGAGCAAATGTTTTCTTTTGTCATGTCACTCACTTGAGAATAAAGACTAGTGGGTTATGACATTTATACAAAATAGATTTCTAAGTATAGTTGAACAGGAATCAAAGTTTTGTCAATTGCTGCCAATGTACATGTGTCAGCACAAATGAGGAAGGAGTTGTCTCACATCTTGACATTCATCTGTCTTCATGTTTCCTGACCAATCCCCGAAACTCTGAATTAGATTAGCTTTGACTGCTGTTTCTGCCAATGAGTTTTGAATTCACTTCTGACAGTGAACAGAAGACTGAGTGATTGAATAAGCTTGAATTGCCATCTGTTTCCTGCCCTTGTAGAGGAGCTCAGAATCTTCACAAGTTCTGCCACAGTGCTTCAGTGAACACAAGTATGCAGAATTTTCTTGAAACTAATTGCAAAGTAACCATCAGAGAGATTATTGTCAACAATAAGAAAACAATGGACTTGGGGCTGAAGTCCATTTGTTCCTACTGAAGACATAAATCTTTAAAGATGTTCTAATCAATATTTTTATATTATCAATGCATGAAATCACTATGTTTAATTTGAAAGGGGCCGTTTGAAGGGATGAACTCAGAGGTAATTAACACCCAGCTCTGCAGTCTTTCAGCTCATTGTTCTGTTTTTACAGGACACAGCCTTGCTGTTTTGGTTCTCTGTCACCACTCTAATTAGAGCTGTTTCCAGCTGCAGTAGGCAGCTGTTTTTATCCAAAAAGCTCTAAAAACTCACTGTACACTTCCTGCTCAGCACCAAACAGCAGTCAGAGAAAATTGGCGACTAGCTGGTGAAAATTGTGGGGCATTAGCCACTAAAGAGCCAGATATTTTTCTCGGTGGAGACTAAAACAGAGCTGAAAGAAGAGTGGAAATTCGACTTACTACGTAATATCCTAAAACAGTTGGGTGCCATAGTTTTTTAGCAAACATTACTCAAATAGGAGTAAATAGTGCATTTACTGGGGACTATTTTCAGTGGTGGATAAATACTTAAAGTGTTATAGATTTGCTGCGTAACAACCGCCCCCTACCGATGTTTGCAGGTCGAGCCTCTCAAAATACATTTGCTAAGTATTTACAGTCACAATACCTGGCTTCATGGTAATGAAGGAACATGTCACCCAGTGCGATAGCTTGGCTCATAGATATGTTTTTAGTAGTTCTGAACAACAATAGAGGTCTATGGCACAGAGGAATGAGTTACATGGGATCAATTTACATGGGATCAGTTTAGTGGGATCAATTCATTGTTACTTTTGTTCTTTTCATGGGATTTATTGACAATAAAAAACGGAATATCACCAGCCTTATCCTTTATTTTTATCCTATTTTAGCATTTCTTTGAATTGTCAGTGGAAATCAGAGGAAATGTTTCACTGGCAGGAGCACAGTGAAATGTGGTCAATATGCACGGGGAGGCTGTAAGAGTGCAGGAACAAGAGTGGTTATAATGTAAGGACTGCAATAATAGGTCTTCTGTGATATTCTTTATTCCATTACCTTGACCTAATGAAGCTCAGTGGGTGGAGAGCGGAAGTAACAGTGGTGGGGACTTCATGTGACTCAGCACATAATGAATGGCACTGTCGCTGTTCTGATTTTATTCCCCAATAGAGAAATCCAATCTGTTTATTGTAC
Source organism: Oplegnathus fasciatus (assembly GCA_003416845.1). Taxonomy (NCBI): domain Eukaryota; kingdom Metazoa; phylum Chordata; class Actinopteri; order Centrarchiformes; family Oplegnathidae; genus Oplegnathus; species Oplegnathus fasciatus. The sequence continues at coordinate 2,370,511 of NTHP01000009.1, read as the reverse complement.
TGTACTGTAAGTACTGTAGAGCACCGAGTCACTAGATTGAAGAGGCCCCAGATGGTAGGTGTAATAGCATAACGTGCCCTGTGTCACATCCTGCGAGGTGCCAAATTCTTCTCCATAGTTCAGTTCATTATTTATCCAGGGCAGATTCACTCAGCAAACAAAGTTACACACCTAAGGAGCTGTAGTATGATTTGCTTCAAGGAATAGTTCAGCATGTAGCAGCCATAAAGCAGAGATTTGTCATTTTTACACTTCGGTTTTGTAAAGATTAAACACATGAGATGTAACGTGTTATTTAGTGAGCTTTAGTGGTGCTGGGAATTGACTTTTGTTACCTTTGGACCAGGCTAGCTGTTTCCAGTCTTTGGGATAAGTGAAGCCAACCACCTGCTGGCTATAGCCCTAAATTTACTTCACAGATATATGAGAGTGAGTCGCGTATTTCCCAAAATGTCAGACTATTCTTTTAAGGGCACCTCTACAATGATAATGAGCGCATGCTAGCGCTGCTCTTTCACTACCACATTATTCTGCATTACACCGCCAGTCTGGCGACAGTGACCTTTCTCTAACCTTTAGGCTACTGCTTGCATATTATGTGTACGTATGGCAGCAACAAATCAGCAGATTCTCATTGCCAGAATTATGTCCTTGAGACGTACTGTACCTGCTGTTCAAAGGAACACACATCAGAAAGGTGCGACTCATTATGTATATAATCTTTGGAGGCTTCTGAAGTTCCAGTCGAAGGAAAGTAATTTGGTAATAAATATATACCTGGGTGGCTTTGTAGGAACTTGTACAAGATGAAAGTTCAAAACATCTGTCATGTTGATGATTCCATCATTAAATGACTGCTTGCATGTAAAGGATTTTTGATATATTATTGGTTTGTAAGTTCATAACACATTTGATTATACTTTACAAAGGAACTTCTGGGAGGGATTTACAAGGGGATGATGCTGGCTTTAAATATGATGCAGTGATATTGGCCACACTAAAAAAAAGTCTAAGCTTGAGCTGACGCAGGAGGAAAAAGGAACCGGTTAATCAGCTGAGTGTATATTTCTGATTTGGAGGTACAGTAAAGTGTAACGATATTCACATTTTTCCAAGTGAGAGCTGGATAATGAGAAAGTCTGTCAGTTACATATGAATGACTGCTGATGATAAGCAGGAAAACACGACAATGAGTTTTCCATACATTTACATATATGAGTCAGAGGTCTTTTCTATCTCTGGCAGAGAGTTACTGTATTATTCATCAGGATGCATTTTGTGTCTGTTAACTAAAGCCTTCAATTTAGACAGTCCATGAGCTTGAAGCACAATTGGTCGTAAGGCATGTTGTCAGTATACTGTAGCAGCACATCCACATCATCACAATTAATTGTGCACCATAAACCATTCCCCTGTGGCCGTAGGGTGCAGCTACTACTGTGCCATAAATTACTCCTTTTGTCAATAGGATTTTCACACTATAGTCCCCGATGTCTCTCAAGCCAGTTGTTGCTTGCCCATCATACTGACAGGAGGCTGAAAAAAAAAATCCCTTACATGTTTTATTATATAGCATATTCTGCAGATGGAAAGACGAGCTTGGGGTGTAGGATGCAAGGACACATTAGCATTCTGTTCAGTGTATATTCAAAGAATAACGCAGTATGCTTTATAAATATAGATCTACTACTGCAATGAATATTGCAGATACAGGATCTACAGTGGATTTGATGCATTTATGGATGACAGATCAAATCTTCCTCATGAGCATTCTGCAAGTCATGTATTAATATTCTAGTTCAAAAGTCTCTGGTACTAGATTGTTTTTGATTTATTGCAATATTTTCACGCTAAATACATCTTACAATATGTTTTAAATGCTGTCAATACAGCAAAGTGCTGTGTAATAAATGGTTGGATATGCCCTAAATTGTTTATTTTTATTGTCTTTTGATGCTACTACAGTAAGATCATTTCTGTGCCCACCTCATTTCACCCAAAATGAGAGAAACAAAGTCACAACATACATTGTCCTAAAACTAATGACAGGAAGTGGCAGTCGGGGAAAGGATTTTAAACTGTCCCATTTGATCACCTGTTGGCCACAGGTGGAAATCTCCCAGGTTAGGTGGTAGATTACACTTTATTGATCTCCAGAGAAGATCAATAAATTATGATATGAGGGAATCTCATCCTCTGCTTTTGAATGTAATGATTTACGGCCAGTGAGCAGTTACAGCGCTCACTTGTCCAGCAAAGCCTCTGTGTGTCAAATAACTACATGCAATGCCCTTTTACTGCTGTAAACATACAATCCATGTACTAAACAGTTTTTTTTCATGCACACAGCAGTTGCACTGTAGCTGACTATTACTTGCAGTAGATGCAGTAAATTGCAGGACTTTACAAGTATACAGCTCATTTTAATAACACTGCAGACATTTTGATCCATTGCTTGATGCACTGACGACAAAGACCATCTCTGTCTCTGTATGAGCATGCTCCACCTTTCATGGCTTCATTTGATATTTATGTTCCCTACTCACAATTATTACTCCAAGATGATGTGCTTCTCCAGTCACTGTCTATTTGTACAGTCATACTTATTTATTCATATTTGGTATTGTTACAAAGTTAAAAGCAGAATGAGGCAAGAGACTCTAGGAGAGATATGACATAGAACAAAGGTTCTACTTGTGTTTAAACTCAGGATATCTTATTTACATTGTATGATTTTTGGATGATTGAGCCACTGGGACACTGAGCAAGTTTGCATTTAGAAAAGCGGAATCAAATAATTTGGGGATTTTTAACAGAGATGCATTTTTTTCAGATTCTTTTGTAGATTCTGTACTCTAATTAAATTCCAGTGGTTTTAGTTCAGTGACTTTTTCCCCCCGCAATCCTGTTATGCTCAGCTTGGCAGTGGCTTTAACAGAAACCTCTTTGGTAAATGAAGGTGACAGACTAGACCCAAATTAAATTATAGTCTCAGTGTTGTAGCATAAGCAAATCCTATTTTGTTGGTTTCACACACAAATATTATAGTAACAGAAATGTCCAAAAATGTGCACTGTCCCTGGTATGAAACATCAAGCTATCAAGCTTATTTATGAACAAAATGTTATAATAGAACGTTATTACAATCAATATTCACATACAGTAGAGCATAGCTGTTTAGTGAGCCACTGTATGTTCACTTTACTATATTAGCTTATAATGATATAAGGATATTAGGAGCATTTTAATCCCAAAATCTATTTTTTTTTTTAAAAAATGACACTGTTGAAATAACCTTAGAATTGAAAAGAAAGTTTAAAAAAAATTGAATTATAAAAGATAGTAAGTAAATAAATTGGTTGATTACATGACGATATCCACCAGTGTCCTCTATATTTCAGAGGCACTAAATGATGAAGTGATTTTTATAATAGATAGTGGATACACATTACAGTGATTTATCCCTGAACTCGTGATATTTAGCTTTTCAAAGAGCATAAATCATCTTACCTCTAATGTGTTCCCTTGTTGTTATTCCCTGGTGTACACACAGATTAGTGTCTTGAATGGAGTGTGAACAGTGTGCTGCTCTCTCAGTCCACTCTCCTCCTGGTCTGTCGCTCCCTCCTCAAGTCTCACTCACAATTGCACACATACATACAGTACACACACACACACACACACACACACACACACANNNCTCTCTCTCTCTCTCTCTCTCTCTCTCTGTCATCCTCCCTCACCTCCACCCTCTCTATACTACACATAAACATGCAGACATACAAACCTCCATTTATAATTCTGTCCTCACTTCTATAATTACTGTAATGTTAATAGGGTAATTATATGAGGTGTGTGCCTTTCACACTCCTTCGCTGCTGAGAACAAAAACTCTCACGCACGGGTATTGATCTTCCAGTTTTCCAGTCTGAATGTCTTGTAGTCTGCTTCTATATTATTTTTCACACAATCCACTGGCACCATACAGTACACCAGGTGGAGGTTTCTTTGTACCACGGTGTGACAGTTGGGTGTTGTTTTGGTTTTTGGCAATGACTCCCACAGTGCTCTTATCTGTTCATCTCCTGACTAAGAAAGTTCCTCTTTAGGGGTAGTTGTATTACTGTGATGGCATATGCAACTCTTTTCCTGTGTCCTGTGTGCTTCTGCAACCCCAGAAAGACAGGGAACCTCGTCAAAGTGGTGGCCAGTACAGGGACCCGCAGGACATGGACTGGCAGCTGTTCCCATTATATAGCCAGACTTCTCTGGGATTAGCTCTAGAGCACGGCATCTTTCTGCCAGAAGCCCACACCTTACACTAATATAGGTGGCCCAGGAATAAGGCGATGAAGACCTGGTAACCCTGCATCAATCTTCCCAGGCAGACTGGACCACTGTTCAACAGCTGCTGGACCAAACTGGCCTCTTCTACACCCATGAACCATCCACCACAAAGAAAAAGATAGACACAAATCACTTTAAGATGTTCCTGGAGGTGTTTGAGAAGGTGATCACAACTTGTGGGTATGCCTCTTTCTCCTGCACTCACTTCATGTGGGTACTTCTCTGAGCACACAGTCAGCATCCAAAAGTCTAAGAAAAAGCATCTTTGACCACCTAGGCTGCACACCTCCAGACCCTTGCCCTATGTCTCTCCCTCCTCTGTGTCTCCACTTTCCAACCGCAGCAATCCAGGAGTGAAGGCATGGTTTGCTCCCACCGTACGCACCCTCTAATTTTGGGCTGATTGGTTGTCTTCTACTGTAGGGGCAATGAGCCATAAAGAGGAAGCACAGGTTCAATAGGTGGGCAACTGTATAGGTGGTGTGCCCGCTGGCGATACACAGCTAGCTGCTCCTGTGGGGGAGAGGGAAGGGGTGGAGGCATTGGCAGAGACCCCTCTTGTTTCTAATTTTCCCCTATGGAAGATTTCCCGTTGGAGCGGTCTCTTGCCAATAAACAACACTTGCTGATAGTCGGCAGGTGGAACCTGGTATAGTGCTTCAGGATGTTCTCTTTGTTTTGGCAAGAGATGGACTATATAGAGTGAGGTGTGACTTTTAAACTGGTGAGAATATCACCAGTTGCTGGTGCCTAAAAGCCATGGCGAAATGATTTTCAAGGCAGCTCATATTTACCACATTGCACAAGCTGTACAGATTAATGGGTGTCCAAACAAGACTAGTATTTATTATCCTCAGACAGATGACCTGGTGGAGAGATTTAACAAAACAGAGAGAGGTAGCATCAACTCACACCGTCCTCCTCAAAACACATAGGGGACCAGTGTCGAGAGATGAGTTTGGGCCAGACACTGTAAAACCAGCTAATCTCACTGAGTTGCTCCAACAGCAACTCAGTGAGAGATGGTTGCTAAGAGCAAAATTATAAAGGTGGCACTCCCATCATAGTGCAAGTCTTACTCTGTGGAGTTACACGTGACCCCCACGTTGCAGTGCCTCATGGACTGGGTCAATGGTACTATTGTGGCTTACATCTGGGAGCAGCATCCACAGGTGGCCAAGGGCAGGTGCTCCTCCTGGAGATAAGAGACCTTTCATTTTGCCAGTTTCCCCAGGGCCCTTTGCAGCATTGACAAGTGACATAATGTATCTCACTCAGAGGTGCACCAGCTGCGGCCCAGTGGACTCGCCAGTGCCACAAGCATTTGAGAACTTATCAACTTGTTTAACTGTGCTGGCTTTCTGAAACAATTTATAGACTGTTACTCCTTCATTTACAGTAGTTCTCTTGGGAGGGAGGCAGCAGTGTCTGGCACAGGGTTGCAGTTGCAGCTGCTGTCAATTAGTAATGAGTGCTAATTAGTTCTATTTATCTGTCCTCCAGTGAGTCTTTAACTTCTGGCCATGCGCACTGGTAGTATGTCCGCTGGGGCAGAAAGGGCCAGACTGAGAGTTGTAGTGTCTCCAGTGACTGTGTAATTTCTGTCCCAGCTTGTGTTAACTGCATTTTTCAGTTGCTTAATTAACATGCCCACAACCCCTTATCTGTGGGTGTGTATGTGTGGTCTCCAGTGTCCAGCAATCAAAAACTAACAATTTAGGAGATATGGTTGTTTTGACCTGAGTTGATCAATATCAATTTCATCTCTGGGCATCCAGTACAGAGCAGTCCAAAATGCATTTAGCGTGGCTTTGCACTAACATGGCAGTAAGCAGGGCAGCTAGCCTGGCTCTGTCAAAAGTGTAAAAATGTGTCTTCTAGCCACTTCAAAGATGTTTAATTTACACATTTTATCTTCCTTATTTAACACATTGGAAAAAAGAAATGTACAACCGAGGCTGGGGAGGATGATGAAGCTACATTATTTCTTGATCAGCAATTGGTGTGAGACTGTGTGTAGCATGGTTTCGACTGATGAAAATCCATAACATTAAACTTGACCTTTTCCAGTATAACTCAGGATTGTAACACTTTTGTTTTTTTACTTCTGATGTAGCTAGGCTAGCCGTTTTCCCAGTCTTTGAGTTAAACTAGGCTAACTGTTCTGGACCTACTGTATCTCTGTACTGAATGCACGTAGATGAAATAAATATAGTTCTGGTCCTCCATCTGCCTCTGTTTGAGAACAAGTGCTTTTCGCAAAATGTGAGATTGTCCCTTTAAATAGCATTAATGAGGATGAGATTTGTATGTAAATAAAGCAGTACTTTCAAATTACCTCATTTCGGTTTATCACACAAGCCAAAACCGACGTGTTCGGTTTGGGGAATTAGCTTTTACTTTTGTTGCAATATCAGACGTAACCATCTCTAATTAAAATGTTACAGTACGTGACTGGCATGATGTAACACATAATTTTTTCACGGAAATTTTAAACTATGGGAGACAGCATAATTTCTTAAGTGCCTGCAAACTTGCAGCTTCTTTTATTTGTCTCTCTGTCTCCCTCCTTAATCTGACTCTCACCCCGTTCTCTATTGTGTTATTTTATTTTCCCCTCTTTCTTGCCAGCATGTACAGGGGAAGGAGATAGAAAAATATACAGATTATCCTCATCTAACCCTACTTGTACTTGGTTTTGTTGTCATAAGAAGGCTGAAAGCTCTGTCACCTACTTTACCTCAGAAAGCACTACTTAAAATAAAGGAGCCAAAATGACAATGAATAGATGTTGCTAAAATCCCATGACATGCCCCAATTACTTCTGCTCAACGCTTTTATAAAACCTCAGCTGTGGCATTATGCATTGCAGATTAATTTTCCACTTTATCCATTCTTTCTTATGTTAATGCTGAAACCTGTAATGTGCCATCAGTGTATTTTAGTGATGTTCAGCTGTCTTCTAAGCGTGTTAATAGTGTTGTAATCAAACTCTGTAGTGCTTCTTCAGTTGGATTTGTTTGAGCTGGTGATGAAAATGACATTCAAACTCAAGTGGCACCAAAAAAATCTACAAGACACCTGAACATGTGAGTCTCCTAATACTAATACTTTATACTGTATTACCATGCATTGATAATATGCTGTTTTGGCAAATATTAAGACATTTTTACACAGCGTCTTTGTCAGAAGCTTTGGACAAAAACATACTGTAAAATTGCATTGCGCTTGGGTATTAGCCATACTAGCAGTGCTCTAGTAATGGCAAATGTTGGTCGGTTGGTTGGTCCAGACTGAAAATATGTCAGCAATTGAAATTTTGTACAGATATTTATGGTCCGCAGAGATGGAAACATAATGACTTTTGTGGTCCACTGACTTTTCCTCAGGTGCCGTCATGTAGGCTACTTTGTCCAAAACTTTGGTTTATGACTAAACGCCCGCACAACTAATGGCATTCCCATCAGCATCAGCTGTACTGTGTTTAGTGCTAATTATCAAATATTAGCTTACTAACATGTGTGATGACCCCAGTTCATGACACATGCTGAGTGTTTAAGTATATTTGAACAAAGATTATTGTACTTGGCCCTGTGGAGTTGTTGCTTTTCTCTTTTTTGGTGCTGTTTTCATATTTAAAGTTATTTTACAAGCACCCTTCCCTTCAAAGAAGCCATTTGGTGTGCTATCACATAATCCAATTTACATATACAGTAACAAGGCCAATATAATATGTCCAATAAAATAATTTCAAAGAGGTATGTCCTTAAGTAGGTCAACAAAAAGTCCAATTGCATTTCTCCAAATCATTCTGAGGGTGACTGGGTGCAGGGTGGGGTTGCTTTGGACAGTAAGTGGATTAGGCAGGTTTAGGAAGATGGAGGACGTCCAGCAATTCCAGTTTATTTTATTTAAATTAAAGGTGCAAAGTGGAGTTTTCTTGTAAACAAACAAAGCTTCTGTTTACATGCAGTGTTTCTCCCCAAAATGCACTTTGTGTATCTTTAAGGCCTAACAAACATGTTGAGTCCATTTCCTTCCTAAAAAACATTTGCAAAGTAGATTTTTTTAAAAATATTTTGAAACCTACATTGTTTACATCCATGTTTACTTAGTAAACTATCCTCAAGCGAGTGCACAAGAAAAAACAAAACGGACCCACTCGTAAAAATACATTACTCAGGGATTCAAACAGGCAAGGATAAAAAATGTGAGAACATTGCGTGGATAGAGAAAACCTCCCACAACTAGGGGAGTCTGGGGGAAAATTTTGAAAGATATTCACTCTATTTGCTCATTTCTAGTTACTTTTAAGTATATTTGGATCTGCCTGGAAACTAACAGTCATTATGTGGTAGAACAACACTGCATAGAACACATAAAAGGAATCAATAGATGTGGGAGCTGAATACATCAACAAGACAAAAACAAGATGACAACAACAGGATAAAAAAGTATGTTGGAAATCAGTAGCTTCTTTATTAACACTCTTCCACTATCAGGCATGTAATTGGTAAAATTCATAAAAAGCTTAGATCTAGCCTATATGTTTAAAAAAAATAGCCACTGTACACAGGTTTTGACTCAAAGCAAATGTTCTTTCACTCTTCTCAGCCAGCCAGTGAAGAGTCACGGCACAGCTACTTCAGAGTAACCAGTAATTACCACTAATTAGCTAGCCATGCTGGGTTAGGTATGTCATATGTGTGTGTGTGTGTGTGTGCGTGTGTTTTAGCTAGTGTTTTTGACTGACCTGGTCCCTTACTGGTGAACATGTTGCTTAAGGGTGCAGTAAGGTCCTCTCTCTTTTTTACTCTCTCCCTCTTGTGACCTTTCCTTTTCTTCTGACCGTCAATTTTCACCAGGCAACTGGTCTTAGATGTTATTGGTAGAGAAGCAGGTAGACGGTTGTTACGTGCGTCACCGCCAACCAATCATGTCTCACAGATTGATACGTGTGGCTTGCGAATGGAAGCTCTGGCCCGAGTGGATTCTTAGACGTCAGTCAACTCATTCCTGCTTGCTATATTATCGCTGGTCAAGTTGACAGGTGGCTGACCGCGGTTCACGACTGGCCAAAACGACCCTCAGGTGCTCCAGACGGGCTGTCCACGAGTGATCTCCTCCACAGGGTACCTTTAACTTCAAAGCATCATATTCTTATAAATGTAGTGTAAAGGTCACTGGAGAATGCGGAGAGAATCTGGGATGGTAAATATTCGCACTGTGTCGCTACCAGTAAATGATGCCAAGGTGCTTTTGAATGGGGTACTCAACGTCCAGAGCCAGGCTCAGTGGTCAGCAACTGATTGTAATGGGCAGCTTTTTGGAGTGAACCAGGCATGAATGTGAAGCTGCCAACATGCGAAAAATAACTTTCCCTTGTAAGATTACTAACAAAACCTTTTTTAATTTTACCTGCCTTGAGTGACAGTGGAATTGAATAACTCGTACCAACACTCTGCACAGGCAGCAAATAATTAGTTGGAGCCTGCAGAAGGCAGAGGTGTTTATATCAGGTACTGATATTCCCTCTGTAAATAAATGTTACTGCCTGGCAGCTGTCATTTTCCAACCCAACCCTCAGGTTTAACTCATTAACATGAAACCAAACAGTTCAATTCTATCTATTTTTGGATGGTTCAAGTTATTAAAAAGTCCTTGTGATTCATCATTAACTCTTTATTCAGAGCCTCTGAAGACAACTTATCATTCTGGAAGCATTAACTTTTTACGATTTGTCAAGAATTTCTTTTTAGAAACTATTACTGCAATCATTTACAAAGTCAGTGGGGCAGGAAAATAGTTTCATTTTCAACCCATACTGCCAATTAAGACTGAAAAACCTCCAGTCTCTGAATAATCAAAACGCAGGAGCCTGAGGTGAGATGATTTCACGAGAGAGCTCCCAGTTCACTGGACTGTGTATCAGACAGACTTCTTTAAATACATTCCAATAATCACACAGCCTCATAGAGCCTGATTGCATATTCAGTGATCAATTTAACAAGTCATTTTGTTACCTGGCATGTTTAATGAACTTTCATGAAGTAATCCTCATTTCAGGTATAACAGATGCGGATGATGAGAGTGAATAATTTAATAGCACACAGGTGTCACACAGCATTTATGTTTTTCATGAATAATAAATCTGTGCTGAGATGTTGACTTAGGCCTGACAAGACTGATGCATGTTAATAAGTGATCACACTGACCTTTCACTCACACACACACACACACACACACACACACACACACACACACACACACACCATGCATACTAGTACATCATTTACTCTTATTGTTACATGAACATGAAGTCATTAGCACAAATGCCATTGTCAGAACAGCTAGGTCTGTTAAAATGTCCAGCTCCATATCTGCTAATGCTGCTGCTCACCGCAAATCACTGACAAGCAGATGCATTTGAATCCTGACATTCAAGTTCCTGCATATATGCTTGCAACACANNGGGACCGCTACAATTAAATACAACTTTGCTCTTGCTTCCAAAAGCATGCAAGGGATCCCATTTTAAATATCCATCCTCCACCAAATCTCTGGCAAACTGAGGACATTTAATTTTCCATACTAAAGTCACTCATAGTGCAGCACTAAGAGGGTGAGCTGGATTGTCAGATTTCTTGTTTTGAGCGCTGTGGTGTCAGTGTGGGTTCAGTTATGGCCATGATAGCTTGATAGCTTGTCCTTTCAGTGAAATCCATTATTTCTGACATCGTTTCACATATCAGCAGGCTGAGATGCCTGTAGGTTAGAGGTTGTATTGTAAGGCCAATCTCAACAGCTGATGTGTCTGTCAAGTGTCTTTAAAGATATGATCTTGAAGATTTTCTTTTAAAGCTTGGGTAGGAAATGTCTTTTAGAAGCATTTTTGTTATATTTGTTGAAATTCTCTTTACACCCAGACAGCAACCAATAAATCAAATGCTCTGACAAATGTTGTAGGACTGTAATAAGCCCATCCAATCATTTCATTCGGACTGAATGAAATGATTGGACGGGCTACCTGCCTGTCTACCTACACACATGCGTGCACTCTGACCCTGCACTCACTGCGCATGCCCGGAGTCTTCCATACGGCTAGGCGGCTAAAGCTAGCAAACTAGTCGCACAAGAATTGCAGAGAAAGAAAAGAAAGACAGGGGCGGGTTGGATACTTTCAAAATCTAGCTTACTCTTGCTGGTTTCTCCAACACTGCCTACCCTAGCTTTAAATAAGCGTCTGTTAAGTCACTATCTATCGTCGGATGATGCAGCACAATGGTGATTGAGCCTATGAGTGGGCCTATGGTCCACTGATGAAAGCCCTTGCATTTGCAGTATTACGACCTGGGTGTCAGGAGGGACTTTCCCGGAAAAATGACGAGCGGTGCAGAGTTAGGCTTTTAACAAGGCAAAAGACTCGCTCTTCAACTCACCTGTGTGTGAAGTGGTGTACTGTTGTTTCTGGAGTCTGCTGGTGTTGTGAGTAAATGGTTATTATGGCCGAAAAAACTAAGAAAAGATTGATGACTACAGATGATGAAAGTGAAACTGAAACTTAAATGAGGTCCAAAAACACACCTGCAATTATGGATTATCGCTATAGGTACCGTGAAAGACAATGAATTGAAAATCTTTGAGATTACAACTTTAAAGTTGAATGCAGCACATAACTACACACGTATCAAAAATGTAGTTTAATTTACAGAAATAATGTAACATGCTGGTTAATAAATAAATTACTTTATCTCAAGACATACTTTGACCCCCTGCTAAACAGGCCTCTTTGTATTTTTCTATGTAGGCTTTAACCAGTGTTGCCAGGTCTCATGAGAGAAACAAGCAACCAGGTCTATAGAAACAAGCCCAAAAGAAGCGACTTGGCTCTCCAAAAAAACAAAAAGCCCCAAAACAGGCGACCTTGCCTACCTAGCTGGATGAAAACGCTAACAGTGAGTGAACTAGATGGAATATTATAAATAAGATGTGTTTCCTGCGTCGAGGTGTGAGTCTGTGTTGCGGTGTGTGCCGGTCGTTTGTTGACGGTAGCTTAGCGGACTCCACATACTGCAGTGGTATGATCCCAAAATAAACAGATTTTGGCATCATGATGATAACTACATCATGATGCCGATTTGTAAAAAGTCTGAATTCATGCTTTGTCAGGTCTGTCCGCAAGACGACAAACAACTTTTAAAATGCTTGTTTTCTGAATGGAGTTTGGATCGATCAGGACTATGCTAACATTGTAGCTGCTCCATCAACATTTAAAATAACGTCATTTAAATTCTGTATAAATATGAAGTAGTATCACAGAGCTAACTAGCTAGTGTTGCACACTGTAGCGGAGCTCAAGAGAGGAAAGGCACTTGGGAGCACGCAAAACCGTTCCGAGTCCTTTACATAGAAATCAGTCCACAGGGTGTTACAGTCAACCGAAAAAGTTGGGGAAGGTCTCATTTTTTAAGTCATGTTACAATCTATTCATACATTGGCAACAAAAAACGATACAGCCCCTTTAATAAGTATTATTAGTATTATTAGTTGGCCAACAAAAAATTAGGAATGCATAAATTAAATAATAATAAATAAAGTTGCATATAACGAACTGGCTGTATATCATTATCATTATTTCACACTTACAGAATCTGCACACTGCCTTTGAATCGCCCCCCACTTGAGGTCGAATCCAGTCTTTTAATCCACTCTCCTTCTCCCACTCTTTGTTGTATTTTTGTCCAAATTTCACCCACTTAGTCCCTGGCATCTTCACTAGTATTGACTGCCACTTGCGTGTGTGCCTGCGTGTGTGTATGGGGGAAGGGGAGGGGCGGAGGGAACAGGGTTGTGGACGGAACCCCCCACTGATCCTGCAACAGGACAGACAACTATAATGCATTAAGGCATTTTCGCGCTTTTAGACAGATATAGTGGAGAGAGACAGGAGACATATAGGGAGCAAGCCCAAACAAGCAACTAGTCTTTAGAAACAAGACCAAAAAAACACAACCCGCAACTACCAATATTTGTAAGCGACTTTACAGATAAACAAGCCCAAAGTCAATTACAATAAGAGGACTTGGCAACTGTGGCTTTATCCTAAAATAAGGATGAAATATATAGGATGAGGATGTTTTACTGTCCATATCCACACAACATAAATACGTGTTCAACATCCAGCCTGTATTGTGAGCTGAAACAATCATTCTGCTATATACAGCATTTACTACAATGTTAGACCGCATAGAGGCTGTGGTCTTTAACCACAACGTCATGGATTTATATTCCTCAAGGGTGGTAACTATTTTGACTGTAATCACAACCTTATTACAATTAGAGTCAATAAAATGGATACGTTAATCAGCCAACCACATACAGTAACTGTGGTTGGCTGATTGAAGAGATTCATTCACTGTACTTCAATGTCTCCACTCAATCTCTCACACACTTGTATAACTTATTTACCTAATTTATTCTCATTAATGATTCTCATTGGAGCACTATTGATGGTGGTGGTATGCTTGCTACTCTATCTCAAAGCTTCTGTGGAGCCAAAAGCATCAGGAAAATTGCATTTATTTCCCCCTGATATGTAGAAATCAGACTTTTAATGAATATTTAAACTCAGATGTCCTAAATCAATATGTCAGCTATGAAGAATACATACCAATAAGAAAATACTAATAAAACCTGCAGAATAAAAGAGATGTCAACATCTATCAGGTGCTGTTCTATGTTGTCTGTGAAGCATGATTGCAGTTCCTCACCCAACAGTAATTAACCACAACATAGAGCTCGTGCACTTATTGAAAGTTAAATAAATGCTTTTAAATAAGCAAGATTGGACAAGAAAGATTAAAAAGGTGGATGGATAGTTTTGTTCAGCACGAAGCCTTACATGGTTGCAATTGTTTTTATCGCATTATCTTAATAATACGAATTCTCATTATCTCTGGATGTGTGTTGTGTAATGTTTAATGTGCGATGCTATTTTCTCATGATAACAGGTTAATTACCTTGTTACTGGATGAAAAGAAAATGTTGGCAATGTTGGCAAAACAAGAGAATTAACTTGTCACAGTGAGAACTTTTACTACTTCGACAAGTCAAAGTATCTGCTGTGAAAAAGGCCTTTTCTCAGCCTCCATACCAAAAGACATTTTATGAAGGAGATTTCTTTTTTTTTGGCTTTAAGGAAGAAGACAATATAGTAAAAGGAAATTATTTTATGGACATGCAGTGGCATGAGGAAGTTTGATTTTTATCAGAGGGTATGTTGCATTTTAGGGATGGCATGTTACAGCTTTAGGCTATATGAGAGGATTGTTGTCTGGAATTACTAGAATTACTGGTTTTGCTGTGAAATACATGTCTGCTAATTCCTACATGTGGATGGGGAAACGGGAAGGATAATGGCTTCTGAGGCATAATACAACCCGTCTTAACTGAAGCACACACATCACACCACTGTTAAAATAAAGTGGCCTCTAAACTACATCCTCCCATCCAAGAAACATCTGCGTGATTTTATGAAAGCAGATTTAGCATAGCAAAGCAATGGCTTGAAATCCTCTTGTTATTGTGAAGAGATCACAGTTTCGGCTCGTGGTTAGAGCCGGTTAACAATTATTCAGAGGTAAGAACAACGACTGGGATGTAGAGATAGATAATACACCTGCTCTCAAAATTGCCTCAATACTCACAATGCATATAATGGAGACGATTCAAAAAACACGATGATTGGTCCCATTAACTGCGGCCATTATTTAGAAACTGTTCACGGTGGTTGCTAATTTACGCAACCAGACTATTGTGACAACATGCAACATGTTATTTCAGCTAGAGAAATAACTATATTACAGTTATGACATGACATTGCAGCACCAGCAGGTGCTATTGTAATGCTGATGTTTTGATAAACAACCCACAAAAGCAAATGAACACATGCTGTACAGTAGCCTATATGTATGCATGCCTGTGAATTTCATGAAAACCCCCTATTAGATAAGAACACGTAAAGCGCTACTCATAATGTGATTGCAAGTTAAAAGTTTGTTATTCTCTCACTAAGGTCAAAAATGTCTTTGCTCCAAATGGTTTCTTATGAAATGGCTGATTTGATTTCTGGGAGTGAGCGCGGCTAGGGAACATTGGACTTGACACATAATTTAGATGTAGTGAATGAATAGGCACTAATTTGACGACTGAAGAGAAAGAAAATCTCATGAATGGGAAATTACAAGGACAAACAGTGGCACAGCAGGAAAAACTTAATAAACGTGGGTTTGGTTTGACAGGCTTGATGTGGAGAGTTTGGGTGACTGACAAAGACTGGATGATGTGAACATAGAAGCTATGACTTACCTACACCTGATGAATTCATAGCTCGGACATAAATCCACATAAAAAACACCACTTAAGACAACTGAGAAGTTTAAACTCCTATTTTATTTTTTTATTTTACAGCAGTTCTTTTTTTAATGATAATGATGATTAGTGAAATCAAATCGTAACAGCCATCATTATTATAAGTAGTACTGTCCATCATTGTTGGTAAATTCATGAGGATGTTACACAAAGACCAGTAACATGCTACTGGTAATTTTTGCTCTGTGCCAGTATTTGTAAGTTGGACGTTGATATTCAAAGGTCTTTAGCCTCTGTGGGAGCCTTGTACTGTCCAGCCTGAGTTTTAACTATGCAGGAAACATGAGGTGGGTAGCAAACAGTGAAATTTATGCACATTTCTCAAACGACAACACCAGCCTAGATGCTTGTTATGCACAGTTTATAGGTTTCCAAGCCATGTGAGGTGAACTTATCTATCTCAAGTTCAAGCCACAGAGAGCTGATAGACAATGACTTGTTTCTTTTATTACAGTTCTCCATATCATGGAGCAGTAGGATTGACATCAATGTCAACTCAAATAACAAACAAAATTGTAAATAGCGTTGCTACACAAATCAAATCACAAAGCCAATTTACAGAAACCTCCCTAACTAACAAGACTAAGTCTCTACAGCCAAGCTAGCGGCTCTGTTAGGCTGCACTTATGCACAGCAGCACTTTGAGCTAAATGCTGACATCAGCATGCTAACAATAGCGATGCTAACACGCTGAGGTATAAGGTTTACCGTGTTCACCATCTTAGTTTAGCGTGTTAGCATGCTAACATTTGGTAATTACAGATAAACGCAAAGCACAGCTGAGGCTAAATGGGAATGTCATTAGTTTTGCAGGTATTTGGTCATAAACCAAAGTATTGGAATTTTTGACTTGATATGACGCTAGATGAAAAGTTTAGGGATCACCAAAGTCATTACAGTTGATCCTGCTGGACATTTCTGTGTCAAATGTCATGGCAATCCATCCAATAGTTGCTGAAATATTTAAGTTAAGCTGCTGGTGGCAGTAGAGGAAAAGTCAGAGGATTGCCAGAGTCAGTAGGCTGTACAAAATTTCATGTTTATCAATCTAATAGTTGTGGAGATATTTCATTCTGGGCTAAAGTGGTGGCAGACCGACATTGCCATCCCTAGAGCCTTGCTGCTAGTGTGACTAAGAATAAACAGCCAAAAACATTAACTGGCAGCCCCTAAACCTTCAGCAAGGAATGCCATCAGCGAGGCCCTTCCAGCTTATAAATCACAAAGTAGACAATGGCTAAAGGTGGCTGAGCTGGGAGATGAGGCAGACGAGGTTTGCCTCGCAGGATCAGCACGTCAGCTTGACTTACGTAGATAGGCTGATGTCACTCAGGATGAGCCTACGAATGCCTTCGGCCACAAGATCAATCGCCACCTCAGTCAGACAGGCACCATTAGTACACACATGCAGCCACCTGTCACACCTCAGGCCCTTTCCATTCAGATCTAGCTGATCCAAGACTCAACACACAACAAAATACAACCACACACTTATACACACTTCCACACAAGTGATGGGGATTCTGACTCTGTGAAGGGACCTTATGGCTCTATTAAAGGGGCCCTGCGGTGTTGTCTTGCAAACAAACAAAAGCTATGTGTACATTCAGTGTTACTCACCAAAACACACTGCATGTATCCTTGTGACCTAACAAATGTGTCCAGCATTGTTTACGTGCATGTTTACAAGTTTGCATCCTTCTTCTTCACTGCGTTTTTGCAGCATATTTTGGGGTGTTATCACCACCTGTTGTTCAGTGGAATATTGTGACACCACTGATAGGACTGTGTATCACGTCACCCATGTGCACAACATCAACAAAACTGGGACACACTCATAGAAAAACAGCTCCATACCCTACTAGAGGTCTAAAACTGCACAGGGAACCTTTAATATCCAAACTGGTCATAGATGGACACAATTTTCCTTGTCCTCTGCGTGTAGAAAAACACAACTGTTTTTTCATGTGTCATTTACTTGCTGCTGAGGCAGGAAACCAACTCTGCTCATAAGAAATTCAGAGTGACAGTTTACCAAACTTTTTACAAATATGTGAGTGAAAAGGGAAATAAACACGCTTTTCACTAAAAGAGTTGGTTACGTTTAAGAACTATGAATGGTTTGATGAAAAGTTAATATGGCTGTTGACATATTAAATACACATGGTAGGTTTTAACCTGTAATCTGGCAGTCAAGGAAAGTGATTCTTGGTGGTCACTATCCCTGATTACTGGAGGATATTCATATGCAGAACTAATCCTGACTGTCAACAGTGTCTGTTTCACAGCTGCCATGCCAGACACATGTTGCTCATTTTCTTAAGTCATAAGCAAGGGAGGGCAGATAGTGGTGATGACTGGAAAAGCTAAAGGCCATATGATAAATATGAACAGGATGGCAGATGGAGGCTACAAACACAATGCATTTTAATTTTTTCCTTTTTTCTCTTTTTCCCCCGAGAGGCCCTGTTGTGTACAAGGGAGGTGAATTGCAGGAGCGCTTCACTAAGGTTTTCCCTTCTATAAAAATAATCATATTTTAGATTTAAAGCTGCCTTAATATATATTAATATATATATATATATTTGGCACTTAGGGGCAGCGTAATATGCTGTAAATACAACATATCATCGCTAACTTTGTCTGCTGCTTGGTGCTGGGCAGGTAGTCCACAGTTGGATTATGACAAATTTTTCACTAAAAAACAGTCCCCTGAAAACAAGGTTGCTGAGGCCAAACAGCAAAGGTGTGGGCTGCAAAATCAAAACAATGAGCTGATGGGCTCATCACTATCAGCGACCCCTGTCACATTACACATGGTTATTTGAGCCATTGTTAATGCTAGAAAATATTGATTAGTGCTGCTTTAAACTATTAATTCTAAAGATTTGGTGGCAGCCTGCGGTGATTGGTGGTCACAACAAGTATATTTTCATATTTTTATATAAGATAAAGGTCCCAGAATTCCATTGAAAATAAGACAAATTATATGAACTCGGGACAAGCTCCTCTCAGTGTAAACTAAAAACTGAGCCGGGGCTCCATTTTAGGTGGATCCTGACAATATTAAACTCCGTAAACTACAATACTAATTCATTCATTTTTCATATATCAGTTCTAAAAACCTAGAGAGATACAATGGCAAGATGAGGGAATTAAATGTATGTGACGCCTGCAGTATATTCCCTCCTCTCAGGTTTTTTACATGCCTAAAATTAACCATTTATAATTGGGCAACATCTGGATCTAGCACATTGGTATACAATCCACCTATACTACCAAGGAAATGAAAATGGATTACAATCAATTCATAAATATAACAAGCGGCTACTGATGTGTCCACACCTGTCATCCATGTCAATATACTTAACTCTGAGCTCAGCTTCATTCCACACAAACTAGCTAAACAACTACAGCACATTCTGGCAGAGGCCTCATTTGTTTTTTGGCATTGTCACACTTTGCCTTAATTGATTCTTTTTAGTTAAAATGCTTATTTGAACTCATTGTATTACTCTTTCTTAAAGAATGTCCTCAGTTAACTTTAAGATAAGCTATCGTTTATAAAACTGAACTCCATGGGCTCCAAACAACATGCTTGTCCCTTCTTCTTCCTCTCTTCTTTCACAGCTCTTTATATCATTCATCTCTGTGATATTTATTGAAAGGAAAGCAGTGAAATTTAACTTTTTTAGCAGCACTCTATCCTTGCAGTTTTTTTTTCAACACAGTGGACATGTTCCTTGATGAGATTATTTGATGTGAAACCAGTATGCCTTGCATGCTTGCAAGACTGAAAATAGCTCCTGCCTGCCAATATGATGGCCGTTGGAGACTATGACATCAACTTCAACTCATTGTTTCATAACCTTCTCCTGAATGTGCAGTTCTCTCTCTACAGTCTGTATGAGTCCTTTGTATAATAAACACAGCCAGGTCACAACAAACATCAGTGTTTGCAAATGGTAACCCACTGACCAACTGACAAAGACACAGCTTGGACTAATTTCCACAGTATCACAGTTGGGTTCAAAATCAGTACATGACTAATAAACTGAAATTTAGCATCCAGGATGCTGTTGCATCTCCTCTTTGGTGTTTTCCCTCAAGCAAAGCAGTGACTTCTGCACCCTAGCCATTTGTTGAGTTATTTTTTCTTTATTTCAGGCAACAACATGGCCTTTAATGAGACCCCACAGCTCCTGATCTCACCTTGATTCAAACAGCCCTTTTACCATTTGTGATGGTCTTTGCCTCCTTTATTGCTGCAAATAAACTGAATCTCCCTTGTGGGCAACGAGCTGAACCCTTAAGTGATCCCATTGAGATTACTTAATGTAATCCCATTTTGCTCCATTAAATAAAGTGTTCAGGCATTGCCAGTGAATCTGACCCTGTACATTTGTTTATGAGGCTACCTAAAGGAAAATGTGTTAAATGGCTCAATGGTGGATATATGAAAAATCAAAAACGAAATGGATCCCCCATCGTTCAGACATGCACTCACAAGATGAAGCATGCAGTAGATTCAAGACTATAGAATGCATAATATATTGTACATTCAGTCAAATGTTGTGGTAAATAGAAACATTGTAGCAGCTTTCTAGCCTTGCACTCTTGTTATACAAATAAAAATAGTTAATCCAGCTGTCTTGTTTAGCCTAAAACGTTGTCTAATTAATCAAAGAAATTGAAGTTGGCCAATGCTGACTGGGTCTTTTTATTTGTTTACATAAATGTAGATATGGTAAATGAAGTTTATCATACAGACTAGGTTTTTTCACAGTGTTTCCTAATTTGAATTGATTTGATACCCTTAAGTCCACTGGGCTTCCGCTGCGTTCCACTCTCAGGTTTTGATGGTTGAAAAGGAAGAAGTGAAACAATTTTGAATGGTAATTATTATTTTCAGCCTGTAGCTGCAAGATGTGAGCAGCATTCAAAATTGTGACATTTTGAAAAGTTTCCCACTGACACATTTGAGCCCCGATGACACACGGGGCACACATCCACCCAACTTTTTCTTTTATTGAATTTCATTAAGTTCATAAGAATATATAGCGACATTTTTCCTTTTCCCTTTTTTTGATAGCTGACATTAGAGAATGACAGTAAATCACAGGGAAAGACAGAGAGGAGGACGACATGGCGGAAGTCCTTGGCTGGCCTAAATTGTGGAGGTGCATTGCCCTCTCTTATTTTTTTATCACAAAGAAGTCAGTTACACTAAACCATTGCTTGTACCCAGGGTCAAATGCTTGACTAATAAGCTATGTTTAAGGCTGGTAGTGACAGCATATTGATTTCCGAGGTCTCAACAGAGATTCTTAGTCCTTTGGTTAAGGTTGACCTTTGTTAAGATGCGTAGTCTTTAAACTGGAACGCTCTGTGGCTCAGTTTGATGTCTTCAAAGGACACATTGCAGCGTGGTGTTATAGCTTTGAAAGTACAGCAAGTACAGCAGATGACACTGCAAAACCGTCTGGCATCAAGTCCTCATATCTCGCTTTCCTTAAAAATGTGATCAAATAAGTACTGTCCATTATATAATGCAGAATTCCCACTTTTTTAAAAACACATTAAGACTCTATACGTAATTACAATAAATACCATATTAACGTAAATAATTAATTGCAACATATATATTCAGAAAAACAAATTATTCATAGTGTCTCATAAATCATGTTGGGATCTTGGAAAGGATGATTGAGCACTACAACATCACAACCTTCACTTTTTAAAAGGTGTGCATTTATTATTTAACATGATACACACTATAACCTTGGTTTCGAACAGTAATAATTCATGTCATTACATGCTGTATAGTTGCATGAGGGTATACTGTATAAAACGAGGGGTGATAATTGGACTTGTTGGAATGAGTTTAAGGGGATGCTTGGCCTGTGGCTGTACTCACATCATGGCATTGAAAATGCAGCATGATAAATAAAATGCAGGGAGCATCATAATTAATCCCCCAAACCCCACCATACAGCTGATTCATACATCAAGTCACGGAGTGTGTGTGTGTCCATCCTTCCTGACTCCCGCAGAATGTATAACCATCCCACATATGATCCTTTGGTGCTCTTTTCGTTTTTATTGCTGCAGGGCAGCAACTGAGTCTCCCTTAGAGAATACCCAAGTGGCTTTCTCTCTCAAGATACTAGTTCTGTATCACAGTGCATGTAAAACGAACACACAGGCGAACACCATGATCTAAACTGATATCCTACCATTATGTGAGAGTGAGCCAACTGTTATGCAGTTGCTCTTTCCTGAGGTAGAACAATTACAGTGCCATCCCAGAACTCAAGCTTTGTGCCGCAGTAATATTACAAATGTTATGTCTGACGGATATCAAAGTAGAATGTCAGAGGAGAGTGAAAGAAAATCTTTAGTACATTTCTTTCTCCTTTTCCCCCCTAACATATATAGGGCTGTAACAACAGTTCTGCTGCAAGCTTGTAACTCAGTTGAAGAGACGGCCGGCAGTGAGTCAGTATCATAATCCATCTGACAATGTTTGTGCTATTTTGCCGTGCTCAGATTGCGTGCTTTGAGCCAAGTGTGGGTTTTGTCTAAATCCAACCAGCTCAATAGTATACATTGCTCTCTCTGTTGGTTATTGTCTGCACTGCACGGTTAAGTCTCACTTTTGCAAAAAGGTTAACCCCTTCTTGGTATCTCAATAATTAGTCAAGCAAGATTAAATCTTCAAAAATTATTAAAGCTTTTCACTCACTTCAACAAAATCTCATAAAACACAGTTTATTAATTTTCAACCACAATTTTAATGAAAAGCATGTGAAGCTTCTAAAAACATAACAATGGCATTATGACAATAATCAATCAAAATGTCAAACATTTTGGACATAAAAGCAAAAGTAAAATAAAGGCATATTAGCAGGATAATTGCTTTCTTGAGGTTCTACCATAATAAATTTACTGGTGTAACGCTGTGTCCAATCCACAGGTGTGTGGCAGGTCTGTGTATTCATTGGTGGTTATTGCCATAACAATGACATTAAGAACTAAAACAATGTTATAACTGTTAGACCAAGATCAATGCTTGTTTATTTTTGTTTTATTTGTTTTAGTTTTAACAACTTCATGGTACTGTTGTTACCATGTGATGAACCGTAAATACTTTCCAGGAATCTTGTCAGGTGCCCTTCCTGATGTTTCCATTTTTTTATTTAGGGCACAATGTGAAATCAAAACCATGAAATGCTTTAAACCTACAATCGATGTCCTCCTTTATGGCCATGTTTTATTGATTTCTGCTTTGAATCCAGATGCTGCATGGACATGATTAGCTGCATACTGCCCACAGGCTTCAGTCCTAGCTCTGGTGATCTGTAATTTCTTCAGAGATTTGAAGCTCAAGAGGCAAAAGCAACAGCTCGTACTGTAACACAATAGCGACTACTGATTCCGTCTTCTGTAAAGTAAGCTCAGCAGAGTCATTTTTGAGGACTGGCTGTGTGGCATACAGTAACTTGGAATCCACAACCTTCCTATCTCTCGAGTGGAGCACACTTAAGGGGGGTTATCTTTAACTTTTCTTGCAATTTTATTCAATTACCTGATGTCTATAAAACTACTTTGTGATAGCAAGGTTGTATATATTTCTAGATGCTGCCAATATTTGTAAGATGTGAGGCGGCATGGCGTGTGACGGGCATTGTTCTATAATTAGCACAATAATGCATATTATCATATTATTTAAAATGATACACACCGTAAAAAATGTGACCAATGGTTATTATAATTATGGCAACAAAGTGACACATAATATAATTGAATAGATTTTAAGTACTACAACTTAGATTAAAAAGTATTGAATAAATTAACTAACTTTAAACAAAGAAATTAAGTACATGGTAATAAAAGCAACAGTTAAAATGTGTTGGATTTAGTAATAGCGTGCCAAATGATGAGTTACATAGCCCAAAAATATTTAGTAAATCCAAATCAATTTCACAAGGAAAACTGATTTATATTTACTAAGTATCTGTGCAAAAGTAATTTATATTTAATAAATATCTGGTAGATACTGATTTATATTTACTGAATATCTGGGTGAAATTGATTTATATTTACTAATTATCTGGGTGAAATTGATATAAGCTTACTAAATATCTGAATAAAAATGATTTGGATTCACTAAATAAAATAAATTATATTAACCTATATTTTAGCACACTGTTGCTTAATTCAACACATTTACACTGCTATTCTTATTCTTATTTGTACCTAAATTAATTGTTTAAATTCAAGTTTTAATTGGTATCACAGGACTTTAAGTCTATTCACTAATACTGAATGTCACTTTGTTGCCACAATTTTTTTGTTTCCAGTCCACTCAATATCATGCCTTCTTGGTACCACAGTTAACTTAAGTTGGGTCAACAGATCACCATGCATAAAAAGAACAGCAGGTAAACATTTATTTGTGCAACTTTGTCTATAAACATGTTTATCCAACATTTTTCAAATGCAAAATGTCAAAATAGAACAATAAAATAGAGAGAGAGGGGCTTATAAGAAAACAAAGACAGAAACCATGTGTGTGTACAATGGGGATACAATGTATACTGGCAATCTATTTATCATTCATGTTCATCATTTAACAGTGTTTAATCTGTGCTACACCTTTGGCTTAAATTGTCCACAATTATTTTTTACCTGACAAATTTAGCTATATCTATGGAAGAGGATTAGGGCCACATGTGAAAAAAAAATTTGAGTTACAAGTTGTTGTTTTTTAATTCTGACTTTATTCTCAGAATTCTGAATTTATTCTCAGAATTCTGA
>NTHP01000009.1:2327111-2345476 GCA_003416845.1 Oplegnathus fasciatus | reverse complement strand
TGTTGATTGACTTGGAGTCTGGGATAAAGTACTTCCATTTGCCTCACTTCTTCACCACTTGCTAAAATGGGACTCACCTGAACAATCACATTATTCACTTGTGCAAATTTAAATTCCTCAATTAAAACATTGGAACATTGGACAGTGTTCACTTTTGGGGACAGCTTTGAACAATCCAGCTCGGGGAGGAGTTTCTGGAAGACCTCAAACGTGTACCTGAGTTCCTTGGGATAGGCAAGATTCACTGCATATGCCAACCCAACGAGCATGGAGCAAGCCCTTGGAAAGTTACCCAGAGCAGTCAGAACTTTCATGCCCTCTACCACGATACCGATGTCATTGGGATCCTCTGACGTATTAGTCTTGATGATGTAGATTTTCATCCTTTCTACAGCAAGGTCCTGTGACACTCTGTCTTCATCAGCATCCTGAAATAACAAGAACATTGTGTATTTCAGACTGTATAGCCAAAGGAGAAGGTCTGTAAGGGAAATTACACATACTACATGTATAATCATGTTTGAATACTTTTATTGCACATAACGCACTTGCAAAAGCATATTTTCATGCCAGGTAAGTTAAAAAGGATCCAATCAGCTCAACAAAAAATCAAAACAATTCAATGACACCAGAGATGATGGTCTGAACTGAGTCACAGTTGTAAATATTTGTAAATGAAATTTTTCAAATGAAATCAATCCATTGCTACATAAATTAATTTCTTCCTGACACCTGCGTATTGATGAATATCTTATTCTTCACCAATATAGGCTGGTCACGTGTCAGCCAATCTCTGTATGGCACTGTAAGCTCATTCCTGAAGCTTGAAGTCATCCACAGAAACTGGATCAACTCTGCTCCTTCACTTATTTTAGAAGTTGCCTAAGTCTCTCTGTAAAACTGTCTCTCAGTTGCTTTGTCAAAAGCTCTTCGGAAGAAACTCTTAGCTAGAAACTTTTAGGGCCAAATTATAAAGACTTTAAAAACAATATACATAAAATATAGCTTGTTAGCAATGCATTTCGTGGGAGAATAAGTAAACTACTGATAACTTTTGAATTCTGCCAGTTGGTGAAATCAGATTGAGATGGCGAGCATTTAGTAACACCTCTTATTACTGCAGCAGTACTTAAAAATTCCTTAATGGAAAACAAAAACTTAAATTACTTACATGACTCAACAAAACTACAAAACTAAGTAGCTTGCCAAGAATTACTGGGAGAAATATAGTTATGACTGTATTTTGTGATTTGACCTTCCCAAGACATACCAGGTGGGAGAGAGGAGAGAGAGAGAGAGAGAGAGAGATCACCTTCTTTATATTTTAACATGTAC
Source organism: Oplegnathus fasciatus (assembly GCA_003416845.1). Lineage (NCBI taxonomy): Eukaryota > Metazoa > Chordata > Actinopteri > Centrarchiformes > Oplegnathidae > Oplegnathus > Oplegnathus fasciatus. The sequence continues at coordinate 2,344,141 of NTHP01000009.1, read as the reverse complement.
TTCAACTTACATCATACTCTTTTAGGAATTGATCTGTAGATTCCCCAAGGTACACCATCCAACACCGAATGACAACATCTCTGGTTATGTTGATAGTAGGATTGCTTGGAGCCTGAAATGACAAAAATAAACATTATGCGAGTTCGTGGTGTAAAAATCATCCACTGACCTAAAACTTGTTAAAGCTGCAATTTTTAACACTAGGTGGCTTGTCAAAACACTACTTGGCAAGTCTCAAACCTGTGCCTTTGGTAGTGAGTAACAATGTATACTCAGTGGCCACTTTAAATACGAGCGCCTGTACAATCTAATGCAGTTCAATGCATTTGTTCTGCCATAAAGTCTACCTTTATGGTGGCTACAATGTTCAGTTTATGTTGACACTGTCATAGAAGAGTTAATAAAATATATGTTTTAGCATTGAGGTCATTGCTATTGAAGATATTGTACTTGACTACCCTATATTCAGAGGTGTTTGGAGTACAAAGAATTAGAAACACCCTTCAGTATAATGCAGTTCAGTACAGCACCGCTTTTAACTGTGACCTCGATAATAAACATATAATTAAATGTACACATTTCCGACAATGTCAACAAAAACAGAACATTATAAACTTGAATAATTATGTACCTAATGAAGTGGCCACTGAGTGTATACAAACTATTTAAAAAAGGTATGTTATTATTTCATACTCTTTCTGTAGAGAGAATCACAGGCTAACATTACCTCCTGTAGATTTAAGTAATAAATGAATGATATTCCAGCAGTTTTATCACAAAATCCCTAAAATAAAATATTAGCAAACACAATACTCATTGAAGGATACTTTGAGTAGGATAGCCTGCAACCTCAACCCCATGGTTCCGCCCCTGGAGTGGAAGAGTTTCATAAGCCCGGGAGTGTATTCATCCAGCTTGGACATGAACTTTGATTCAAGGTGCACCATTGTGATTCGGTGAAACTCATCCTGGATCTGAAAGACAAATAATGAAACCCGCTTTAAAGCCTCAAATATTACAAGTGTACATATTGTTCATACAACATTTTTAAAAGCAAGAAGCAACCTAATTCTGATCATCATTTTATGACCTTGTGTTTGCTGACTGTTTACTGTCTGGGTCAAATCATCTGACTGTACAGCATGTTAATATAATGTTTCGGCTAGCATACTACAATCTTCAATGTTGGTAGTTCCTCACATGCACTTTCATGGATTATTTAAAATGATTCCTGTTAGAAACTGTATAACCATGTAATGTAACAAAAACTACATCATTCTGGAATTTGATCTTGAAAATATGATTTAGAAAATAGTTGACACACATTTTGTATCCAAGAGCTAAATATGCAAAACCAGCAGTACAGTCCTTCACAATGGACTAGGAATATTTCTAATTAGCATGCACTTGTAACTCACGTGAGGTGTCTCAAATAGAGCGGGCCATCTGGCTTTGATGTCCTCTATGCTGGGTGATAGGTTGATGATTTTGTTTCTTCTGTGTGCAAACGTTTTGGCCATTTTTTCTTTTATCAATTTGTTGTTGTCCCTTTTCTTTACTTCAGTAAGCAACTGAATCCTCTCTTGTTCTTGACTATCTTCATCCTCTCCTGCTGGGTAAGTGGGGAGGTAATTTACCTTTGCCTTTCAAGGCTTTTTTACACTCTTTGCAGACTTCTGGTCCACAGGGCTCTTGCGTTTCAGTGCATTGCACATCACCTCAGGAACACCGTAGCCTTGGAGTTTGGTGCGATAATTTGCCATCTTGTATTTGATGCTTTGTTGCCAGCCATAGCAACCTGAGAAGGAGCCTGATTCCTTGAGACAAGGATATTTGTTGACAAGTGCCTCAGTAACATCACTTATCTGTGCACTTGATGGATAGGCTGTATATGTGTATATACTTTCAGCCAGCTTCTCACGTATGTCTGCCTTGACCTTTGAGGTAGTCAGAAGTGTTCCATTCTTCTTGTAGTCTTCAGTGGCTCTTTCAAGGTACATCTCAGTTTCGTATGCAAACTGTGGAATGGGGAACTGTTTTGGCCATTGCTGACATTGTTCTGTGGTGCTTCCCCTAGACAGGATAATGGTGTCCTGTGAAGAAGACGTTCCAGCAGATGACTCTGCATTTGATGCAGATAACTCTGCATAAGATGTAGACTCACAGTCAGTTGACTGTTGACCAAAGGAACTGCCCACACTTTCATCAAGTGGAACCAAGTTAAGAATAATCAGGGCAGTGAGAACAACCTTTATGGTGTCTTTGTGTTTAATTTGGTCACTTTTATGAAGAGTAAAGTAATCTTCAAATTCCGAGTCCAAATACTGAAGACTGAACTCATCAGAAATTCCAAAGGTCTCCGTCACAACAGTTTTCAGCTCCTCCATTGTGGGTGGGATTCCTGATGGAAGGACCAGCTTCTCAATTCGGTCATTAATTATTACTCGGAGCTTTGCCTCTACCTCTGCCAGCCTGACAAGAATGTGAATAGACAAAAGTTCAATAGCATCACATGCAGAAGCTCATAGATGAGACCAAACATACAGTGAATAATGTGAATAATGCCACCAGTATAAATAGAGTTTAAAAAAAAACAACATTTAAATAATTAATAAACTCAAAGGGAATGATGGTAATGGTAATTAAAATATAATTAAATTTGCCAATTAAAATGATATTTCCTTATTCTGTCTTTAAATGATAAATCAATCACTGAATTTTAAAATGTAATTACAAATTGTTGTGGTCTTTGTGATGTATGCCATAATCATGATTACTGTATGATTATCATGGAATTGCTAAAAAGTAATGAAAAAAGGACACTATATTATTATATTTACAGATAAATGGTCTACAATACAGATATTGTAAGATGTAACAAGCTAACAATTTATTTCAATTACCTAAAATGAACAACAGATGTGACGTTTGAGTGAAACCAAGCGTTTTCCTCCCACACTGTACACAGCCAAAGGGTACACATCACCAAGTTTCTGCTGGTCCAAAAGAGCCATTTTCCCAGTGTCCTTCAGTTGGAAAGATCTTAGATGATCTTCATACCAGGCAACAAGTACCCTTATAAAAAACATTCTTTTTTCTTGTGTTTTCAGGTTGCTATCCCTAATATGACTTGGCACTGTAAGTTGTGTTCAGCTTATTTCACTTCCAGAACACATTTATTTAAACATTGTAGACTGCAGCACAGCCACTTTTCAAGAGTTAGCCCACTACCATGCCTCCATGATGACTGCATGTGCACATTTCAGACGCTTAGTGCACTGAGCACTCATTTGTCAAGATACCATACTCCAGAACATAGCAGCAGTGCAGGGCAGAGTCAGGAACCTTTGATATTCAAGTGCCCTTTATGCACATTTCAGCAACCTTTTTCTGAATCTGTACTCCTCTCTCATGTACATGCACACTTAAAAAACCATGAAACAGTGGTATGCCCATACAAAGATTGTAACTATAGCACAAATGTGTACTCTTCATTTAATTCCCATAAAAGTAGAGTACACCAAGTGAATCTTACATCAGACTTTTGCAATGACATTGTCTATGAGCATACTCAGAATCTCCAAGCCACTAGCTCTGATGTCACAAGTGAGTTGTATGGAGAGTGTCCAGGTTAGAGCACAGAAACAGAGGATGATGAGCAGTGTGACACATTCAACCTAAAAAATCAGCTCAAACTAAATGTAGCTTCTTTATTTCTGAAAATGCTGGCTATCCTTCATGTGTCAAACACAGCTACACAAGAAATAGTGGACCACTTGAATCAGATCTTCTCTTTATCCCAGCCATTGATCGATGAGGCAGTTAATGATATACTGCAGAGATACGGTCACAATATTACAGATTCCACCCTCAGTGAAGTTGTCAGTGCTGTCATGGACACTAATGTTGTATTCAGTGCTACCTCCAAAGGTGCAGAGTTATCCTCTTCCAAGCGAAGAAAGACATTTATAGAGCACAACTATCCATTGGTAATGCCAGTAGAGTACCAGTGAGAGCCTCCTGGTCATACCATTATGTATGTTCCAATCCTTCAAATGATTCAGGAGTTGTTTAAAAATGCAGACATTCTTAGCAAGATCAGAGAACCAAACACTGAGCCTGGTCATTATGTGTCATATCGTGATGGCTCTCATTTCCATGAAAATGAGTTACTCTCAACAGACGATCTAAACCTATCAATCCAGCTATATATTGATGAGCTTGAAATTGCTAACCCTCTCGGCACATCACGTAAAGTTTATAAACTTTGCGCAGTATACTGGGTCCTTGCCAATCTGCCGCCCAAATACCGATCAACAATGCATACTATACAACTAGCTGTGCTAGCTAAAGTGACAGACCTCCAGAAATATGGATATGCAGCTGTACTTGCTCCATTGGTGCGTGATGTTCACACTCTGTTGGTCAGAATGTGAAAGGCACCATCTTTTGTGTTTCTGCTGACAATCTGGCTGCCCATGTATTAGGTGGCTTTTTACAGTAATTCAGGGCAGAATATGTTTGCAGATTCTGTATGGCCACAAGTGAACAGTTTCAAACAACTGAAGTCAAGGAGGAAGAGTTTGTTCAGAGAACGAAAGCCAGTCATGACCTTCATGTACAAAATGTCCTCGAAAGTGACATTTTGAGCAGCCAATTTGGTGTTAAAGGTGATTGTGTCTTGCGTGAGTCACTGCATTACTTCCATCCTATCACAGGTTTTCCTCCAGATATACTACATGATCTTTTGGAAGGGATTGTGCCTGTTGAACTTTCTCTTTGCATTAAAGAAATGATTCGGCTGAAGTACTTCACTTTAGAGTACTTGAACCAACAGATCACATCATTCCCATATCAGCACACTGATAAAGTAAATAGACCTCACCCAATTCCAAAAACATTCATGACCCGGGAAACAATCGGAGGCAATGGACATGAAAATGCCACTCTGCTCAGACTACTTCCATTGCTCGTGGGCAGTAAAGTACCAGAGGGTGATGCTGCATGGGCAGTTTTGATGGAATTAAAAGAGGTGGTGGAATTAGCCTTGTGCCCATCATTTACTGATGAAACCTCAGACTATTTTGTGTGCAAAATCAGTGATCATAGACAGATACTGCAAGAGGTTTTCCCTGAGCTTAGGCTTCGTCCTAAACATCACTATGTGGAGCATTATCCCACCGTAGTTAAGTGCTTTGGGTCCCTAGTGCATGTTTGGACCATGCAATTTGAGGCCAAACATCGCTTTTGTACAAGAGTGGTGCATGATGCTCAAAACTTCAAAAATATTTTGAAGACATTGGCAATCAGACACCAACACATGATGGCATATCATCTTGGTGCACCATCATTTTTCAAGCCAAAAACACAAACATCCAGGGTTGACTCTGTTTTGGTTTCAGCTCTACCAGAAGTAGCTCAGGCTCACATTAGAACGCATACAACTAGTGACACAGTCTACCATACATCAAAGGTGACCATTGATGGCACAGACTATACCAGTGGAATGTTTGGGCCAGTTGGAGTCAGTGGGGGACTGTCTAAATTTTGCAAGCTAGCACAGATCTACCTTGTGAATCACAATGTTTCTTTTCTCTGTTGTGATTATGACTCCTGGTATGTAGAACATCTTCGGTCCTACGAGCTGTCAGCCACACAGACAAGCCTGTGTATCCACCTGCAATCAGAATTCAATGATACAGTCCCACTCTCTGCATACAAGATAGATGGCCTGCTGCTGTTGACTCCAAAGAGGTTCATACAAGTGAGACAGAATTGAGACTGCTCTGTGGTAAGTAATTCTTTATGAACTTTTTTTTATTAAAAAAATGTGCTCAGTATCATCAATCAGTGCATAATTTGTATATTGGAATTGCAATCTTTTAACCTCTCAAATGTCTCTTCATTCATTAGCGCAATGGCAGCTGAAGCCCCACAAAACATGATCCTTTGTGTCATTGAGCCGGACCGCGTGAGAAAATTAAAACTCAGCTCTCGGCCAGCCTCTGTTGATGCACTGATTAACATTTTAAAAGAACAATTGGAATTGGACCATGACTTCAGCTTGCAATACGAAGATCCAGACTTTGATGGAAAACTTACTTCCCTAGTTGACATTGAGGAGTTGCCACAAAAAGCTGTTGTTCATATTTCACTTGCACAAGATTCCAGTTCTGTTGCATCAACTGAAACACTTTCAGAAGTGTCATCTCCAGAACGTCTAAGCAGATGGCCTCCAGGTCCTTTTCAGATTCCAGTTTTTGCATTTGATGTTGAGCTGAAACTTAGAGAAGGCAATACTGAATTTGAGAAGAATGGAAGACCTCTTCAGTTGGCCAGGGACCAAAAGCATGATATTTTAGAAAAACTTGCGTCTACCATATATGGTTTCAAGGCTTACCCAAGTGATAAAGACATAGCAATGGCAGCTGAGGCTCTTGTTGCCAAACATCCCTGTTTAAAAGAAGCAGGATCTGACACTGGATGGAATGGCTGGAAGAACAGCATCAAGTTTAAAATGGGCAACTACAGGACCAAGATGAGAAAGGCTGGATGTCAGGAGGTCACTGTAAATGCTGGAAAAAGAAGCTGAAGCAACCCTGAGAAAGAACCTTCACACTCCAACATCAAAAGACCCAAGCGTGCAGAAGTCAGCTTTCTGCCCAACTTTCCCCAAGGAGAGGATCCCTCAAGTCTTGAACGTCTGAGGCAGGACATTGTTGAAGAAGTAAAGAAGACTGATAAAAACCTACCCCTCATTAGTAAGATGATGCAGAACACATTTGCCTTGCGGCGACAGACCACAGTGATGACCTGCCTACCAGTGAAAGAGCTCATGGACCTCTGGCCTGCTCTTCATATGCAGTCTGAGGTAAAATGGATCAACTCTTTTGCCTGTTTTTCCTTTGCCAATAATGCATGTCACATTTTGTGTAGTTTTGCCTGATTTGATTAATCTTGAAATAACTAATTAATGTTACTGTACTGTCCTTTTCCTTTTCTTACATGTAGGTGTATGCAGAGTTCCAAAGGATAACCAACCTGAACCTGCCTAACACATTCTATGCCAAGCTTGATCGCCACACTCCTCGTTTGATGACCTTGTTCAGACAGAAGGCTTCCAAAACTGGAAAGAGTGCGGATGCTTTGGCTGACATTTTGAAAGTCCATGATGAACAGGTGATTATACATTTCACAGGTTAAATCTTTGTGTAATGTTGGGGTTTAATGATTCAAATGAGCTTTTGAATTCCACAATTGGTCCACTCCATAGTCCATGTTTTTGCCATTTCTCTGATTGTACCAGATAAGTCAGCAGGTTATTTGTGGATTTATGTTCAGATATCATTGTGGTGGCCAATTGATTGGGACTGTTTGGTATCGGGTTTTATTAGTAAACTTGTCACAGTATTTACACTATTTTAATCTTCTTAGGAATTGCATGATATCCACACAAGACGTACCACTGTTCTCCATGCCCTTCCTGTGTATCTGTGTGAGGAAGTCTCTGGATTTTTCAGAACATGCATGGTAAGTCCCAGTAAGGAAATATCAGGCCCATTCTATATTAAGCCATTCATATCTTATTGTGGCCACTTGGACTGTGCTGATTTTTTCATAATCGACGGTCACTGCAAACAAAATCAAATAACCGTCATTAGTTTTTGTTTTTGGTATAACTTGTAGAGCTTAGAGACATCAAATATTGGACATGAGGCACTGTAATTAGGGAGAGCGATGCAGCAGATTCCACAAAAAAGGACCTTTATTCTGACATGAACTAACCCTTTAACTTCATCAAGTGGTGGGTCTGTATAAATTACACAAACAGAGAAGGATGTATGGCATAAGAGATCAGTTCCATGTGTTTCCGCATCTTAACCATCTTAACTATTCTTATATCAAACTCAAATTCTCATTGTTCTCATCAAGTTAGAGTAATATTTAAGCACTAACAATACATCAGTTAAACACTGGAATGATATCATGTCATAAATGGAAGTAAAACAAATATGTGGAATTATCAAACTGATAAACATTAAAGAATAACTCTTTTAGACTCACTTAAGAAGCATAAGGAACACAGGTCTGGTTGCTCATTATCTCATTATCTGACTTGCTCAAAATAAGCAATAACAAAATACCACAAATGCACAGAAATTAAAGATTACACCACCTCTCAACTCTTTTGAGGGTAATATTTCTCATCCATTTCCCTACAAATAATCTTCTCTCAGCATAACACCATATTTCTTAAACAGTCATGCAAAATATGAGCGACGGGCTTATTTAACCTTTGTAGATCCTTTACTTTAAGGGTAACATTATGCTCATAGCAGGAACATAGAAACATGTTGTAAGCAAATAAGACTGAGGCTAAGAGTAAACCTGATAAAGATAATTTCTAACATCAAATGATGTGACGTTTCATCATAAGTTGTCTTTTAAGCCTACAAGTGTGGTCCCCTCTTCACTTTAACCTCAGGAAGACTATCATTGGTTGAAACATTATCAGGCAAACCATTTATAAAGGAAAAGTATTCTGGTTAGTTGTCAACTATTAAATTAATCAACAACTATTTTGATAATTGATAACTCATTTTGAGTCATTTTTCAAGAAAAAGTGTCCAAATTCTCTGATTCCAGCTTCTCCTATGTAAATATTATCTGGTTTCTTTAGTCCTCTGTGACAGTAAACTAAATATCTTTGGGTTGTGGACAAAACAAGACATTTGAGGATGTCACCTTGGGCTTTGGGAAACGGTGATCAACATTTTTCACCATTTTCTGACATTTTATGAACTAAACAACTAACCGATTAGTCGAGAAAATGATCAACAGATTAATTGATAATGAACATAATCGTTAGTTGCAGCCCTATTCTGGTCGTTTTTTTTAGTGTGAATATGGTCTCTCTTTCTGGTATTTATTTTGGTCTCATCATTCTACAATAATGTCCAGCGCCCAATTGAGTGATTCACTCTGTTGGCAGTATGGCTTCTATATTTAACTACACTGTGAGAAAAAGCAGATATCGCGTAGCATTTGGATATACTGAGCATGACACGCTAACATAAAATGTACAGTGTTAAATGTGTAGTCGCAAACAGGCGGACTAACGAAGCCTCTCTCTGGCAGCTCAGGGTCCGCACCATGCTCTGACGTTATTTACTGAAGCATAACGTTACTCCGACAGAGAAAAACTGACCGAGTGCGGTTATGCCATCTGAATCTCCTGCTGTGGCCCTATGTTACCGTTAACAGAGACAAAAACATTGCGTGGCTACTAACAAAGAGCCTCGGTGAACTTGGGATTAGCACAACACCAGCCAGAGCGTGCACAAAATACAATAACAGATTAAAATAACGCCAAATTAAAAAAGAAAGAAAGAGGAAATAGCGCATTTTGTTTCAAAATGTAACATTAATGAGACAAATCCTGTTTTTTTTTCAAACTGTTTTTTCTCCCGAAATGTAACATTAACGATAGCTGAAAAGTATTTCTTTTAACAGCATGTTACTTGAGTAAAAACTGTTACTATAGTACAGTTTACTTAAGAAAACGAAATGCGGTAAATGTAACTCTTAAGTACTCACCTCTGAGAGCAAGAATGTTTGTTCCTATTTGTGCATTGATGGGGTCTGTAACGTCGGCTACTTGCTAGCTAGCTTGTTAAGGTGGGGCAGGGGCGGAAGCTCGGGCTGAGTCCAGGAAAATTAGTAAAAGTAGATTAACTGGTATCTTAAAAGGGCATTATATACGGTATAACGTTATACTTGGGAAAGTCACATGAAATTGTGACATTCAGCCGACCACTTTTTCCGTCCTTGCCATGCTTTTAGTCAGATCAAAGACAATGCAGACTGACTTCGAATCACTAGCTTAATTTTGACTCGCAGCGCAGTAAAGTTGTCCTGTTTGGTAACTTTCAGAAACGCAAAACAATGTTCAACTGCTACAGCAACTTGGTTATAAATTGTTCGTTAACTACCAACAATTAAACAGGTCTTACCTTTGTGAAAACAGCAGTCCGTGAAATGTGTGGCAGATGACGATTGACGTCCATGTAGCATGTGGCGCAAAATGCTTTGGGCGGAAGTGTAAGGTGATTAAAACCAAAGACCTCCCAATGAGTAAATTTTAGCAGTTTTCTCCATCTTTGACTTTCCTGATAAAATACAATTAATTTCTACTTAGTGATTCACAGCTGATTTTATTCAAACAAAACTTAGTAAAATGCAATTAATAAATAATTCAAATTTGTTGAATCCAGCTCAGTGTGATTCCAAACTTCACAGTCTTTTTTATTATGTATAGGTTACTATTATTTATGTACTAAATATTAATTAACCCCAATCTCAGTTTTTACAGTGCAGTTATGTTTACAATGATATATTGATGGGGACAACTCATGTTTTTTTCCAGGAAGGGGGGGTCTGGACCCCCCTGTCTCCCCATAATGTCCGCCCATGAGTCAGTCCAACCATTGTAAGTTAAAGTAAGATGTGTAATGTTAACACATTAAATAAGACATTTTAGGCATCCAATACACAAACTGCTGAATTTGGTGTTTTTATTATTTAGTTAGGAGAGAATTTATAAAAGCTAAAAACAAGTTGTTTTCTGGCTTTGGTTTTATTTCTATTCCAATTGCCGATTTGAAGATGAAAACGGGAAAAGCACGTGGGTTTTCGTTTNNNCAGCTTTGGACGGAGGGTACCTGGACCATCAGATCGATGGAAAAGAGATAAACTGGTTTGTAATGAAGGATTTAAAATTCACTCGTCACTCGTGCTGATTAAGGCCAGGCACACATTAGGCTACACAACCAAATGTTGCAGAACATCCCACACTATCCGAGCTACCGAATCCCATCTTACATCGTAACAGCGCACACACTTTAGGATGAGGCAGCTATGGGAGTTTGCACATTACAAGACGCAACAAGAGACGGCAGAGTCTCAAGTGTGCCCGACTTCAAATGGAAGTTAACGACACATTGAAGTCTCGTAGGTCGGGTGTGACAAATCGGCTTGCATGCCCTCTCACACTGCAAGAGCAACGACAAAACTTTCCAGCATGTTGGAAAATGATCTGGACATCCCAGACCATCCCAGACTGCATCGGGAGATCGGAACGTGATGTGCTGACCTTCTTACACTAGACATGCCATTTTTACTCCGATCTTGAAAAGTTTGGGACCATCTGGGAATGCCTGAATCGGCTGTGATATTGTATGGTGTACGCCTGGCTTAACGGGGCTAAGTGGAGCCGGGAGGACATGACGCACCACCAGAAACATCCCTAAATGCACAGTAGGGCGCAGATTCTACAGATTATTTTATAACATCTTAGTTCTGATAGTAAGCTAGTTAAATCGCCTTAATATCGGCATAGGAAAAAACAATCGCCTACCAAATGAATCGCTGTGTCACGGACGCCTGACGTGCATTGTCTTGAGAAGGGGTGGGGTGGGGGGGTGCCGCTGGTCTGTGTACATTATGAAATGACAATTGAGCGTCTTGATTGGAATTCGGATTTGATCTACCTGGGCGGGCCACCCAAGTAGAGCCTGTGTATGGGAAACACTGGAAAGGAACAGTGATAGCATTACTGAAAACATAGGCAATTTGTTTTAAGATGAGAAAACAAAACATTTTTAAATAAGCAAAATGATGACAAAAAATGGATATTTACAAGTAACAGAAGGAGCCCGAAACATAAAAGCTTTTTTTTTTACAAAGGGAACCATAAAGAGGATCTGATCAGAGTGTCTTAGTGAATAATTTGACGTATAAGGAATAAAAAAATGTTTTAGACAATAAGGATAAAGTCAGTGCATTTAAAAATGATACCAGTGAAATCAACGTCTTATATCTAGAGGGAGCCATCTGAGTGTGTCTAACATTATGCAATGGTGTGTAAAAAAAGAGCAACCTAGTATAAATCTGCAGTCTGTTAGGCTATATATAACATTGAGGGGACAAAGATCGGTTTTTGAGGCATTCTGGTAAAAAAGATTTCAGCGCAGTTGGTAGTGTAAGTTGTGAAACAATGTCTGGAATGATACAGAACACCAACACCAAAATTTACTTTTTTCCATGACATTTTTTCCCCCCACACCCCTAGATATTTAATTTTTTCTACTTTCTGAGGAGATCTACTGTCATTACAACCAAAATGTTGGATTTGGAGTTGAGGTTCTGCCTCACACCAAGAAGCATTGAATAGGTTTTTGTTTTATTAAGCAGTAATTTGTTAGCTGACAACCAAGTTTGTAGAATATTAAAATCAGATTGCAGGGCCTCTTGAATTTGTGCTATAGAAGCTTTTGATGTATATATAATCTAATCTATAATCTGCATATATGCTCCCTTGGTTCTCTCTGAAGCCTCTCCATTTAATAAACACAGCCAGAAATAGCTTAGTCGAGACTGCAATCCGTAAAGAGCTTGAAAGGGGAATATAATTTTCAGTGCTGCGCACAGAAAGACACACTCAAGTGGATAAGAGGAAGGAGGCAGGATAAACTAAAAGATACTATGATAGGCTGGCTTCATCTGTGGTTACCAGACAGGCTGTATCAAAAGCAGCTCCAGCATTGGTTGACCAGCTGACATTTTTCTTTCGCCTCTCCTGTCAGTGTTGTGGGAATGCTTTGTGACTGGCGGTATAGAATGACTGCCGATGCCTTCGTGGCCACTACATCTCAGGCTCCAGCTGCACAGGCAGTCAGCGCCATGTGGAAGCTGTGATAAGAAAATGAAGATCACTGAAGTGCGCTCGGTATTAATGCGCACACACATTCCTAGACAGATGCACACATCTGCCCAAGTTGAAAAACATGCCCATTCAGCTCACAAGATGCACACACATACACAAAAAACAATATACTGTATGTATTCATTATGCCAAAGGATCACGAATAAATGGATAATCCTCTTGTAATATGCTGTCAACCATAAGCAAACATGCTCACATGAGCGCACTAAGTGGGTGATAAGCTTTCAGCCTTCAGTCTGTTGAGACCAGACAAAGAAACAACAGACTGTCGTTTGTTCACACTAATTAAAATGACCTGTGCTCATGTTTGGTGCCAAAGCAAAAAGTAGTGCTGATATTTCTTTAACCACAGAACAGTCATTCCCTAACCTTAACAAAGTACTAGTTGCCTACATTTAAAGCTGCACCAATAAATATTTTTATACTAACAATGGGTCAAATGACCTCATACCGTAATGTGAAAGTGGTCACTCACGGTGATGCACTCACAGAGAATTATGCAGTTCCACTTAGCTCTACTGAGCTTCTTCCATCAGCTCATTGTTTTGGTTTTATGCCCCGAAACTTTACTGTTTTGATCCAGTCTCATATCAGCATTATTTCTGTATGTTGCCTGTCCAGCATCAAATGGCAGACAGACAAAGTTAGCAACTAGCTGGTGGACATAGTGAGGCATTTAGCAGCTGCACTGCAAGATTTTTTTCCTCAGGAGTGGGTGGAGACCAAAAGCAGAGCTGAAAGGAGAGTGAATGTAGAGTGTGCTGTGGTTAGAGACAGGACTGTGAGCAAATGTCACAATACTGACTGCAACTCACAGTCTGCCAGATGAAGGAGCTTCTGAGAAATAAACTTATAAACATACAGCCCAAAAGACAGACATGAGAAATGCAAAAAATCGTATGACAATGTTGACCAGTTGGAAGTGAGATGTAGTTAAATGAGTTAAAGTTGGCCTGCTCACACAAACTCTGAGCCAACTGATACTCTTTGTCTTAGTCAAAAACCTGACATTTTGTCTGTGTGAACACGCCAAATTCAGTTTTATTTGGAGAATACTGCCAGCAGTCATTGTAATAAAGATCAAGGAGAGCAGGACCACAAGGCTTCACTGATTGAAGCAATGTGACAGTATAACAAACACCTGTCGTAGTTACTTCTATCCTGTTAATTTGCCCTTTAGAAGAACAGATGAAAAAAGCACTGCTTAATCTGTGTGCATTCCAGGTCAACATGAGAGGCTTATGTATCTCCAGCAAATATTTGAAAACTAGCTTATTAAATGCCTGGTGGTGATCTCTGCCCTGTGGTTTTCACAGCCAACAAATTGAATCTGTAATCACCCAATCGGTAAAGAAGAAGAGCAGACCACACTAATCAAGCACTGATCTCCTTTGCTCCTTTGATTTGTTTGGGTAGCCTAAAGAAAATCCCAAGTATGCACCTGGGTGTTATTATATTATTTATTTATTTATGTATTAATTATTATCGTTATTATTATTTATATATATGATTGTATGTTCAAATATGTGAAGTAGAGTGTAGTTATATCAGCCATTTCATCCGTGCTTGTTGACTGAGATAAGCAAGCTGGCCTGCTGTTACTGTAACATTCCTGTGGGTGACAGCAAGACACAGGACCATTTATAAATTAATTATTCCCTTGTAAAAAAAGAAAAAAACAAAACTATGGCCATTTAGAGCATTGGATTAAATTACACATCTTTTCTATTGTAAGCAATCCATTCTATTTTTGGTGTAACTGTGTACTATAGATATTGATGTTATGGAGTGTTATTGATATTGTAAAATCTACACAGTGATTAATTTATTTTATTTCATTTGTAAGTTTAGAATAGTATACTACTAATAATAATAAATAAATAAATAAATAAATAAATAAATAAATAATAAAATAACACCCAAAATCATACTTGGGATTTTCTTTAGACTACCCAAACAAAGCAAAGGAGATCAGTGCTTGATTCATGTGGTCTGCCCTTCTTCTTTACTGATTAGGTAATTACAATTTAAATTTATTGGCTGTGAAAACCACAGGGTGGAGATCATTATTAAATGTTTCCTTTTGGCTTTCGATTTATGTTTGTGGATTTGTTTCCACCTAGTTTTTTATTCATTTGTGGTGAAAATATCATCATCACCGCCAGTAACTCGAACACAAATATGATAATTTGCTGAAGTGATAAGCAGGTATAGACAATGGATGAATGGATGGATAAAGTAAACCAGACATCTCTGGACATGTCTGGATAAAGTAAACCAGACAAACATGGTCAGCATTTCTGAATATATTGTGAAGTGTGTCTCCAACCACAGTCAATTCATTGTTTTTAGTGTTTCATCACAGTCTACTGTACAGGATATATTATTAATAAAATACAAAACATGCACATCTTTATATCACGGCAAACAATTGTACCACTAAACAAGTGAGCTTCACAGTTCAGGTAAAAGACAGTGTGCAAGATGGCCCAGCAAAACAAGACAAGCCCACCTACTCATATCTGATAATAATGAAGATATTGACAATGATCAGGCAGACAAAAATGGCAGGCGGGACACAGCACTGTATAGGGGTAAGGGCCCTATTCAGAGTCTTGCACTGGGGCCCATCATTGCCAGCAGTTGCCCCTGAGACAAGTATTTTGGAAACAAGACTAGGTCAAAACCTAGTATATGGCTGGACCGTGCATGTTCAATGTGCTTTATTGTGCCCCCCCCCGAGAATCGTTCATAAATTAAAAAACTATTTAGCACTCTGCTAATGCTTTGTTCTTATGTGAGTACTCTGATTAACAAATGTATTCTTTGATTTTGAAACAGTAGCCTTATGTTGTTATTTAGCCTTTCTGAGGCTTTTGCATGATTAAATCAATGAATTTTATTTTACGAAAACAATTGCCCCCTCACAATTTAGCTAAAAATTTACTTTTAAGCTCAAAGTCTACAGTTTATGATGTGTTGAAAAGTACCATAGGGTTCATAATTTGCTCTGTAAATGCAATGAAGCAAGAGGGAGCTAAACGAATAAACAGCAAATTGCTAAATTTGAAATCAGTGCACAGGTCATCTTTCAATGCTGCACAGAATCTGTGGCTGAATATTTCTACACTCAACAAACCACTAAAATCCTAAACTTTCACTGAATGGATGTGATGATAGCTCATCTGATTTACGATTCTCAAGTCAAGAGCGTCCCGATCTGAAATATATATTCATTCTTTTGATCAGCTACTTCAATGGAGTGTGCGACTATAAGCTGTAAAACAGGAATAACAGTGGTAGTACGAGGTAGTGTAGTGTTTGTCAGCCACATTAAAAACACACTGCTGGGTCGACGGCGTTGTATACGCTGCAGCCAGAGAGTGGAGAACAAACCCATAATGATAAATCCAACACTGAATGTCTTCTGTGATCATTTATCGATTTTTCTGTGTTGAAAACAGCTATTGTTGTTGTTAGCCATCCATTAGCAATCACATGATGCCTTGGGTTCAGAGTCTGTCGACAACATGGATGAATTATATTATCTGGATACTGGATCCCAAGATGGCACTTATTCAATCCAATAGAATTGCTCGCCTGGCGCACACGCCAAAAAAGTCTCTAGCTTCCGGGTTTACTTCCGGGGTATGCAGCCCACTGAATATGCGCAGTAGTGTTACTCCCATCATGCCTCTGGCCCAGCCCGCCTATGAGAACGCGCGTATGTCATTCAGAAAAAAAGGACTTTTCTGGGCTTTGGAAAAGTTTTACAAAGATTAAACCTCCATGGCTTAAAACTGTTCAATACAAAGAGTAATAATTGACCATGTTTATAGCTAGAGGTGTCCTGTCAACAGTTTTACAGACGTCTCTTTTACAATGGTGGTCTATGGGGAAAATGCTTTTTGGGCCGCAGGGGGATTTTTTGTTGCAATACCGCAAGTGGCCACTGGAAGAAATTGGAAGCAAGACTGAGCAGCGGCGCCATATCCAGTTCTAATAATGGTGGAACACAGCCTCTGGTTAGAGGCTGTGTTCCTGACTTGTCGACCAATCAGAGACAGTTTCTGACTGGGGTTACACGGTCCCAAATAGGCTACCTGTGGGCTATAGCTAGCCTATTTGGGACAGTGTAACTGTCTTTGCCTCTTTCTGGTAAAGTTTTGCCACCACAGCGAACCACAGCGGTGGAAGGGTAGACTGCTCCTTCTCCAGCCATAATACTAGCAGTAGTTTTGGAGGA
>NTHP01000009.1:2310592-2324125 GCA_003416845.1 Oplegnathus fasciatus | reverse complement strand
TGTAGTGGAGGAATAAATATATCAGTCTGGGCGCTAGTTATTTGGTTTACACTAGATTCACCTCGGTGTGTCGGCCAGAACACCACTTAAGGCCAAATATTCCAGAGCATGAAAATAAAGAGCTGAGAAATGTTTGTTGCTGTTTACTGTCCTTTACTTGGTTTACGTTGTTGTGGTTTTTCTATAAAAAGAAAGAATAACAAAATACACTCTAAATAAGGGATAAGACATGCATACATTAACTTCACCCATACACAGTAATATGCATAATAATACCTAACATAATATAAACAATAATCAGGAGTGACACGAATATGACTACTCTCAACTCCAATAATTGTAAACAGAGGAAGTAAGTGGCTACAATTACATTTCTCTCCCTTTTACATTATCACAGCATTCCAAACACTCATTACATGGGATTCTCGGACAGTTTAACGCTGTGTTAAGTTACTGCTAATGTTGACGTAACACTTCCTGTTATTCATGATCCGTGCCCAATCCTCCCGCTGACAAACTGGCAGGATGCTTTTATTGTGAAAACCTACAGGCATGCTACGTTCTGTCACCGAGTTAGCAAAGCTTCAAACACAGGTAACAATACTTCACACTAGCCATTTCGTATGTTAGCTCAACTATATAACACTGAACAGTACTAACAACAGGTAATAATGCACGGACAGGTATGACCTTAACATGACATATTTCAATATGACGTGCTGAGTCAGGTGAGCCGAGGGACATAAACTAGCGTGCATGAAACCGGATATAATTAGCGGAGTGAGCACATGGCGAGCACCTACGCTCCGAATTCTCATCCACACTGACTAACAGAAGTTATCGATAGCTGCATCAACACAAAGAAATACAATACTACAAGTAATGCAGCGGATAAATACTCACTCTTTCATTCACGCACAGATTACTCGTAATGAAGTTATGGCACTGCACACCCGTAGTCCATCAATTGACCAACATGTCAAAGCACACTGCTTTTTACTGCGTGACGTCGGTTACAATATATATCAACTCCGCCCTCCTCTGGTGGAATTACCAGCACTGAATAAACAAATACCTAACAGTACATTAGACATAGAAACATCACATGGGCAACAGTAATAACACTAACTTGTAACTTTGGGGCCTTTTCTACAGGACCAGATCCAGATCAAAAAACACTACACCTAGACTATATGTATTGTTTTTTTTACTTCCTTCTCCACCTCTATACATATATATATATATATATATATGTGTGTGTGTGTGTGTTTGTGTGTATATATATATATATATATATATACATATATGTAAAATGGCTAAGGAAAGGAATGCAACCAAAGGTTTCAGCAGTACTTTCATGCAATAGTGACAGTGACAGAAGAGGATGGGAAACTGAGAAATACTCCTTTTGACCCAAAAGCTGACTATGGACTCAAAAAGCAGGATCATTAAAAACAGAGTTTATTTTGTCAGCAGGCATAACACAGGACACCAACAGGTTAAACAGGTAAAGGGTTAAGGCAGGCAGGCAAAAAGCGAAAAAAAACTAGCAAAGTTCAAAATCACAATTGCAGGCATGCAGATTCAGGCAAAACAAAAGGGCTGCAACGCTACGACTGGGAGACACGATACACAGCGTGGCAAATGACTAGGCTACTGTGCAGGTCTACAGCATAAAGTCTTTGGATAATGGGGTCATGAGGATCATGTCTGCAGGCAGGTGCGAGGTCAGGTGACTGGCAAAGGTAGGAACACAATGAAGACAACCGGTGGGCAGGAGAAGAAGAGGGTCTGAAATGATGGCAGAAGTTAGTCGACATATAAACTAGACGAATTAAATGATTTCTCAATCAAATGTTGATAATTGGGATGAAGTATTGACAGAAAGCTTTACATAAAAATGTCTTCATATATAGATCAAATGAAGGCAAAGCACACTAATGGCTGAATTATGGTACTTCTAACACAGGCCACGATAAAGGCTTTGGAAAAAGTAAGGAACCTATCATTGGCAGAAGCATTGAGAGAGGTGGACTGTGGCCAGTTAGAGGAAAGGTGAGAGAACAACAGTAATTTTTTTGAAAGAAGAATTTGAAGAGTAAATTAACCAATTGACCAATCTATGAAGATCTTTCGATTGTTTTTCAAAAGGTAAAAATAACATTTCTACTTTTGTTTTGAAGTGAGAAAGACGAGCTCTTCATGGCCATCAGAAATGACATGGAGAGACGTGGACGACAGTTAATTTGAAAAACAAAGCCCATGTGGTGGCAATAATTTTCTTTGCTTTAGTTTTTTTTTTTTTTTATGCGTTTCTACAAAACAATAAAGGTTTCACAAATCTTAAACTGTGTCATAAAGAGTCTCTGGCTTTTCTTGGATAATCTAGTCCAGTGTAGTGGTCTAGGTGTAGCGGTTTTTGATCTGGATCTGGTCCAATGTGGTCTAGGTGGAAAAAAAAGCAGTGAAATAAAGGTTTCACAAATCTGAAGCGGTGTCTTAAAGAGTCTCTGGCTTCTCTGGGATAATCTAGTACAGATTTGACAAGTCAGGGTATAATAGTTTTTTATCTGGACCTGGTTCAATATGGTCTAGATGCAGTGAAATCTCCCTTTTGTGCATTTTCACAAATACAATAAAGGTTTTACAAATTTGAAAGTGGGTTCCAGACAGCGCTCAGGCTTTCCCTAAAATGTCTAACAGGCTTTCACAACAGTAAGAGGTGTGAAAAAACGGAGGATCGGTCGCTTAGCAATGTAAGTTAAGTTTCCCTTAAGTTTCCCCTTAACTGCCGAATCGGAAGCTACGAATCGAAAGCCAACTTCAGCGTCGTCTTAGCTTTATACGCTACTGCCGTTAGTTGTATTTTGAAAAACCCAACCGGATGTGGATATTTTTACAGTCTGGCGGATCCAACGGTGTGCATTCACAACATAACCTATCATCTATTATCCCCTGGTGTTTTCACACAGCCTGAGGTAGGTCTACTGACATGCCAGTAATGTTGTTGACCATTATTTCCTTAAGCTATCGTACAGTTATCATGCAAGGTGTTGCAGAAAAGAGCGGCATCTTGCCAGGCTATTATTGACATGGATCAACTCATACTAAAGGACACTTGCTATTTAAACAGTATGTCTCAGTTTATATGTAACGTTATAACACTCACAAAGTCACTTGTGCAGTTTTTGGCGACCTTTTATCTTGAAGTTGAAGTTGAAGTTGTTAAATCTCGCGTGTTGTGACTGGACACGATTCCCACTAATACTGGCAGAGGAGTTGAACTGATTCCTGTGGTCCCAGTATGTACACGTTGCAAGAAAGCCCTGTGAATGATACTCAGATAATTGTCCGTGCATGTGAAAACCATCTCCAGTGGTGCGTGGTTGTGTTTGAACGGAAATGAAAGTAGGAAGTAGGAAGTAGGGCTGCATTTGATATTTTGTCAAAGACAACATCCAAACAAACAAACAAACAAGCAAACAAAGAAAATGGATTTAGTTTTTAATGGCAAGAGACAAAGAAAAACTGCAAACCCTCACATTGGAGAAGCTAGACAGGACTACAAATGTGTGTCATTTTTATTTGAGAAATTAGAAGTAATGTAATATTAAAACTGTTGTTAATTAATCAACTGTTGATCAAAACCTTAAAAATACCCTGGAAGGAACAAACGAAAATCTGATTTTTCAGCACTATCACACAGCAACAACAACAAAAAAGTAAAAAATAATCACATAATGGCAAAAATATTTATTTTGATTCCTAAAGAGCTGTGCAGCTTGCTGTCATACACTTTTTTGCAGTTTCAAAATTTTAAATTTAATTTTAAATTATTATAAATTTACTATAGGTTACTACGGTGCTTTCGTTTTGTAGATGTCTGCACATGAAATCCTGTTTGTGAAAGCATGTTGTTTTCATTCAGCAGTAATGTCAGAGAAGCATGCACAGCCCAACTTCAGCCAGTCTCAGGTGGTTGAGATGGTGAAGAGGCTCTTCAGGCTGACGCCATCAGAAATCTGCTCCCTGCCAAGCTACGATGACCAGAACTTCTATGTGGCGATGATCGAGGGTGGCGAGTACGTCCTGAAGATAATGAACTCGGAGGACAGTAAGAAAGCCACCCTGATTGAGGTGCAGACCTATGCCATGTCGTTCTTGCACCAGAATGGACTCCCTGTCCAGACAGCCCTGCCCACCACCTCAGGACAGCTCATGAGCCTGGAAGAAATAGGTATGAGACCAGTCACACAGAACAGTACTGTGTTTCTCACACGTTCAGTTCATTCTGTCCTGATTGACGTCCAAATGCTTTAGTCAATAGTGTTTTCTCTGTCAACATTCACTTATAAAACAACATGCAGTTTGCACTGCGAAAACCCCTCTGGATGTTTAGGAGTTACCTTAGAAATAAGGACAACCCAGGACGCATGCAAATAGTGCTCAGCTGAAGCAGCTGGAGGCTTGGGTAGAGGAGTATTTCTTGAACACCAGAAGTAGTAAAAGCAGCTGACATACAGTTTCGCACATGCGTTAGGTGAGTTTTTTGAATGAGGTTTTAATACAAAATATCTTTTTCTTTGTTTTTACCATCAGCTTGATTGATTGCGAAGCTTTTATTTATTTAACGCATTCCTTCCACACCCCTATTCACCAACCCTTAAGGGGTTAAGTTCATGTTTTTACCTGTTCCTGTACCGACTGCCGTCCAAGCCTTTATTCACAGAGGTTTGTAGAAGATAGGAACACTTGAGTGAGTGTGTGCGAACATGCTCAGCAGTTGACATTGGTCCTGGGCTAGAAGCTGTTGCTGTTTATTTGCTGAGTGCTTATAAAGATAAGTGTTGAGCTACGCTGTGGGAGCTTGACTGGTGGACACACCCTGCTTTGAGATCATACTTGTAGCTTTAATCTTATGCAATATAGCAGACCGTGGCAGGTTCATGTCCTCAGTAATATTAATACTCACACACTCTAGTAATGACGGAGTGTGGCCTTGAGCAAGGCCACAACATGCCGGTCATGCTTCATGAGGGCTAAGAGCAAGGTAAGTGGTTGTGATACTAATCTTGTCTTTACCTTTGACAGATTGTGGCTATGGCTGTCAGAAGTACATGGTGCGGCTGTTGACTTACTTGCCTGGAACCACTATTGCCAAGGCTCCTTCAACACCACAGTTACTCTATGAAGCCGGCCAGGCATCAGCCAGAATGGACAAAATCCTACAAGAGGTATGACAGCAACACCCCTATGAAACTTTTTAGAGCTGCAACGATTAGTTGATTAATCGATTAGTTGTCAACTATTAAATTAATTGGCAACTATTTTGATAATCGATTAATCGTTTTGAGTCATTTTTTAAGAAAAATAGTACAAATTCTCTGATTTCTGCTTCTCAAATGTGAATGTTTTCTGGTTCCTTTAGTGCTCTGTGACAGTAAACTGAATATCTTTGGGTTGTGGACCAAACAAGACATTAGAGGACGTCACCTTGGGCTTTGAGAAATAGTGATCAACATTTTTCACCATTTTCTGACATCTTCTGGACCAAACAACTAACCGATTAATCAAAAAAATGATCGACAGATTAATCGATAATGAAAATAATCGTTAGTTGCAGCCCTAAAACTTTTACATCATTTATACATTTTTACATCATTGTCTGTTTTGTTATACCAACAAATCTCTTTTAACAAGACTAGGTCAAAACCTAGTATATGGCTGGGCGGTGTATGGTCAATGTGCTCTATTGTGGCCAAATTGTTACAGGCATATTAAGCGGTCGTGTCTGTAATGTGAATTCCTGGATATTGAATGTTCAACTGCAATTTTCTGTAGTGGTCCCAGTAATATTTGTTCTTAAAGTGTACTGAGGTAGAATATCACATGACATGGTTAAGCTGTTTGACTAAAAAAAATTATAAATGCAGTTGCAAGAACATAACTTTCCACTCATATCTTAAGAGGTTTGATTTGAAAGAGAACTTATTCTAATTATGATTATAACTATTCTAATGATCTATGAACTCCCCTGCTCTTTCATTCATTTCTATCTGCAGGATGTCTCTTGTTTTTCTGACTCGCTGTTTTGAGTGTTTTGTCAGAGTAGTTAAACTTTGCGCTGTCCCTCACTCTCTGCACGACTGATTTCTTGTTTCTCTCCTACTCTGCTCTGTGCTGGACTGTTACAGTCTAACCATCTTCTCCATTTCTCACAACAGCAGGTTTTACCTTGTTTGACAGTTTCATTCCCTCATGGTGAATATCAGGTATCGTCTCTGTGCCATCTGTTGCACATATGATGTACTGTGATGCGCTATTGTGCTGTGACGCATTGACGGAGTGTGGACTGGTTATTGTTTCACGTGAAGTGGGTGTGCGTTTGTTTGTGCGATTCTCAAGTCAAGAGTGTCATGATCTGAAATATATATTCATTCTTTTTGTGTAAATTTCCCTGCTCTGACTCACCCTCGGACGGTCTAGGCATGATCATCAAACGGACACAAAGGACTGTTACGTCACTCGACATGCGCGCGGTGCAATCTCCGCCAGTGTTTCTGGAAAAGGCAGAGTGAGGACTTAAGTGCTAAACAGGTCGTCAGTGGTATCTATAAGTTGTCCGTAAATGAAACTGTAAGTGTAACCTTATTTATCGCTACAAATTGTTCATAATTATGTTAATTTCATACTGGTTTAACAATAGCCTACAAATATGTACGGTTCATTAATAGACTATTAGTGGTAGTGTTCTGTTGTAAGTTTGTCCTCTAGTGTAATAGCAGCACTTATATTTGCTACAAACGGGTGATGTGACTATCCAGTAATGTAAACGTTGTCTGCACTAATTTTACATTTTGTTTGTTTATAATGCTCCTTCGGATAACCACGACTTCATAGATAGATAATTGGCTGTTTATTCATACTGGATACAGGATTCAATGAATACATCTGCCTTTACTCCTGTGGGACATTATTAAAAATTGTTGACTGAACTCCTGGATCGCTGCAGTTTTTCTGACAGAAGACTTAGGCCAGACTTATGTATGCCAGCATCTCTACATATCGGAATATATATATATTTCACACTTTTGATCAGCTACTTCAATGGAGTGTCTGACTTTAAGCTGTAAAACAGGAATAACAGTGGTAGTACGAGGTAGTGTAGTCTTTATTAGCCATGTTAACTACACACTGCTGGTTCGACTGTGTCGTATACGACATCCTAGATATCTCCAGAATGCTGCAGCCAGAGACCATAGAGAGAGAGAGACCAGAGAGCATACTGTCACCGCTGTGCCGTTCCAATTAGCGCTCCGGTGCAATCGTCTCCCTTTCAGAAGCTTTGTAATCCAGCCTTGAACTGCGGTGTCATTTTGGGAGACTTCGTAAAATAAATCCATAATGATGAATCCAACACTGAATGTCTTTTTTCTGTGTTGAAAACAGCTATTGTTGTTGTTAGCCGTCCATTAGCAATCCCATGATGCCTTGGGTTGAGTCTGTCGACCAATCAGAGGCTGTGTTCCTGACTTGCGGACCAATCAGAGACAGTTTCTGACTGGGGTTACATGGTCCCAAATGGGCTACCTATATAGGAAGCCTACAGGCTCTCTCGTCTGCAGTCCCAATCAATCCCATTTAAACTCCACACGGTATGGCGGTGGCAGAAGTGTAGACTGCTCCTTCTCCTGTAATCCTTAAATTGGCACTATCCACCCATAATACTAGCGGTAAATCTAGAGGGCAACAGCCAGTGAGGAAACGCCAACACTCAGCTGACCAATCGTGTAACTTCATCACTCACTCACTCACTCACTCAGTGACGGACTTTCGTGTTTGTAGAGCTGGCCCTCTGCGGTCCAGCCAAAAATGCCTGAATGGTTGTGACAGCAACATTGTGCTACACTATGTGAACGTTTCTTGTCTCAAGACAAATCTTTAAGATTGTTTTATGAAACTGTCTCAAGTGATCATATCTACCGCTGCTGGTGTTGTTGAACTGGAGTTCTGAAGTTATGAATTTGCTGTCATTATGCTACTTCGTTGTCACCCATGTTTGCATTTTAGAATCTAATCCAGATAATGAAGGACTTGTCTTTCAGCAAAACAGTTAACAGCTGATTTAAATATGTTTCCTTATCTTCTGTTTACTTATGTCTTGTACTTTTTCTTCTGCCTTCCGCTTCTCTGTATTGCTATTGTTTTTTTTTCTCCAGATGGAGCACCCTCATCTCAGCATTCTGCAGAGAGAGAAGTTCATATGGAGTCTGTCAGATGTTCCCCTCCTGGAAGCGTACCTCAACGTATTAGATGGAGATCCTCTTCAGGAGGTTGTGAAGTCTGTCATTCATCAGTACAAGACCTCTGTGGTCCCCAAACGCTCCAATTTCCGCAAGTGTGAGTATGACAGTTACTCATTAGAGTCTCTTCTAGATAGTCTTCTTTTGGCCAATATCACATTCATACATATTTAGACACTTGGACAACGGAGCTGGTCAGTGCAAACGCTCCTCTACTCACCTCTCTCGACGCAGCTTCTCATTGGCAGCATGTACACTGTCAGCAGACACTGGATATGTCACTGAATACATGAGTGATCTTGTATTCTGGTTCCCTTAAACAACAACATTTTCTTTCTTTCTTTTCTAAGGCATTAACCACGGTGACTTCAATGACCTCAATGTGCTTGTGCAACCTGATGAAAGCAACAGCTACAGGATTTCTGGCATCCTTGACTTTGGGGACATGCACAGTGGCTACTACATCCATGAGCTAGCCATCACCATCATGTACATGATGATAGAGCATCCTGAACCCATAGAGGTGGGTGGACCTGTCCTCGCGGGCTGGGAAAGTGTCCTTCCCCTCAACGAGGCAGAGAGAGATTGTCTCTATATGCTAGTGCTGTCCCGCTTCTGCCAGTCGTTGGTCATGGCTCGTTACTCCGTGACCTTGCATCCAGATAATGTAGAGTATCTGATGACTTCATCCAGGAAGGGCATCCCTATTTTCCAGAAACTCTGGGAGCTCGGAAAGGAGCAGGTGGAGAAGGTGTGGTTTCAGAGTGCAGCTGGATTCAGTGACCGGAAGTGAGAAATGTGTGAGGAAAGCCATTTACAAATTTCACCACACTGTAAGGTGATTCCACTGAGCCTTTTGTCCGAATCATGTATAATTTCAAGATCACCAGTTAAAAACAATAGATTGTGTTTATACAGTAAAAATAATACACATTTTACTCATTCAGACATATTGAAGTAGTATCAGTGGACTATTGGAAACAGTGGATCATGTGCTGTGAAAATAGTCATCCAAATAACTAACAGAGAAAAAGTAAGAAAGCATTCAGGGAAAAGTGCTGTATCGTGAGTAACTTCATAAGAAACTCAAGAGTCAGTCATTTCTGGCAACCGTAGCTGACCAGTCATTAGCGAAGCTGAAATGGAATCACGTTAATAAGTGCCTTAAGTCATCAGGGTTTATACACACATCGGTGCTCCTCGGTATGGTAACAGGCCACTTGGTTGACATTGGATTCATTTCGTTACATGTCTGACAAAGCCAGAGATGGTTAGATCAACCTAATTGTCTCTATTCATGTATTACACTTTTTCTGTGTCTGTGTCCGAAATCACTCAGTGTTTACTGTCGAGGGCACGATATTTACTGTCTGCCATTTTATTTGAGAGTCCAAATTCTGAGTGTGAAAATTCATGCTTTTTACTGTATAGTGCCCTCAGAAAAACAACACAGGAATGTAAAAAATGACATTCATACTACTTCATACTCACTACTTCATACTAACAATCCCACAATGCAATGCTCCACATTTTATAGATGCAAAAATTAGCAGTTGAGCTTCCAGTGATGATGGCTCGAGAGTGTCTGAAACCTTACTACTGAGTAGACTACTGAGTGTCGATTATAGAGGAAATAGTGAATGAGTGAATGAGGGAGTGATTTCAAACAGCGTGTAATAATAATGTCTATACTGATACATTTTTTTCTCAGTTGCAGAATTCTGTAAGCATTAAGTTTAATGACTGCATGAGCTTATACTGTAAAGCACAGCACTTAATTTTACCTGCAGAAAGCCATAACTCAGTCAAAATGTGTAAATCGTGTTTAAATTGCAAAGCGTTTTTCATTATCATTGCTTAATCCAAGGCAGTCAGAAGACTAAGGAATTAATATGTATTCAGTCACCTAAAACATACAATTTGCTGTGTGTTTGTGGTTGGGAAGGTTCACATTATAAAGGTTCACAAGGATCTTGTGCCTTGATAAGTTACTAAGCTCTAGAAGGTTTGAGTCTTTATGGGGCAGATGGGTGCTTTGTATCAAATTCTACTATACTGTATGTTTGTTATGGTAATGAGACATGAAGGAGAAGAAGACACAGGCTACAGTCTGTCCTCTGTAACAGATCTTAATGGTTTGACAAGCAAATTGTATTTGGTGTGCCAAGCAAAAAAACTTCAATGCTCAGGTTACGTGTCAATTGGATTGCAATCATGTCTTGTTAAATGGATTGCATACAAAACCGTGGTGCTATATGACATTCTGTTTTGGTGGGAAATCTATCTCGACTTTCAGAATGTATGCTTCAAATGGGTCCAAGTGTTAGTCCTTGTACTTGTTTATATGTTTCCAATTATCTCAATAAACGAAAGAGCACCTCCTTAAAGAGTCTGTTATATTTTTCCTATATGTATACTTACATATGTTGTATAACTGCATTAGTAGTTTTTGATCCTGGTCTATTTCTTTAAAATGGAAAAAGGCTTAAATGTTAGAAGTAGAGCAACATTATACACTAGAAATGCATATGAGATAGACTGTCAAAACCATTGAAAGGATAAATAGAACTATCTACACATACTATACTATACTCACCGGCCACTTCATTAGGTACATCTGTTCAACCATTAACGCAAATATCTAATCAGTAATGGTGTGGGAGATATTTTCTTGGTTTCTTGAACATGACAATGTGTTCACTGTACTCAAATGGCCTCCAGTCACCAGATCTCAATCCAACAGAGCACCTTTGGGATGTGGTGGAACGGGAGATTTGCATCATGGATGTGCAGCTGACAAATCTGCAGCAACTGCGTGACACTATCATGCCAATATGGACCTAAATCTCTGAGGATGTTTCCAGCACCTTGTTGAATCTGTGCCATGAAGAATTAAGGCAGTTCTGAAGGCAAAAGGGTTCCAACCCAGTACTAGCAAGGTGTACCTAATGAAGTGTCTGGTGAGTATACATATATACACTACATATATCTCATCTATTCCTGCCAAGGAAATGGGAGATCTTTTGTCTGGAAAAGAAGCTCTGCCTTTGCCTGCACAGAAACAGGTTGACCTATTCAAGTACGACTCTAATCATCTCCAAATCTCCACTTAAATGTAAGTCAGTCAGAGTCTTGGTGACTCAGAGAAGATATTCTTGACACATGCAGTCATCAGGTGAACTTTTTAGAAAATGACTAGCAGGAATACTAGTGGTTATTTGCTTCAAGTCTGGGTTATTCTGGGTCTTGTCTTTGTCTTTGTCTTTTTTTGCTTTTTTAATGTACTGTAAAGTGTTGCATGTTGATATTTGAGGTCAAACACAAAAAATCTTTGTCGCCATATCAGCATGCACACTGAGGAATCCAGGTTATGACACCAAGCTGTTGGAATACTGAAACACTGCAGGATTTAATCCTCTAAATTCATATAATAGATGGTAAATATTTAGTGGAAAAATGAGAGGTCAGTGAGGCCATGTTGTGTCTCTTTATGTCAGTAACATATTGTGTAACTGCTGTATATCACTGCTGTGTCATCAATTTTAAAATCTTACTGTTGAATTTTTATCTTTATCTGTTCTTCTATTAACAGGCTCCTCTGCAGTGG
Organism: Oplegnathus fasciatus; assembly: GCA_003416845.1. NCBI lineage: Eukaryota > Metazoa > Chordata > Actinopteri > Centrarchiformes > Oplegnathidae > Oplegnathus > Oplegnathus fasciatus. The sequence continues at coordinate 2,312,215 of NTHP01000009.1, read as the reverse complement.
TCCAGTAAATAATTAATTTGTATGATCTTTGACCTGCATTGAAAAAAAAACATGTAAAAAATTGCTACACGTGTAAAACAGGAAATTGGTCAGTGTAGTGTCTAGTCCTGGAAAAGCTGTCAGCCTTCTCTCTGTTACGTTTCAGAACCACTTGACTTGACAAAGCCTGTTGTGGTGGAAAGGATCCCACGGCTTACCTCCTTGTAGCTAAATATTATGTCACTTGGTACTTTGGTGCTATATTTTACAGGTGAACTGCAAAACAGCCACTGTAACTGTAACAGCCCTACAGGAAAATTAGAAATCCATGCAGTTTGATCTGGTGTGGACATACGTACATGTAGATGCATTCAGTAACATCCAAAAAAATGCACATCAGATGAGATTTTGTTAGTGTTTCATCATGTTTTGTTCTGTTCCTGTTGCAAATGCATGCTATAATGTATTTAAAAATAATAATAATGACACCATTAGTTGTCCATGATAGTAAACAGCTGACAAAACAATCTCACCACATGGTCCACGTGTTAGCCATTCATGGTGAGATTGTCTTGTTAACTAATGTTTTCAAGGTCAAGAGTGAACTTTCACTCTAAAACATAAGAATAATAAAAAGTTCTTTATTTTGTTGTCATATTTACCCTCCATATTTTATTGTTTATGAGTAGAGTTATATTTGATATAGTTGAACACTGATCAGATTTGGGCAAAATCAAGATTTCCCCTGAAAACCAGTTAGCTGAGTGTCTCTGCTATGGCCACTAGAGGGTGCAATTCATTCAAACCAGAAGCTGGCAATTCCCAGTTTGGTCGGATGTAATTATGTGAAAAAAAAGCAATGAACAAATGTGGGAGCTGTGTTTCTGAAGCCACTGTTTTGTGCTAAATATGTGAGATTTAAGCTGCCCAATGTAAAATGCTGTTAACCATGCTGCCATGTCTGCAATGTTGGGCAATTTCACTTAGCTCAGTAGCATTGAATGTTAGTACAGCATCACATTACACTACATGTTCCATTGCATTTTGGATTGTGCTTTTAAGTTGTGAAAAATTGCTCACTAACACGTATCCCTACAGATTCATATAACAAGGCTGTTATCTGGGGTCGCACTAATTGCGACATAATCCAAAGAAAACAACACACTCATCAAACTCAAAATAGCTTAAACCATGCAGCCAAACTCTAAACAAAACAAATACAGAAATCCCGTATCCCTTAAACTCTCGAGCACATTCCAGTTTTGTTTGTTTTACCATCAACAGTATCCACATTCATAATTATAGATTAGATTTGATTTAGCTGCATTAATTTAACAGCTGGATCCACTGACAACAAAATGTATCTCCTTTGCATCAAATGTGTTATCTAAGCTTTCGGTGACAGAGACCTTCTTTAGAGCATGAGACATGAAAGATACACAGAGAGCATATAGTCTCTCACATGAAGGACGGCTCATCAATTAACAATCAACATACCTGAGGAGATTAGAGACACACACCCTCTTAGATTACAACACACTTAGGAAAACACGGTCTTATATAGAAAACATGCTCACAAGCATATATTCATCTTAGCATTGATCAGAAACAATGGCTATCAAAAACCAAACAATACAGAACACA
>NTHP01000009.1:2254636-2303906 GCA_003416845.1 Oplegnathus fasciatus | reverse complement strand
GGCATGGCATTAGGGATGGCAATATCCATCTGTCGGTCGGTCCATTCACCACTTCGGTCCTGACTGAAATATCTCAATAACCAGAGGTGGAAGTAATGAATTACAACTACGCACATTACTGTAATTGAGTAGCTTTTTTGTGTACTTGTACTTTTTTGAGTATTTTTCAAAGTCAGTAATTTTAGTTTTACTTAAGTATGTTTTAAATGAAGGAAAGTAGTTCACTACATTTGTACATCCATCCGTTACTGAGTAAAATGTTTGTTTATTTTTGCTTTAAATGATCAACGGATATTGCGAGCTAGAAAAAAAGAACTGACTTGGACCAGACACAAATCAACGCAACAGGGAAACACAAAGCTGTGGCGCACAAGTGTTGTAGTATAACCAACAGGCGAGCATTGATGTGTGAAGTGATTTTGGTGACACTACACTGAATAAGAGTGATGTTATTGAATATTTTTGTAACATTTCTATTCGGCACCTCGTAGACAGTCTCTTATTTGTCCAGCTCTGAGGATGGCTCGTTTTGATGAAAATTAGGTTGTAGCACATTGTCTACCTTACTACGGTTGGAAAGAGGTGTCGTTTGTATTTAAATAACGTTTCGCTTATGAGTTATTGATCCAGGAAGTTAGAATCTGTGAAAATATTTCCAACATTACCAAACTTGTATTCCTGAGGAAATCCCTGGATACTTTCTCTTCTGTCTACTTTTAGCGTGTCACACAAACGAAGCACCTCTGCATGCACCATGCTCGAAGCTCTGTTGCGTCATTGTCAGACTCTGTCCGTGTTCTCTTTGTGCCCATTTGGAGCCAGGCCAACATTATTGTAAGGTCAATAACATTACTTAGACCAGCTGCCAACAGAGAAAAGCAGGCAGTCGAGAACGGGAACAGGTGAGCGTCTCTTAGTGCCCCCTGGGTAATGCAGTTTATTTAGGGTCATTATGAATAGCCTGGAGAACCTGATACGGAGAGGGCAGAAAAGAGTACCGGCAGCTTGTGAGAAGTGCTGGTGCACAAGAAAAAGTCCCGGTATGCCAAAGACTAAAATTTAGAAGTGGCGGTACTGTGCACCGGTAAGTACCGGCCCACTTCAAGCACTGGGTTTAGTAATGACATTCCCTTTCTCCTTAGCTGTTGTTTGTGTGTAGTACTAATTAGCAAATGTTACCATGTAACACGCTAAACTAAAACGTGTTAGCATTTATGTCAAAGCACAAGAGCCAGATAGTTCCCTCAGGAGCTGGTGGAGACAAAAACAGAGCTAAAATGAGAGCGAATATTGGACGTACATTCATCAGATGACCAGAAACAAGCAACTATTTGCGAACAAGTTTTCTTTATCTCCATAAAAAAGTGATGTTTTTACAGTTTGTTTCCCCTGCCCCCAAGTGGTTATTGCAGGTTTAACCAAGTGTTTTAGTTGCCCAATCTTACACATATTTGATTTGCCAAAACTATAATCTTTACCTAACATTAACTATACCGTAGCTACCATGTGCAGACATTTTAAAATATTCATTGAATATAATCCTGGGTTTGGCAGAATCGTCCAATATCAACATTCTTGCCTGGCGATATGGATAGCCAATGTCACCCAGTATAAATTAAGTTCTATATCTATAGGTTCAATCTTTAAGTTGAAATGACCAGAGCAAATCCAACAGAGGTAACCAGAGCTAAATACCTTTACAGTATGGTAACAGACACTTTCAACCAATAAATATTGTCTGGAATTGGTCAGAAATCAATGGCTGGAATTTGACTTCCCTCCACCAAATATTTGGATGATGCAAATACTTAAAATAAAAGTACAGTTTTTCCACAAAGATATTAAGTGTTTCTATGTTGTCTTTCACAAGAATAACACACAGGGACTTGACTGAGCGGAACATCATTGTCACACCTGTTGACAATGAGCATCATGAGTTGTCAGGCGTCCTGAACTTCTCTCTGCTCATGAATGGATGCTTTGTGTTTGAACTGGCAATAACAACCATGTACTTCATGCTGGAGAACCCCAGACCGTTGGATGTAGGTGGAGCACTGTTAGCGGGCTGGGAGAGCATCATGCTGCTCAATGATGATGAAAAATGGGACTCTTCTTCTTCTTAAACTTTGGGAGCTGGGCAAGAAAGAAGTAGAAAGGAAATGGTTCACAGTAGCCATCACATTCTCAGTCAATTAATAAAGAAACATTTATCAATGGATGAGCATGAAAGAGAATGAAGACTTGCGTTTGCAAAGAATATCTGAATTGTAACTTTTTGCAAGTTTTGAGTGTACCAAAAGTACCTGATGCTGCAGTTACGATTTGTTAGGTATCTTTCACCACTAATTCAGCTCCCTGCCTGACAGTTCTAATTCTAATCTTGACTGTAATTCTGGACCCAGCCGGATTATTAATCGTCAGTAAATAGTTTACCAATGCTTTATAGAACGGCAATGAGCGATTAATGAGAAAAATATTCTTTAGTTGGTTTACATCCTCCTCTAGCATGACACAGTTCATCAGATAATCCCATGAGTGGACCGTTTGACCACTTCCTTTATGAGCAATGGCTTCACAGAAGTACCAAGTAGAGACACACAGCTTAATGCTAAAACATTCTTCAATAAAGCACACTGAAGCAAGAGAGTCATTATTTAAACAACAGAGTGGAAACTCCCTAAGATCAAAATGCAATGTCAATATCAAGCCAGCCAAACTCTATGTATGAGTTATGAGAGGAGAAACCATTTTCCTTTAATGAATTTTCAAAGTGATACACAAGGCAGATCAATTACAGTGAATCTGTGTCAATAGAAATAAAATGTATAAATCAAATTCACATTTTCTTCTTCTGTAAGTAACCAGTGGTCCATTTACTCAAGTACTGTAGTACTTTATTCTTCGACTCCATTACACTTAAAATGGAAATACTGTACTTTTTACTCCTCTACATTTATCCGAATGCTACATTTACTAGTTGCTTTGCAAATTATTGACATACACAACATATGATCAGCTGAAAAAAGATTCATTGTTATAGATTAAACTACCTAACAGTATATAAAGTTAAAGTATTTAGCTCCACCTCGACCAAATATAGCACTAAAATACTACTGACATGTTTATGCATCAGTAATAATAATTCAATAATATATGTAATATAATAACATTCATAGAGCAGAATGAGTACTTTTGATACTTAAGTACATTTACTGAAGTACAGTGTTGAACGCTTTTACTTGTAACTGAGTATTTTTAATATGGACCGCACCTGGAAATACTGTAATCAATAACTAATAACTGGCTTACTGATAGCCAAACACATGCAGACAAGATAGCTATAAATAATAAATAAATAATAAACACAAATGTCAAACAAGTGTACAACAAGATAAAGTTTTTGCTTTCTGAGGAATACATAGGAAGGAGACTAAAAATGTGCACCACACAGTGCTGCTTCCACCATACAGTACTATCTGCTGAAAGGAAGAACTACTTCCTGTTTCTGGTAATTATTCAAGACTTTAACAATTAAACATTGTTCCACTTTTAACTCTGTAGTTCTTAAATTTCACATCATACAGAAAACTCCAGTTGCACGATAAAATAAACAGTATGTAGACTACATGCAGTTGATGTTTCCCCCCAAATTTAAATGACATTTACACACTTATACCTTTCAAGCAGGAATTGGGTATTCTGTGGATTGACATTATAATAACAAGCAAAAACAGACCTTCTCTTTTTGTTTAAGAACATTTCTGTTGCCGTGGACATTCAGCAAGCTGAAGTGCTAAAAAAACAGAAAGATGAACACTAGATGGAGACATCATCCCACTTATCCCACATACTGCACAAAAGGCCCCTTTTGTGAATCAGTGTTTCAGACTCACATTCAGGCTTTCTGTAAAAACCTTTCAATCCTAGTTTGAAACAACTTCAATAATGCCCTCTGACAGTCCTGAGAGGTGTGGAGGGACCTCATACAGTATTTTGTGTTGACGCTATAAACTCTGTAGTTTGTGGAGAAGCTTGTGAACTAACCTCTTCAGAAGTGTGAAAATATGTTCATCTATACATTTTTCAAAACAAAAGGACTTAAACTGTAAGTGAAAGATTAACATTGTGAGCAAGAAGATGCTTCTTTTACACAATCAAGACAGAATAAATGCAGAAACCATGGAGTTTAATACCAGTCCGATCACTTTTAGTAAACCAGATGATATACTGTATATGGTTTGGAGAAAAATGCACAACAGCAGATGGAAATATCAAAGAAGCAGGATTTTTTTCTTTCACTGTATTTCACCTTCAAATGCTGCTGTGCTCCAAACACCTCAGCCAGAGCCAGGTATGTCAGCACTCCCAACACCATCACACTTCACACACATACACACACACACACACACACACACACACCTCGTCTACCTTTCTACATTTCAACCTCCCACCTCAAAGGCACCATCTGCCCTCTGCCCCCGCTGCAGCTCGCGATATGTACCTCCAGTCATGCAGAAAAAGTCACAGTGTGCGTCTGTGAATGTCTGCCTGTGTTCACGTTTGTTCTCCGTCTGTTTCACCGTAGTTCACCGGCATTCGAGCCCAGCGAGCCCAAAGAGGCATATATCTGAACCTTTGCACCGTTTCCCTTATAAGCCACAGTCCCTCCTCTCTCTCTCTTCTCTTCTTTTTTTGTCTTTGTAATACTTTAAATCCATGTTCCACAAATTATAGCTGAAATAGAAATGGCAACACTCACAGGACTTAGCTTAATACACCAACCCCACTTATCAGTGCCATTAATCCTCTTGGCATTTCAAAACAGAGCGCTGGTTCTACACTGCACCTTTTTTAAAATACAGCAGAGAAATTTAATTTACACTCCAAAGACCACCAATCTGCAGGCTTTTAAAGTCAGAATTTACTGTCTCACAAAAAATTTGCCTGCACACATTGACGGGCCTCTTGAACGATTTGTCTTGTTCTTTATTTTACGTTTGATGTATGTAAATATTCTTGCAGCTCTTTTCAAACAAAAGTCAACAAGGTGCCTTGCAGTGAAAAAATATAATGACAGAAAACAAACAGCTGGAAATAAGTCCTCCAGTTAGAAATATATATTTTTAATAGAAAGGCAAGTTTTTAAAAGGCAAACAACTCCCAAGCCACTAATTGCAAAGGCCTTGAAGATATTATTATGGATATTATATTCATTGTTTTTAATTATGATTTGATTACAAACTAAAAATTCAAATCATTAATTATACATTGTTCAGTTATCCCTACAGTACATACATTTATGCAATATAAAAAAATCATAGCATTTTTAGCATTTTCAGAGGATACAATGTCTCTAAACAAAAAAGAAAAAAGCTGCTGAGGGAACATTTTTGCTTCAGCTGTGTCGGGGGTTTGATCTGTCCACTTGCCAATCGTGAGCTAGCTTCTCCAATGACGAGCTCAGCGTTACTGATTTTCATTAAAGTATATTTTTGAGACTGCGGTTCGGCTCCTCTGGGTCATTTGTCAGATGTTTTTGGACTTTTCGAGCATGAATGTTCCCAGTGAAAACATCTCCTGGACTCCACAGTTTTAGTCTTCACCAAAGAGAACAGCGTATTGTTAATGGGATACTATGCGTGTGTTACACCCCTCGTTTTTGGAAGCAGGGCAGTGTCTCTGCCCTTGTCTCCAGCTCTGCCGTGGCTGCTGGAGACAATCAGCTGCCATTCTTTTTTCTTTCTTTCAGCTGCGATCACCTATACTGTGTTTTATTGCAGCCAAATTCACAATTTAGTTGTTCTCATTTACATAGCTTTCTGTCTCTGTTGTCAGATAAGTATGAAATATTTGATTGCAGCTCATAAATACTACCTGTTAACCAGGCAGTCATTCCCAAGTTTGTTTTTGACATTTCAAATATGTGATCACAGAGAAAATTAGAGGCGATAAAAGTTTGTCTTCATACTTTTACTGCCACACAGCCCTCTACACACACACAAAGCATCTTTAGCATGGTTAAATGAGCTGCAAACCCCATTCATTATGCTCATTAAACACAATAATATTGGCAAAACAATTCTTAACTATGTTAGAAATGTGACACTTCACTTCTGAAACGTTTCCAGTGGACATTGGAGCCGTGACGGAGCTGTAGTGCAACTGGAACACAATGCAGCCGGATTCAGAGGACATAAGGTGTTAGATCATTGACTGGGTCCTCGAAAAGCCATTCTGCACTCTGACTACAAATACTGACTTTGTATTTTGAATCTGGACAAATTTGACCTGTAAAGAAGTTCATTCATTCTAGCAGTACAGTAAACTGTACATTTCATAACAAATAAACAATACCGCCAATACTAATTCAAATCCTAAGGCAGTGATTCTAGACGTTCCAAATATACAGCACCAACACAAATGCCACAGAGAAGAAACTGCATTAATAACCCAGATTCAGTTGGCACACGGTCCTTCCTTACATCAACCTGAGAATAAAAAATAAACAAGTCCCCAACCCTGCGGCTTTGTCTTCGGCTGCGTGTCTTTATTTCATTGAAAACAACTGTTTCCGTCTCCGTCTATAAAATGGATTAATCAGACGCACAGCTCTTGGCCGTCTTGCCAGGCCTTCACAGCTGCCAAGCCGACCTGTTAGGACTAATTCACTTCATGGATCCCTGACAGACTCTCGTGCAATGCATATTAGCTTTATGCCCGGGCGATCTATAGTGGCCAAGGTGTCAGAGTTTGATGCAAGGCTAATGGCTCTCTCTCTCTGTTAACAAAGATGTTTCTCATCTGTTTTGTTAGTTGACACCTTGGCAAGGTCCTGAACTAACAGCTTTTACACAAAAAAATGTGTGTCCATTACTTAATTATATAGCACTTCGTGCATGCAGTTAACTAAGGTTTATTGAATAGCTTACTTAGATGCCATTATCACCAACAAGCGAGACTGAATTGTACAAATTATTTTCTTCATCTCTATTCTATTTCTTTCAATTTAGTGGTGTCATTTGTATTCAAAAGAAAGCTTAAACTTCAAGGATAAAGTCACCTCTAAAGCGTGACAACTTTCTAACAGAGGCATCATCACAACAGCATCCCGCCACTAAAATCATGCAAAAACAAAAGGGATGCTCCTCACAATTGGGAGTAAAGCTGAGGAGGAGACACAGGCCCTCAATTAGTAAGCTGTTGTGGTAGCTCGGTGACTTCCCCACCCTTATCAGTTTGTTTCAGAGCGTCTGGGCTTTGCAGACGGATGCTGGCTTCAGTCTTCTATAGTGGACCTTTCCCCGTCAGACCTACAAAACTCACCAATGGGAGAGCAAAAGAAAGCCATCAGCGCGAATTCATTAAAACTTTCGCACATTATCACGTGTCACTTTTCAGTCTCTACGTTCGTTGTAACAAGCGTCATGGCGGCCTATCTGCACGGAACAGGTGGGAAGCACAGCGGCCTCTCAGAGCTCCAACATTAGGGAGGCGCTTAGGGAGGGGTGGCTAATCGATTGGACAGACTGGATTTACTGAGATGACTGAGTCACAGGGTGACTGCGGAGGCAAAGTAGGAACTCTGTGTGTGTGTGTGTGTGTGGGAGGAGGAGGAAGGTGTCTGATTCCACTGAGAAACTGACTACCTGAATTATCAACACAAGGGAGTTTTGAAGTATGGCACACACTTTAGTAAGAAGTACAACATTTTTTTGTTGTATGAGCTGATAAAATATGAACATTCTGGGAGAGGAAAAGATTTTTAGGTTAAACATACTGCAAATGATTGTGTTCATTTCTGTTCAGTTCATCTTTTACAGTATGCCATTGACAGAAACTAGTGAAAACAGGGTTGTTGGAGCTAATTTGGCCTGCCAACTAACACTGGAACAACACACGTTGAAAACAATTAATGTTTTCTCCACAAAACCCAATTTTTTGCCAACATGGCTTTATTTAATTTTGTGCAAAAATGGACAAGGATCAATTCTCAACAGGAAGAGAATGCATCTTGCCCTTTCCTTACTACAACAAATGTTGAGCAAATCAGCCAATGGACACGAGATAAAGATCTTAAAACAGAATGTAAGCTTTTAATACTCTTGATTTGTGATCACAGCAGAGGGTTGATAAAGTGGAATCTCTTGTTTCATAGTATCTGCACACTATCGGCACACAAATAGGCTCAATAATCAGGCTTTTCGCTGATATCAGCTGGATCTGCGTTTTTATTTACACATTAAACTAAGTTAGTTCTCTACCAGGAAGGTGGGAAACAGCACTTCAGTGGTACTTACAAATGATTTCAAGTATTTGTGGTACTTGCAGTTTTATATGGATGGGCCAATTACTATAAATATTTGAAATGAAACTATTTGATAAAAAAACAATAGCAACAACTTAAATTAAGTAGAAACTTCATCCTTCTAGCAACAGCAAAGTAAAACATACAACACACTTACTTTCCAATGATTTAAGTGAGATTTGTGTACTTTTCTCAACTTTTCCCGTCCTGTGACTCACATTCTTGACATCGTCTGACTTGATGGTGTTGCGAACCCGATCCACCCACACTGCAAGTGTATAGCTGATCTCAGAGTATAAAAATTGACACTATGTCTGACACTTAAAGATAGTTTCACAACACCCCCACATGCCCCACAGCCATATAGTGGACACAAAACTCGCCAGTCAACTCCTGTCAATTCCTTCTGCCACGGAAAATTCAACTCTTTCCGCAGCACTGGAAGATTTGCTGAACATGTGGCACTCCAAACACGTTGCAATGATACAGACATTTAGAATTTTGTGATGACGTTATCGACTAAGATCTGATAACAAAAGAAAAAAAACAAACAGATTGGGAGTTTTTGCTTGAAAGACGCTGGCAGCTTGAATAGGCAGCCTCAACAACAAAGAGGTTAAAATTTTGTGCCCTCTGAGTACTGCAAAGCTGCTGACTGTAAAAAGATGAAGACTTGTTAGTTTGTTGTTGCTGTCAGTACCAAGAAAGTGTTGATGCAAACTCTGTCTTTGCAGGCTGTCTCTAATGATGGTAATTAGATTCACTATATGTGGAAGACAATATAGGGTTTTCAGCTGTTACCCATACAGTACAGATGCGTGTATCCAAATGCATGACTGGACCTCTAAAATAATTCTGGCAATACAGCAATAAAAAACTTGGCTTAGGTGGTAAAAATGCAAAAGTGTACCCTCTTCGATACTGTGTGTGGGGTAAAAGTCTGCATAATACAAGTTTGTTAACTAACTTACCATAGCACCTGAAGTAGCACTTTTAGCACTCTTTAGCATACTGCATACAGATGTTTTCCCACCATCTGCTGAACATCTCAGTATCAGAAAGGGTACAGAAGGTGATTCATTATGTTCACTGTAGAAAATGTGTCAGTTCTTTTTTCATGTACGAGAAGTTGCTTGCCAGAATATCAAAGACTAATTGGATTACAGGGAAATATTTTCAAGGTTGTAAGAGGTGGGAAATTGTTTTTGCTGACCTCCGATGGTTTAGCTTCCCACCATGCAGCAGTGATGCTTAAGCGTTCTCCAGACATCACTGTTGGGTGTGGTTACAGGTGTAACAAAGCACTTCTGACCACACCCAACCACAGTCAGAGGACTTGAAACTTGACACGTAATATCTTAGATGTATCTACAGTTACTTACAAAGTGCATTTTCAGATGAGGTTCAGTGATAAAATGTTATTTAATACTTTCTTTGTCGATAGAGGGAAAACTGCTCCTTCCCTCATTTACTGTGTTCTTAGTTACTTGGTAGGAGATGAGTGGTATCTAGGGCCAAGTGTAAGCGAACTGTGTTGAAAACAAATACACCCTGTAAGAGGCTGCTTACATTCCCCTCCAAGCGCTGCTAATTTTTCTCTCTGTCTGACGCTGACATTATGCACAGCGCAGCTCAAGCTGAGAGACATGTTCACCTCAGAGGGCCACGGGCAGTGACCCAAAACCCAACGCGTCCAAAATGCGAAGAAAATGTGAGATTGGAGGAGACATACGTCTGCTACAAACAAGGGCAAAAGCAGGGCAGGAGAGAGAGAAAAAGTGGGAGAGTGAAAGACGGATGTACCGTCCTGTACCCTCCAGAATTTCAGGTCATTAACCGGCTCGTCTCAGGCGGTTGCAGCCAGACTACGTAGGAGGAGAAAGGCCTCTTCATCTCGCTACATTTCTGCTTACACTGAAATCCTGTGGCGGAGGGGGAGAAGCAGAGTGGTCCATGCATTTGCAGAGTTGTACAGCAGGTCACAGGAAGTTGATTTGCATGGTGTTTTTTGTAGAGAAAAGTAGCAGGAAGTAGTTTTGGATTGCCACTAATGTTTACTTGCACACAAACAACTGCTGAATACCTTTATCAACGTTAAGTTTAGTAAAGGCATTTACAAGGCCAGTGAGCTGACTTCGTCACAATAGTGGAAGAAGTAGTCCGATCCTTTACTTAAGTAGAAGCATCAATACTACAGTGCAAATTTACTGTGCTACAAGTAAATGTCCTGGAGTTAAACTTTTACTTAAAGTACAGAAGTATTATCAGCCAAATGTACTTGAAGAATCAAAAGAAAAAAAATCCCATTCAGAGTGTTTTACTGTTATAGAAATGACTGGATTATTAATATGTATTAACATGTAAAAAACCTTTTACTGTTAAAGTTGAACTACTTTATAGACAGTTGGGCACAACAGTCTATAATAAATAACTGCATTTTAGAGGCTGAGTATATATTTTGTATACACAATCTTAACCTATAAAGTAACTGGTAACTATAACTGTCAGATAAATGCAGCAGTGGAGTAAAATATTTCCTTCTGAAATGTAGTGGAGTAGAAGTAAAGTAAACTCAAGTAAAGTACAGGTACCTCAAAACTGTACTTAACTGAGTACTTGAGTAAACTCAACTACTTAGCTACTGTCCACCACTGCTTCCCCAATACCCCAAATTTACATGGATCATGAGGTACTTATACTTACAGTGCAAGTTTGAGATTGTGTGCAAGCTACAGGCTAAATGTAATGAGAAAACTGAGGGACTTTTGTTGCTCTGATTAATTTTGTGACTTAAGTCAAGCTCTATTATATGCCTTGTTGTAACAGCTGTTTCCCTGTCGCCGCAGAAAAACAAGTTTTATTTTTCCTCCACCTCAAGCCATTCCGCTTTTTTATTAAACACATCGCTTTGCATCTGGTTTACGTCATGAGGTAAGCGGTGAGTGCGCAGAATCAAAACACCACATGGTTACCAAGTCAAATAATTTATCAGGAAAAAAGGTCATTCAGAAGAACCTAGCACTTAATCCAGTTCTCTTGAATAAAATCTAACTTGTTTAAGGTGTTCACATGACAATTAATATGAGTATCACTTTACTGTGGTTATAACTGCATCATTAGAGTGAATGTAAACACACTTTGTGATTCAGTGGACTCGTAATTGACTGTAACATGAGGTGTGTGCCATCCAATGGAACAGATTGCACAAGTCAAGCACTGTTCATAACATTCAGCATAATTGTGTGTGTGTGTGTGTGTGTAGGTACAGTAGGTGGCCGTGTGGGTGGGTCAGCATGTGTAGTATGGCTGTGTACGTTTGTGAACATGGCTCACTGTCAGTGTAGGTGGGTGAGCATGCACAGTATGACGGGGTAAGTGTGTTTGTGTGTGTGACTACTGCACGAGTGCAGGGTGGACAGTTAGATATACAAACAGACTGTCATTCTGGACGGCAGCCCAAGAGCTTCACTGGGAGATTTGGTACAAAGAAACTGGAATTAAGAATCATTGTATTAAAATAGGGGAGTAACAACGCTAATCCAAAAAGTTCTGGGGTTCCCAAAAAGTTCCCTTTTAAAATCCCATAGCTGAAAGTGTGTTTGTGTCTCTTCCTTTTGACAAGTGACATCCATTAAAAGAAAAGTTGAGAAATTAAGAGAAAAGCTGGGGAGGAAAAAGCTATTTTACTGAAACAATAAAGTAATGTAAAATTGTGCAGGGTGGCAGGAGTAGTTAAGCCAACAGACAGAGCTTTCACCAGCACCCCATAATATTTTGTTTCTGTCACAGGCCCTCTGTTTTTAGATAAAATGGGCTTTTAATTCAACATGTAATTTCCAGTAATTCTGCAAAATCTCCTCATTCTTTGAGGGGGAGAAATTGAGGTGACTCGGGGTTGATTCTTGTTTCCCAGCTGTTGGCAAGATTGAGGAAACAGAATTAAAACGCTTTTCATTTTTGCTGTTGTTGTTCATTAGTTTTTCAGCACTCATAATAGAGAACATAATATTTTGATTCTTTTCCGTATTAATTTGGGGATCTAAGGAAGTTCCGCCCAGGACATGTGTTTCTGATAAGAGTCTTGATGTGATTCTGTGATGTTTGGCTGTGTGCGTGTGTAATTGTGGACACATATGTGTGCATGTGTTTACAGACAGATAGTCTGAGAGTAAATGGCGCTGGAGACAGTGATGGAAAGAACCCGCCATCAGTGGGGAAAAAGATGGCAACAGATCAGGAGAAAAAGAAGCGAGTGAGTGGGAGGTGTGGACATCTAAACTGTGAATCACTTGAAAGGAGTGAGGGGGTCAGCGTGACCTCTGATGACCCTTCACACCCATCCACATGATGCAAAATCCCTCTGGGGTCTATTGTTGGCCTCCATCTCTTTTTTGTTCGGCTAACATCAGAAAATGCTGCGCACCCATGAGGCTCTCCTGCAAACTGTAGCCCAGATCAGTCAGTTTTGGCTCCACAGCACCCTCTGAACTACAAATAATGTCCATCATAGCAAGAGATTTAATATTGTATTGGTGTTTTGAGAGTTTTCTCTTACAATAAATGAAAACACATGGAGGTAGATCACTGATGTCAAGAGTTCTCGAGAGTCCCGTAATTGTCAAATAATGCATGTAACCCCAGCATGTATTTATAGGGCCAGTTTTCAACCTGTCTTCACCAAATAGTTTATGTTCCTTTTTAGTTGTGTTGGTTGTGTTTCAAACACAATTATCTGGTCTGATTACCTGTTGCTAATGTCTTACCTGCCTGCATATCTTGGGATTTGTTTGCTTGAGTTAACTTCCTGCCCACTGTAACCCAGTTTATTTGACTTCTGAACTTGTCAAACTCCCTTTTACTGCACCAGGTGGGTCTCTGTGTCTGTATTGAGTCCCTTATTCCTGCCTGTTTCTATCTCTGACTCTGTTTGTTCCAGAGACTCGTCTCTGTTCCTCAGCTCCACTCTCCCTGTCAGACCCATTTCCTGTTATCTTGCCTTGTCTGAGATTCACCTCCAGTTTGTCTCATAGTATATGCAAACATTCTCAATATAGCGGTTTATTTTACTGGATAAATATAATTTACTACATCAGGGCAATTAAGATTGTGTCTAGCAGTAAAGAAATGAATTACAAATAGCCTTGAACTCATCTAAACTTTCTGGTTCTGTTCGTGTGGTGGTTCTGCCCCTCTTCTACACTGTGTGCCAAAACACCCTCCAAAGTGTTTTTGCAAACACTGTTTGACACAGGTCTACTGCTATTGCACTAACTATTAAAATATTCTCTATTCAGTGTCTGCTGATTGACAGAGGAGGAGAGAACTGTGGGAAAAGAGGTCAGAGGCGTTGTTTTGGCTGCATGCAGCAGCCTCATAAATCAGACTGTATAAACTGGCTTTGCTGAGAGAAGGACACAGAGGCGTCTGTTGGCCCGCTGGATCAGAAGCAGGCAAACAGAAATAAGTACAGTGTTTATGTTTGGCTGCTTGTGTGTGTGTGTGTGTGTGTGTGTTTATGTATTTGCTTTCATGTTTTAACATGCTTGTGTGTGTACATATATGTATACTTAATTTCCCCCACAGGGATCATTAAATTCCTGCTTGGCATATCTCAGATGTGTGCAATGTGCATGTGTTTGTGTATATTAATGTGAATCTGTTTGGATGATCTAAGGCAGGGGTTTTCGAGGTCTGACACCGTGCCCCCCCCTTCCAGACAAAACTGAGACAACTGCACGCCCCAACACCCTTCGTCTACTATAACGACAAAAAACGTACTTTGATTTGAGGGATAATCATGCTGTAAGTTTTGGAACAACAGTTCCCATAACGCTTTGGCAGATATAAATAGGAAGTATTAAGTTGCCATGGAGTCAGTTGGATAGCTGTGAGCTGCAACTAGAGCCCCATTTTTTTGCCTATATTTGTTTACATTTTGGCAAATTGATCCATTAAAAAGTATGGTGAATTAGTTATTATCAGTTCCTGTTTGCGATGTAACCATGGATGTACAGACAACTATCACTAGATTACTTTGACATAGAAGAAAACATAAAAATATGATGATTCTCAGGCAAGTTCTTTGCTTTCCTTGTCTCTCCCTCCGAGACAATTTGACTCCTTAGAGTGGATTTATGGTTGTGACTCGCTTATTTTTTTTTCCAGAGGGTGATCAGCTAAATTCTGGATCTGATTTGTCAACGGGCTAAGATGCATGTTTACTGAGCCAAATAGAAAAATGTGAGTGAAGTCAGTAAATACTATTTCACATCTGGAACTAAACAGGGTGATACATTTGTTGAATTCCAGATTAATATGTAAACTGAGACTGAGAATTTTCCACATTTTTTAGTCCAAATTCTTTTACTTTCCTTGACAAATAAACAGCTTTTAATTTTGGGGGTTCTTTGGAGGATAAGCTACCTTGATCAAAACATTATGCTTTGTTACATCCCACAGAAGATGTACAGTGACTTTTTACCGATTCAGATTGAAACACAGAAAATATAATATGTCCTCCAAATAAGTTTTTGAAGTAATTGTGAATTATCAAAATGAATAACATACAGATGTGTCCATAATGTGTAAGTTGGATTTCACAGACACATGTGGTGCCAATTTACTTCTGGTTTGCTGGGAATGGCTTATTGGTCCACACTCAAACCGGACAATGGATTCAGAGGCACTTTTCACTCCTTGAGAAAGAATCCAGTCTAATGTCTGTCCACTGATGTAACTTCACTCCACTTCTCAGTGGCTCTTTTCTGGTTTCTTTGCTGACACTAAAGATTTTGCTTTGTTGTGCTAATGACCTTTTTCCACTAATAAGGCACTGTGGGGATGACCCTCAACCATAGGTTTGATCCTTCAGTTTCATTCTCATGTGGTTCAAATTACAGAAGAAACAACACTGTGGGTTGTTTCTCAGCTTAAAGGAAGTGATGCCACTGTGCATGCAGTCATGTCCTGGAGGAACATGGCTGAAGACATGACCTCACAACAAGTGCTGGACTGACCTGTGGTATCCTAGAATTAGAAAAGTGGTATGTCAGAGACTCTGCAGTAGTCATGCAATCTGACAGCTTGTGCCACTCTAGTGGCTTCTGTGGAGCAGCAAACCCCCTGAGAGACGGAGCTTTTTGTTATTGACAAAAGCCTGGGAGGAGAGAGCAGAGTGATTCACATTTTGACCCACAGCATTTGCAACTCTGTCTCCTAGAAATGATGTTTATATAATACTAAATTGTTTTTTTAAATGATGTTGTGACGGAAAATGTTATCGCTAGCTGGGTAATGTTTATTCCCTTCAAAATGTATTTGTTGTATATAAACATAAATAATGGGAGACAGAGTTAGCATTTAAGACCTGTCTTTTGCAACCTGATGAAAAAGTATCATTTGACTTTGAAGCTTTTTCTTCCCTCCAATATGCTAAATAAGCAGTTAATTAGCAACAGAGTCACAAAAGTTCACCTTTCCAAATCCAGCACGGCCCAGTGCTGTATGTGAAGAGCACATGAGCAGCAATACCAAACAACAGTCTTCTCCAGTGTGCCATCACCAATATGGCAAACTAGGAAGAGTCACTACCTCCTATTCATTTATTCAGATTTCATCTACAGTATGTGAAGCAGTCATTAGGAACATTATAGGACTTTTGGTACCACCACCATTGGAGTCGAGTTTCAGTGTGCAGCTTTACTTTACAGCAGTCCGTTTAATGACGAAACAACGCTATGGTTAAGGTTTGGTTAGGTTTAGGCACAAAAACGGCTTGGTTACATGTGGGAAAGATCATTTTTGGGCTTGGGTTAAAATAAGTACTTTGTTAAGGTTTGGGGACCTTCGTCATCATGGTTACAATAATAAGCACTTCAATAAACACAGTTAACGTTAGGCAACGATCGTGGTCATGGTAAAAAAAAAAACATGCAATGTTGACTGTTGTTAGGAAAAGGGAATTGGACAGCGGTCTCCCACGTTACAGTCCGACATTTTGTTGACACATCCATCCACCCCGAACTCTTCCCTGCGTGGAATTAGTCGCTCTGTAATTACGTCACTTGACGCCACTAGAAGGCTTTGACACTTGAAGGTAAACATATGTGGTTTTGCTGAGACGACTGATGCTGTCATTCGTCTTGGGAGGACGGTCTCTTACACACATACTTGTAGATACTCATTTCGATCGCTTGCAGTTTAAACTGTAGTTTGCTTGGGGGCCAAATGTAGGCGAGGGAAAGAGAGAGCTGGGAGGCTGTATTTACTGGAAGCAGCGGTACCGCTTCAGACAAATGAATCAATCCAAATGATTTGTGATTCCTTTTTTGTTCAGCACTAATTTGAGTTATCTGTGGTATGCTTCTGTGCCTCAGCTTGTTTGCATGCACTACATTATCAACAGCATCATCAGTGAAGTAAAGTCACAACAGCCTCACACCCTGCTGGCACTCTAGAGGCTTATGGTTTTATTATATTTGCCCCATGCTGCTTTTATCTCATTTCTCTTCATCCTTGTGAGTGATAGGAAATGTAATATGTCTTTAGTAAAAAGTCCTCGCATCCTACTTCTACATAAGCATAATGTAACTCCTAACAGTCATTTTAACAACAGCAGCATACGGTCTAAGGTCTTATTTTATCTCAAGGAGAAGAAACAGAAGAGTCAGGAGTCACTGAGCATCAACATAATGACACTGAGTTTTTCATTTCACATCACATCATATACTCTTCAAGTCGCACTGCATCAGAGAGCAATGACTACATTTTACCACTCAGTTGAAGCCCTTGATAAACACACAAATAACTTTGACTAGCAATACATTCAGGATACTGTCCAGGGTTTTACTCCGCAGTCCAAGGACATCACTTGTGTGTTCGATATTGCTTCCTTAATACTATATATTTGTCTTTATGCATGCATTTTTAGGTGCTGTGCGAGTGCATGTTGATAGGTGTTTATGGGTGTTTCATGGTTTCACTCAGCCTCACCAAACATATTCTTATTCTGCCTTCCAAAGCTAGTAATAAAAAGCATCTCCCTATTTTGAAAATGCTATTTCTGTGAAAGCCCTTCATTTCCAAATCACCATATCTCTGCTTTTCTACAGCGAGGAGCGCTGTTATTGAATTAAATCCTATTGAATCCATCCCGGGGATTTGAGGTAATGGGTATACTGAGACAAGAGAATCTTTTTGATTTAATGTTCTACATCAGTGCACAGCAATTTGGTCACCTAATTGTTTATGCATTTCTTACAGTAGGGGAATTCTCATTGTTTAACTAAAGAAACTAGATCACCTCCAGTGTAATTTACAGAGAAACAGTAGTGTGTGTGTGTGTGTGTGTGTGTGTGTGTGTGTGCATGAAATGTACCTTGAGCTTTAGGTGTGTTATAGTGTGTTCCTGTAAGTGTATATATATGGGAGTATTCATGTTTGATTAATGACCTAACCTGGCTTCATCGTTATTCAGTTTAACACTGCTCACAACTTCCAGTGTCCTTTTATTTTCCAACCAAAATCAACGCTAGCTGTTCCTCCTCCACTCGCAAATGACTTAGGCGCCTTTCTCCCATCTTTGATTGCGACAGTTTATGTTAAGGTTCTGATATTCAAATTCACAGTCCAGATGAGACACTGATGAGGCCATTGGATGGGTAACAGGATGGCGCTGTGGCTCATTTTGGAAACCAAGCTGGTGCCATTAACAATAAACTCCGGTAGCGGTTGCGCGATATTTAACCAAACCACAAGCACAAACCTCCCACAGCTTTAAACATTAAACACATCATATCCCTGGCTTAATCACGTTTTCTCTATAAAGTAAAGTTCTGATGAATAAAGTGTTACAAGAAACCGCACGTCTGTATTCTTGCTTGCAGGACTTCTTCTGAGGTTTGTGAGCTGTTGGATGCAATGTCTTTTTTGTTAAATGTGAAGTTAGAATTCATTGATCTGTATATTTTCACAAGACATTTTTATGCAAAATGTATTTTCAAATTCTGGTTTATCTTTGGCACATTATGAGACAAATATTACAGAGTTCACTGACTGCATTGTCTCCTGTCTCCGTTCCCTCACTCACTGCACCGAGCCAGTCTAAGCAAATAAGTCAGTGTGCCCATGAAGATGACTTTGGAAGGGGAAAATTCTCTTGGTAAGCCACATGGCTTTTTGAAAGCTCGGAGACATCATTTAACCGCTTAGAGACGGGGTCAGCCGCTCCACTGTCCTCCTCATGTGGGTGAGTGGGGCCAATCAGACTGTCATTACTCTGCTGACAGCATGTGTTTGCTGTTCTGAAAGCAGCTGCAGGGCACCCTCCTTGACTCCTCTTCTCCCCACATGTTTTAGATAAGCAAGCAAAATACAATTGCTCTTTTTCTCGAAGTTATTCAAGAGTTAGACAAATTTACCGATTGCTGCACATATCATCCAGGAAATGTACTAAGAAGTGCAACTACTGGCTTGAATCTCTGCATATGTAACCAAATTTCTCTCTTTATACATTTCACAATTATACTTTTACCATCTGCAAGACATAAAGCCGTCCAACTGGCCTGAATAAATGGTCATTCATCAACAATTTGCTTATGATTCAATACTTTTAATACTGTATCCATCTTCTTTGGCAGCTCTAACATTTTGGCCAAAAAGGTCCTACTGAGTCAACACCCACAGGAAAAAAGAAACCTCTGAGTAACAAGAGAAAGGACTTTATTTGTCTTATAAAATGTCTTGGGGACATGGGTGATGAAACCATTAAACGGTTATGGGAGACGTAACCCCACTGACACTGATGGTATCGGAGATAAGTGGGCGGGGAGCACACCAGGGACACACCACGCGAAACTCAACCCGCCCCCTGAAAGCCCTGCTGTTCACCCTGACATCCGCGAATCAGGGAAATGGAGTCCCTGAAATTCCACTCTGGCCCTCCATCTACTTCCCCTCCCCTCTCTCTCTCTCTCTCTCTTCTCTTTTCCCTCAGTCAATCAGGATGGGGTCCAAGTCTCCCCACAATGGCCGCCACCAGCACTGCTCACTGTTCAAGCTACCATTTCCAACCCCATTCTCCCGCTGACTAATTAGTGTTATGGTTAGTTAGCATTTTTGGCAGGCCGGGGGGTTCCCTGTGACATTATGTCTAAAGCACTTGTCAAAACAGCGGTTGGAGGAGCCGTGCTGGCCTGCTGGCTGGGGAGGTTGAGGCAGTGGCAGGGGTAGTGGAGGTGGGATGGAGGGGGAGCCAGGGAAATTGCGGGTGGGCGAGAGAGGGAGAGAGCCTGGCGTCTCAGGCAAGGCCCTGACAGCTCCAGTCTCCAGGCTCTCTGCCCACAAACAGCACCAGGAATCAGGAAGACAGGCAGCATTAGCCGAGCTTGGCTGAAGCTAACTGCAGTATGCAAACTTGTGCTCACTGCCCAGAAGCAATCCTCTCCCTTCCCTACAAATCAGGTTGTAGATGTTCATGTATTGCAGTGCACAAGCTCAGCTGCTGTCGTCATTTGACCATAATCTCACAGACTGTAAGAAGCAAAACAACAGAGGAACATATTCCAGTGAGCTTCTTAGTGTTTTTTTCTTCTTTTCATGTTACTTTATCCTCCTCCCTGCTACCTCTTCTGTTTTTCTCTAGTATTCTTTCTCATTTGTTTCTCCTTTCTCCTTTCTTACACTTCTTAACCCAACTTCTTTACATGCTGTCTCCCTACCACCCTCCTCCTCTTTCCTTCTCCTCTTTCCTCCCTCTATATCAGATTAGACCTTGCGCTTGTGTTTTTTCAAGTGTCTTCTATTTGCATGGAGTCGTACCCCCTGCTTGCCGCCCATTTACCTCTGATCTTGACTGATCCCCCACTGATAAGCTATCACTCATTTCATAAGGGAAACTCTTCTGTAATGTGGCAGTTTATGCATTCCCTCAGCCAGACAGCCGTGAAACGGTATGTGACCGTGAAAACCATCGTTGCTCTGAGTTCAAATAGAGCATAAAGGTAACAAGGTGTGATTGCAAAAAAAAAGGCTCAGAAATTGAGATGGGTGTAGAGATCAAATGCCTTTAAATAAATGGTCATAAAAGATAAAAGAAATTATATTAATAGGTAAAGTAATTAGGAGTTCATGGCTGTTGTAGGTGATTCATAGGATTTTGGGTGAGGATTTATTATTCGCTGTTAGTTTCTTAATTATTGTGTGAATTCTTTGAAGTGACGAGATAATCGATGTACACCTGCACACAGCAGCAGAGAAGCAAAGAGTGCATACACTAAGAAGAGTTTTCAAGTGCCCAGAACGTGATCTCAAAGCGAGACCATCTATTTTTGTCTTTGGTGTCAAAAGCAAAATCACAAAACAAGACTTAGTATCAGTAGATCGATACTAAGATCAATAGGTTTCAATCCACCCACCCCTGGTGAGAACAGTGAAGTAGTTTTTAGTCCAAAATCAACCAAGTATGCAGCTTGAGGCAGCAGAAAATGCCCTACCATGGAGCTAAATACAGCTGNNTGTGTTATGTTGATGTTTTCATATTTAAAATTATACAAATATTATTGGTACACATTTTTTATTAGCCAGTAAGAAATGTATAAAGCTACCCCCCAACAAGAACCAAATTCCTCTAAAACTCAGATCAGCAGGAAAAAAGAATTGTAAAATCCAGCTCTCCAACTTTACCAAGGTTACCATTTATTAGCTTTTATACAAGTACATACTGTAGACTAGACTATGTACGCATGCAACTTGTTGTAGTTAGCTTGAACATTAAGTGTTCCAGAAGGTCAAGTGATGGGGCCAACAAACGACTATCATTGTGTGGGTGATTTTTAAACTCAATACCATGATGTCACCACAGCCACAATCCTCTGCCAGCGCTTGACTGCCCAAAATCCGACCCCTTATCCCCCCATCCTGCTCCCCCTTCTCCTGAGTCCGGTATTTATTTGAAAAGTACAGTCTACTCTTGTTGATTTATGGCTTTTAAAAAGGAGGGTTTATGGTATCCCTGCCAGTTAAAGGCTCCCAGGGTTGTAGTTTTTTTGGCTGGAAGCTAACTTTCTCTCAGACAAGACCATTACTCGTCATCTTTCCACACAGTATAGTGCATTCACAAGTTCACTTTCTCAGACCAACTTAAAGTACCTGTACACTCCAGAATACGCTTTTCTTTTGTTTTCCATCCAGCACAGGATGCAGACTTAAGTACAAAGTTCTGCTTCCTTTGAAATCCCTTCGGAAGCCTTCCCTCTTCCCTCTGGATATGGTGGTGATATGGAGCTGAGGTTTTCTTCAAGCCCTGTGTCCTCATGAGTGGTGTTAGAGAAAGAGGCAGGTTGCAGATCAGCATTTTCCATCCATGACCCACAGTGTGATTTCACACCACACACTGTTTTACTAAACACGCCTCCTAGGCAGAGTGCAGGAGCCAAAAAGCACTCATGCATTCTTATTTGTACTCGCTTGTTTGTCCATCCATCCACACATACACTCATCCATACACTCTGCACATACATACATCCACTGCTAGAATTCCCAAACTCCAATCAAACTTGTTCTAGCTGCAGACTCTGTTACAGTAGAATCCATCTGTAGTGCAGAGGCTGTTAGAGAGCTCCGCAGGGCAGAGGAGCTCATCAATAATGCAGCAGAGAGAAGCCGATGGCTGGGTATGGAGGAGCATCTGCCCTTGGGGCTCGGAGGTCCGGTCAGGCCCTGCAGGCAGAATGATAGGCTGGTGTCCTCGGGGCAGCAGGCCACCGACACCAGCATCACCCGAGGTAGCCTAGAGAGAAGCCCTGCTGTTTGGATTAGCCCTGCCAGACGTGGTGCGTCTATGTGTGTTTCTGCGTGTGTGTGTATTTCTCAGTGTGTTTGTTTTTTTGTGCATAGGCGCAGGGCGCTAAAAGAACTGTGTGCTATCAGTAACCATTAACACCTCTGATTATTATCGCTGCGGTTTAATGCTCAGCAGCAGGCTGAGATGTAGATAAATAAACATAAAGACACACTCACTGATAGCCGCAGATGCATATATGCACATGGATGAGTGAAGCTTTGCTGAAAAACTTGAAGACAAGCCAGGCTGATATTTTTTTTGTCAGCACTACCAGCCAATTTCAACAACTATGTCACTGCACAATGTCACACTGAAACCCTTGTAAAATTCATCATAAAGTCGAATAGCTCTTTTGATCTCAAAACATATTTCCTTTTGATAAAACAGCTTAAAATACTCTGGACATTCTCAACTACTTCCACTATTGTGATGCATGCAAAACCCCAATTGCTTGACCATGCCAGACAGATTCAAAGTGGCCATAAATCACGTAGAAATATTAAATTTGACTTGTTCGCTAACGAGACATCTCCACAAACAGAAACACGATCTACCCTCGAAGTTTCCAAAAGGAAAACCCCAACGCTTCCAATACCAGAACTATGCCGGGTTATCTTACTGAGGTTCCCTTCTCAGTGTGATTGCTGCTAGCTGCAATTATGACCAACACTAACCAGGATCAGGCTGTCCACAAGATGGTTGTGCGACACCGGTGTGGTTTGGAACAGTACTCCTCCTGAGAAGCGTTGCTTGGGAAGTAACCCCACCACCACTCCTTCCTCTCCCCACTTCCATATATCCCAAAATTATAGGAACGCTCCTGTGAGGGCCTGTTGGGTTTGAGTGCCAGACTTTCGCAGTTCAATCTCAGTCTCTGACACCACTGTTGGGGTAAGGGATGGTGGGATTTGATTTAAACCTGCAGGTGGTTACAGTGCAGCGGCTGTGGAACACATTATCGCCGGGGTGATCCTGCTTTTAGCTCCCCATCTTCGTCCCCTCCTCCCACCAGGCAGAATGACATTTATAGGGTCCCGTGCAGTGGTCTGTGACCGTGAAAACCATCGTTGCTCTTGAACGCACATCCCACCCTTCCTGTTCCACAGCGTGTCAGTCAGATAGTGGAGAGTGTGGGATGGAAAGTCCGCAGGGCAGAGCTGGACGGTTGACTGACTTGTGCGCTTTGGTCTGCTCTAACTCAAAATATGGAAATGTGGGCTGAAGGCTGATTTTGCACCAGTGACCTACGGAAACATGTATGCAAAATGTTCTGCTTCCGTTGTTCTGTCAAAGTATGATTACTTTATGAAGATCCAGTTACAAAAGAACACAATCACCATTACTTTGTAATTCCATAATAATTGCATTAAATGTGATGTGTGATGGTGCTTAAAGTCACTATGTGTTGAATTTTTATGTAATTTTTTTGTAATAGTTTTTATTTGTATAAAAAATGAGATAATACCTGTCAACATTGGTCAGTATATGTGTTGCTTTCAGCCTTTAATTGTCACTGTCCTTGACTGGGATCAATAGGGGAGAGAGGGGTATCAGCATGCATGCTACCACTATGGGGCACCAAAGCCAGAAATGTCCAGACCCTACAAACGGTTGATCTAAAGTACAGAAGCCAGTGTGGAGAGTAATGGCCCTACATGTTGCGATGCTGTGAGTTTAGTTACATTTCCCTGTAGCGGTCGGGTAGCATCGCATGACTTGCTACTTTGAACAAAAGTGTAGAGTTGCTGTAGTTTAAAGATCCCCTCCATGCATGTGTTGAAGGAATATTTAATAAATTATAATTAATTAGTTAATTATAATACAAAATTTGAAAGATACTGTTTTGAGTTATAATGTGTGTCTGATGTGCTTTCTCCACAAAAAAAGTTCAATTACCTGAAACATTTCTAAACTGCCATCTCCTCCTTCTCGCTCATTGACAAATCCAGAATCTATGAATATGTAAATATTTTTCATTTCAAAAGTTTAATTGCTGATGAAAACTGACAAGATGTCTCCTGCTTCACTGGTAATTCCCTGAAAACTCATTCTCAGTGTATGTGCAGTGGAGGTTTTAAGTTTCCACATCCCACCTGTGTAAGTTGCATACTGGACCATGATTAGCTTCAAGACTAGTCGCGATGTCACAAAATCCTGCTGGTGTGTACATGTGTTAAAATCAGATTTAACATGTGCACAGTGAAACTTTCCACCTTCGGCAGATGAACGTGAAAACAGCCTTCTACTGTCAAACTCTGCACATAAATCATTCTGCAGAGTGACGGTCAAACATTCAAGTGAAGTAACAATAAGCAAAGCATATTTTTGAGTGGAGGAGACCAACACTGACAGTATCTAATATAAGAGTGGCAAGTTTTAGCGTAATGCTAGCAATATTTTTGTCTTTAAGTGACATTTTCTACATAGCTTTTACATTTACCAATTTTGCAATGAAAGAAAATTTTGCTGTATTGAATTAACTAGAAACCACTCAGGCATAACCACTCATGAAAGCACTCATGGAAGCATGAAAAACATGAACACCTCTAACCTGGTGAAGAGTTATCTCTTCTTTTCACAGCATGTTTACCCATTCCACGACTCTGTTGACATAAAGTGGCGTAACCTGCATATCATGACACTCGAATTATGTTTTTGATTTGAGAATCTTATTTGAAATGTGTTGATCTGCATAAGAATTAATTTGTTCAAGTAAAAAGATTCAATGGCTCTGCTACTAAATTAAACGGTTTCATGAGAAGGATGGGGTTTTCTGGGGGGAAAACATGTACTTCAAAGAGCATAAGTAATGGAGAGCCAGCAACCAGAAATTGTAATATTTCCCATTTGCTTGTAAAACTGGGTAGATAACAAGTTGATATGGCATCAAAGTGAGTTGCTGTAACTGGTAAAGGAGAAAATAAAGGAAATGTGGAGGGGGAATGAGGGTTGAGGAATGTCTGGCACTGTGTGTGACTGGTGTGCTGGTTGGTTAGCTGGTTGGCTGGCTCTCTAAATGTGGCTTTTCATGGATATTTATACATGCAAGTCCTAAAAAGACGCCCAAGAAACCGCCGTCACTTTACCTCCCTGCCCCCACCACCACGCCCCTAGCAGACGCATGGTTGCATGACAGACAAACATATGCCTATATTCTTTAGTCTTCCACCTTAAATTCCCATTACGACACACATACATACATTAACATACACATAAACATACTCAGCAACCACTCTCCTCACTCAACTCTTCACACTCACACACGGGACTGATAAACGCCAAAGTGCTCCTTTATCGTTTGCAGATATTTATTTTTACGCTGTTTATAGTTCTGTATGTCAAAATCGTCAGGGAAAGTGTGCTCCAACATGTTGATTTAAGAGAGCATTTACATAGGCCGCTCTCCTTTCTCTTGCTTCTTTGTCTCCCCGTTTCCCCTTCCTAACCAGAACCACATTGACCCTGCCTTTGAACACAGCACACCAAGAGCAGATCTACGTGTAGAAATGAACTGAGTGGGTGCATACAGAGCTGGGCTGAAGCCAGACTAATAACTGTACCATATTAACGGGTCACAGAAAAGCCATGTTTTTACATGTAGTGGGCTGAAGTCAAATAAACTGATGGTTTGCCATAAGCTTTGCCTGGTGTTCTGAATGATTACCTTGTCAAAATTACTTGGGAAGTGGATTCATTCAGCCGCTGATGAAGCTATAAGAGGGGCTGCGTTGAGGTCCTCACCCTCATTTTCAGCATGTTGTAAGTTTACTTCAATTCCCTGAATGTTTCTGGTTAATTTGATAGATCAGAAATGTTTCTAATGCAAATACGTGCATTTCCCACAGCTACCACCAGTCTGCTGTGCTGGTGAGAAATGTGAAACAGGGTGCTGCAACAAGAGCGGTTTAAAGTGGCAATAAGTATGATTTATACAGCCCCCATAGTGACCATAATATATCTGTGGGGGTTTGATTTGGTAGTGATCAATACCCCTGATTTAACCAATAACTCACCAGATGATGAGCCTTTGTAGCTGTCAAAATCCTCTACAGCACACTGTGCTGCATGTAGAAAAAAATGTACATTACACTAAACATTAAGTACATAGCCTACAGTACATTTCTATAAGCTAAAGAATCTGTCCGTTGTTATTCACAGGTTTACTTTTTCTTTATTCATCATTTCATTTTCTCATTATGCAAGTTTAGTTCCAGCCATCATTGATCTAATAACACAAGCAGAAAGAGTACATACCTTGCTGACTATTCAAAAATGCATTTTTCTTGTTTTACTGTTTAGCAAATATGGAAAAAAGATGAGGAAATGTGGAGAAGGACTCTCCTGTGAAAGTCAGGTAAGGATTGTTGATAAGCCCTCACTGACTGGCATTTTCAATTGTTCAACAACTGTGTGACTTGCATCACATTTCACATGCAAGACATAAAAAGCATAATTCTTAACTTAAAAAGCTAGTTTATAAAGCATCAGAAGCAGCAGCATTAGAATTATAGCACATTAAAACTTCCTTCCCCTAGCTTCCTTGCCCTCTTTTGCTCAGATGTGTTTACTGTTTGTCAATGTCAAATGTGTACCACTGTAAGGAGAGATAAGATCTATCAATGCTGTAATTAGCAGTTGCAAATAGAGGGCATTAATCAAGCTGTTTCGTACTTAAAGAGAGAGCATACACATATGGACACACAACACTTAATTCAATTAGGAATGCTTTACTAAAAGACAGCAGTCCTGTTGGAACATGTGACAGCACAGTCCATTAGTGGGGTAGATTTAAAGTAGATTTAAAGTAAGTAGATTTGGCTCACAGTCTTATCTTCACCAAATTAAAAGAAGTGAATGATCCTGGGGACTCAGACCTGTGGCCTTTTTGTTAGAGGGTCAGTCGCTGTGACCATTAAATGTTCCCTTTGGGATTTAGATTTTATTGTGTAGTCTACAGCGCTGTTTCCTTCCTCTTAGAGGTCAAAAGTTGGGCCGACAACAGCCAACACACAGTGGGCACGTACTGTAATGCTTTACCAGTATCCACTGGTTTCTGTGTTCATAACTGTGCTGTGTATCACATACACGTTTATGTACAGTATTCAGTTTTTGAATTTTGGTTTGTATCTGGGACTGGTGCAGGGAGCAGTTGACTACCGGCAGGAAGATGATTTTTCTGTGCACCGGGTCCAGTTGTGTATGTTAACAGTGCATTGGTAGCTTGGTGATTGTTCTCCTCTCGGGGGAAAAAGCATAAACACACACACACACACACACACACACACACCACAGACACAGTGCCTATTCTGAATCCCTGAATGTTTATTCCAATCCTTCTCCACTCTCATTTTTTTAATGCGTGTTGTCAAGAAACAATAAAACTTTAAATCGAAACAGAGCTTGCGCTCGGAGGAAGGTAATGGAAATCATTAGAGGACGTCATTCTTCAATATTTATGTATGTGTGTCTGTTTTTGTGTGTGTGCGCATGTATGCGCATCTGCAATAACTCTTAGGCAAGTATTAGACTGTTATGCATGTGTGGGCCTCGGTCACGTTGAGACACAGGCATGTTTACATGCATTTGCACAATCTCTGTTTACAGGCTTTAAGAGGGAACAGTGTCCCCGAGTTCCAGCCATTACTCATAGTGTTAGAAGTTTTTAATAGGAAACCGAGTGAGATTTGGCTCGGTGGAGACTCATGCGCAGACAATAGCACATTGATGCTAGCGCTGTGTCACTCCTACCTTCTCACTCCCTCTGCGCCTTTAGGTGCTGACAGACTGATAGGCAGCTATTGTTCCACATCTGAATCAGAGGAAGGCAAGCTGTGGCCTCTCCCCTGCTCTCCTGCTTCCCTCTTTCTCTTTACCCCCCGCTTCTCCTGAACTCCCTCTCTTGATTCCTTGCTCGTTTTTACTATCTCCCTCTTTCTCCGTGTATTTTTATATTTTGATTTCACAGATCTCCCCCTTTCGCTTGCCCACTCGACTCCTGCTCGTTTCCCCTTTGTGCTAGTCTCACTTCCTCCCTCTCATCTCCCTGTCTCTTCCTTCGCTCTCTCTGGCTCTTCCCCGCCGCGCATCTGTCATTCCCACTCTCCCTCCCTTTTTATCTCCCGACTGTACGTATCCGTCTATCCGTGCCTGGAGTGCCACAAGCAACTTGGCAGGTCACATTCTTTGCTCCTCCATCTGCTGGATTGATCTCCAGTTTCACTTTATCGACATTGTCATCTTCTTTACTACATTGTTTCCTCTCTCTCCCTCTGTCTCTCGCGCTCGCTCAGCCCGTCTGTGTCATCACCTTCATTTGTCCACGAACCCGTCCGCTCTCATAACCTTCTCCGCCCAAAGTACCCATGGGACCAATCCGGGGTGACTTCATGGTGAAAAGCATGTTCAAAGTTCAAAGCAAAGTTTGCTCGGCTGTGGCAATTTAAATTGAGACAACTATTATCTTCTAAAATTTGCCTCAGTGGTGTCACGCTCTGATAATTGCTGCAGCACTTTGTGATAATTGGGCTGTTATCAAAATTCCACTGTGGTAACGAAACCAGTTATCCTGTGTCCTAAAAGTGTCCTGTTAATGCAAGCAGCAAAAGGGGTATTTTAGTAATAGATGGTTTAATGTATAGGTATTAGAGCAGACAGTGTTCATGTCTTTAATTTTTATTAAAAAAATTAAAGTAATTGTTAAATCATAGGAATAGTTTGACATTTTTGGAAATGATTTGCTTTCTTGTCGAGCGTTAGATGAGAAGCTCAATAGCACGTTCAGGTCTGCATGGTAAATATGAAACTACCCCTGGCAGCTAGTTAGCTTGACTTAGCATAAAGACTGGAAACAGCTAGCCGAGGCTCTTTGCAAAGGTAAAATGTACCTACCAGCACCTGGAGACTGTGCCGGTTGCCTGGCAACCTCAGGATGATGACAAGTCCCAGCCAAGAAATTATCCCGTGCAAGACTCCCCCCCCAAAAAAAGCCCACAACGTGTCTTTTTTACCCTCCAGTCTTTGTACAGTTTAAACAAACAAGATAGAAGGTGTTAATTATTTTATCTAGGAACATTACCTTTGGACAGAGCCAGGCTAGCTGTTTCCCCCTATTTTCAGTCTTTATGCTAAGCTAAGCTAACTGGCTGCTGGCTGTAACTTCATATTTACCGTAAAGACCAGAGAGTGCTATTGGTCTTCTCATCTAAGCTAAGCTAACTAAATTAAGATTAGATGAGCTGAATTAATGAATACTAAGCCCATTATTTAGAGTGTGTAAAAGTACCATTAATTGCTATTTTCAGCCAAAACAAGCTAAACCTTGAGTTAGAAATTGTTTTCCATTGTGAGGTTTGCCTCTTATTGTGCAGCAAAATAGTTTCTAATGAGTATCAATAGAGCATTTTTTAAAATGTATCAATAAATTGCAGGCCACTGTAAACTGTGCCAGTTACCTTTCAGTGTTCTTGCTGTTCCTTTCCATATAGATTACTTAACGCAATTTAAAATGCAGTACATACTGTATACATAACAGCTGTTTCTAAGTATGTAATGGAGTCTCAGTGGAGATCTTCTACTCATCTATTCATGTTGCATTCTGGCATCAGTCCACTGAGTGGCAGTGTCATGTCACAGCTAACATTCAGACAGGCGCCCTCTGCAGCAACACAAACACACTCATGCACACCTCTACACACAAATTCTTACAAAGCAGTCGGAAAAGATATATAGACAGAATGTGGGACACACACACACACACACACACACAAAAGCAGGCATGCACAGACACACACATGCAGTAACAGAACAATCTCTTCTGTCTCTGACAGCACCAAGTGACACTTTACAATAACACTCTGGTCTGAGGGGAGAGAGGAAGTTGACTTAACGAAGTGTCTGGGAATGAAAGGTGGCCTGTCTCACTTGCTCACAAAAAAGGTCAAAGTGGAGCAGCCAGAACAGGGCAGTCTCTGAGCCAATGTGTCACACATTCGCGCTCTTACTCTGGGATGTCATATGAACATTTAAAGAGTGCCAATTCAAAATGAGGCTGACTATTTCAACAAAAGACACGTATTTGTTCAAAGTAATGGCCAGCACATAATCAAAACTTTTTTGTTAAAGGCCCTGAGCTCATTACAGCATGTTTTCTTGTTTTCTTTCATCTTTTATCTGCCCGACTTTTATGAATGCACCACGCCCATTCTGTCTTTTAACAATAAATCCTCCACTTGCTGCAATTTTCATTTAATAATCTATTTATGCACTTTAAAAATGTTTGGTCAATTGTTATATCCTCACCCAGCCCATCATAACTAAACAATGCCTGAAATTTGTTTTTAAAGCGTTCACTAAATATTCACTACCTTTCGGGCGAATACCGCAAATGTGAGCCAACCCCTTGCAACCTCCACAATACCCATAAAAGTCTCACATATACTGCCAGACCTTACATCAAAAGCTATGGAAATCGATTTCATTTCACGTGGTGGAAAGACTGTTTCAGTCTGAAAGTAAACAATGGCGGTCGTAGTGGGGTTTTGAAAGTGTTTTAAAAGCAAGTGCTCCAACATAAGAATGTCCACTCTTGCTTTATTTCACTGCATGCTCTGATTTCATTCGGCACACACTCATCCTCTACAGTATATCTGAGTTCACTTGGCTTTCATTTATGAAGAATGGAGGAGTAAGCCTGTTCCTGGCACACTAACACACCACACACTGTATACATTCAGTTCAGACAGAATCCTGTTAACTCCTTAAAGGTCCAATCTGTAAATACAGTGTGGTGTTGAAACGCTGCTACGAGACTACTGGCTGTGTTTACACAATGATTTATTGCATTGAGCACACTGCTTTCAGTGAAAGTTATTGTCTAAGCTTTGGATACAAGGACTCACAGGGTTTGGCAGCTAAATGTGAATTTTGCATGTTTAGAGTGTGTACAAGGCTTGTACAGTATAGTACAACAGTAAAGCAGAGCTGTATTAGGAAAGAATGGAAATCCTCCTTTGCATTGTTGCTGTAGATATGGATAATAGAGATACGTATGTAGATGTTAACTTCAGCTGAGGACTTTTTCTGTTTTTGCTTTTTTGGCTAAATAACAAGATCTTTTGACTCACCAACTTTGTAAAAACAAATGTGTTTATTACATTGTTCTTCATAACATGCACATTATCTAACAACAGATGAAAAAAATTATATAAAAATGCATAGTATTTGCTTCTGACTGTTGTCAGCGTCTTTATAACCAAACACAATGGATGAAGACAGACCTTGCCTATATGTCCTTCCTCATATTCATTGTGGTTGTTTTTTAAGGATGTACGAATATTAAGCAAATGTTAGCCTTTCTCATTATTACATTTGCACACATAAATATACACTATGGTTCAATGGTCACAGCAAAATACTTGCTTTAATGCATAGCTCAGCCGAATACAAATGCCGCAGTAACAGGGCAGTCACAGCAAGTAATTGGGCCTCGGTTTCATTGCATTAGTCGCTCGAACATGAATGATGCACAATCAATGCACCTTATGCTGTCGGAATGGAATTATTAATTGTGCAACCTTATTTCCCAGAAAGACTTTAACAACTCCTGGAAAGCTGGAGCAAAGGTTCAAGTTGTTTAGGGAACACTGACATGTCAAGTAACCATGGCTTTGCCACTATAGTACAAGTCAATTTGTTATCTTTTTCTCTGCTACAATGGATCCTCCCTGTGTGATTGTTGTTGTGTGTGGCAGCTTCACAAAGAAGCTCTGTTCATGTAACACTCTGACACCCAAACCTGCCATTTTGTATTGATGCTCCAGATAGATGGCAGTTTTCTGCTATAAAACATCACATTTTCTACTGTGGTCACAGCAAAAATACAGCAACTAACAAAAGGAGTCTAAGGTACATGGCCAAGAACTGTGTGGTTTACCTATTGGTGCTTCAGAATGAATTTTTTTTCAAGAGATTTTCAAAATTAATATTCCCTGCAGCCCACTCTTTTCAATAAATTTAGACGTAGCCTTATCCATAACAAAGGATTTGTCAATATCATCTTTAAATACAAGACACTGCAATATAATAGATGCACTCTGCCTCTTAAGAATTCCAATAGATGATGGAAAAAGAAGAGAGACTTAAATCAACATCTGAAGACAGTTTGAATCCCAGGAATAATTGGTTACAGAGGAGAAAACAAAGGTAGCAAATGTGGGGAAGGTGTATGGTGGGAGAGAGCTTTTGCTTGATTTGTGTGTTGGCGGCAGCAGCCTTTTAGTGCGAGTGTGTGTCTGTGTGTGTGTGTGTCTGGAGATGGCAGGGCTAGAGCTTCCAGATGTGGAGTGGGCAACCTGCCTGTCGGGACCCAAACACAGGAACTTCCCCCTGACGGCGGAGATTAATCAAAGCCAGGGGAATCTCTACAGCAAGGCGAGGAGGGAGGATGTGTGTGTCTTTGCGTGTGTTTATTTGTGGGAGGATGAGTACTTTTTTATACATATGTTTTTGTGTGTGCATGACTACCACATTCCTGTATGAAGGGAGAGCTTCAAGTCTTTGCCAAGTCTGTTGATTTGTCGTCCACTGCGACGAAAAGGAATTCAACCCTTAGCTTTATTGATGGTGCCCTTTGGGAAGAGACTAATACTAGCATTATTATGGGAAACATGTAGTCATGCTGGCATGCGCGCAGTATTTACAACACAACCAACCAAAGCAAAGTATGATAATTTTTTCCCTAAAATTTCAATCTGATTATAAATCAGCACATGTGTATATACAATAATCACTCGGTCAAAACACATTTACCGCATCCCTAATGATGGTTTTCAGATTCAAAGTCTTGCTCATGGAACTTCATGAGCCTGTGTCAGAAGCAATCAAAATGGGTTTGCAGCCTTTCATGGAAGACTTACAGACTTTGCCATAATCTCGAGGGCTTGGTGCAATTTAAAACTCATGCTATTGCCCTCCACTATCAGTTGAGGGCTTTGGTAGGTTAATGGCATTTCACTAACTTTCTCTTAATGCATTTTTCAGTCTTTGATTCACGCCCCAGTGCGCTCTTTTGCAGCACTTCCATACTATCTGACGGGACATCACGTCCTGGCGTTTATCAATTAATTGCACACTGCTCCTGGGTGCCATTGTGAGCCATTGAGATTTTTTTTCTTCTTCAGTAAATGAGTGATGCATGTCTTCTCTCAGGTTCCCTAGATAGAGGAGAGTAATTACTCACAGGCAAAGCTCTGGCCACATCTCTGGGTCCTGTGGCAACCTGCTGTGACATCAGTGGTCATCAGTGTGCTGGGAATGTGGCACTTCAATGACAGCCAGAAATACGTGCAGACTGAAACATTTATCACTGTCCTATTTCACATTCTTAGGGGGGGTATTGTGTTGTAGGTTGACTTACTAAATACATAGACCATCCCTTGAAAAAGGTCACTTACTTCCCCTGTTGGTCTCTCCATCAGGAGTCTCAGAAAATTCATGAAATAAGCACAAACTATGGGAGCAGATTGTGGGTATGTCAGGATTGAATTGGGCAGAAACTTTTTACCTGGTTGTTGCGTCTTAAGGGAATAGTTTATGCAGTTTCTTGATGAGAGTTGGATGAGTAGATCGATACCATTCTCATGTCTGCGCGTTTTGTATGAAAGAATGGAAGCTGGGGAAAACAGCTAGGCTGGCTCAGTTTACGGGTCTGCCCAGTACCTCTGTGCAGCATCTGCTGGTTGCCCCGCATGACAAGGAATGGAAAGTCACTGCTCCCAGCAAAGAAATAGCCTAGTTACAGCACGTAACGCCCCCTAAAACCACAAATTGTTGTTCAATATTTATGTTTGTGCATGTAGTAAACAAATGAGATATGTGTTGCTATGCATATTTTTCTACCTTTGGACAGAGCCAGGCTAGCTGTTGCCCTCTGCTTCCAGTCTTTATGCTAAGCTAGGTTAATTTCCCCCTGGCTCTAGCCACCATACTTAACACACAGAAATGAAAGTGGTATCAATCTTCTCAAGGCAAGAAAGCGAACAAGCAAATTTCCCAAAATGTCGAACTGTTCCTTTAGTGCACGGTTGGGAAGGGACATTTGAAACAAAAGCCGTATTAGTTCTGCTAACTGGCAAAGAACACTAGCCACATTCAGCCTATACACTAGCAAATTCTATTTTATTGCAAGACATAAACTATAACAGTCACATTCGTTTTTCATGTCACTGTTGACACTGTTTCCATCTTTCTCTTCTATGAAAAAGGTTTTCCTTTGACTCATACACCAACAATCCCACTGCTGTTGCTAACAGAGTCTGACAGATATTAAAGGTCCTTGGTGTATTTTACTGTAGAAGCGAATTGGTATTGTTGGCTACTGCTATTGATTCTCAATGGCTAAAAAAATATTGCTACAATGACAGCTGCCGCCCGTCAGGTCAGTTTTTTTCTCTGAGGCTGGAGGTGCCCTTGACTGCTGGCTCAAAGATAATTCAGAGACAACCTTGCCAACAGGAACAAGAGAGCGTTTGACTCCATGGCCAGCACTGTAATAAAAGATCATTCACTGGGGTAGCACAATGGTCGCTTGCTAGTACTGGAGATACTGTGTTTTGACAAACCACACAAACACAGAGTATTTACATGTATTGTCCAGTTGTTGAGTAGTTACTGATTATGAAAATGATCATTTATAACACTGTCAGCTTTTGGTTGTTATTGTCTACTGCTTGTGAGCAAAGACGATGGTGGAAATATTTCTCAGTGATTTGATTGTGACACTTCCTCTCTGAAACTGCCCTCTTTTGGAAGCAGGCCCATTAAAATTGAGGAAAGAGATGCTTAACATGGTCTCTGCTCTTCAGGATAACCTATTTAACCCAAAGCATTTCCACTGCACTGTACTGTGAGCTGTGTGGTTCAGAACAGAAATGCAATTATTTTAAGCAAGTCTGCTATCTGTATTGGCTCCTTTGAGCTCCAGCTCTGTCACACACGCATCAGTAAGGTCTATTTTTCCAATTAGCTTATATTTAAACAGAAGGCTCTTACATAACAGTCAGACTTTCAACTAACTGATATTACTACATTTTGATTCCCCATCACTTACTAGCGTATAGCAACCCAACACCCAAGGCTATTGGCCATTCTTTTTGATAACTCACTCAACTCAGCAAAAATAACTCATTAACATTTAACATGAACTGTGTAGTCATCAGTCAGTGCTAACAAGGGTTGGTTTTATCATGCAGCTTATAAAACTGAATGGTTGACCTTACTGCAATACACTTTTATTCACAACAAACATTTAGGCTTGTCACAGCAGGAAAATCCCTAGTGTAACTAATAACATTAATGAAGGCTGCATTCCTCTGAGGTCACCATTAAACCATGCTAGTGAGTCAGAATGCACAATAACAGGGCCCTGGCACTGTCACGACAAAATAAAATGCAGCCATTATTAATGTTATTACATCTATTACACCTTCAACAAGTAAGAATGCTGTGAGAAAGACAACCTGGCGAACAAGGTGACATATTGGGAAGCATTAAGTCAGGAGAAACACATTGTTGCTGTCCATCTCCAAATCTGGTGATTAACGACAGTGCTTTTTGTGGGTTGTGAAAATTATTCTACTTCTTAAGCCAAGACCATTTAAAAACTCTTTGGTTTATATGAAAAATGCAGTGTCACAAAGCTGAGCCTCTTTCTTAGCTCATGAAAAACTGACTGTTTTGGAGATAAATGGTTTTCACAGGGCAGTGGTATTATGGAAGAGGGCTGAAAAACCTTTTCACATTCACACTGGGCCCATATTTATTTTCTGTTGTAGTGTTTATAATATCAGTAGCTGACATGGAACAAACTAGTTCCGTGCATTTGTGATGACAGCCGGAACCACAGAACCCTCACTATTATGACAACACAATAGAAGGTTCCGACTGAAGGGATTCTATACTTGAGCCTTAGAACTTTTCTGCCGTTTCCCTGGAAGTCGAACAAGTTTTCAGAAGCATTTGTATTCCTCTCACAGTAAACTACAAGTTTATAACTTTATACATTTACGTACCAGTTCCCGTGAATTAAGGTAAGTCTATAGTCTTACACAAAATACCAATCTGTAATAATCAACATTATTAAAGCAACTCTGCTAGCCTGAGACTTTCTCTGTGATGTTTTGTTATATGTGCACAAATGATCATTTTTCACTCACAAAACTGATATGGCTCTGGGGTTAATATTCAACAGTATGCAAGACTGACATTAATCACCTGGTGTGGACTTACTGTACGAAGAAATACTGGCGTAGTGTTAACGTTTCTCAATAAAAGGTTTAAGCATGTCAAGTCTTTCATCACAATAAACAACTGAGTTGAAAAGGTAGTTAAATCAGCAGTTACCATAACATGGTGCTTACAAGTATGGTACAAATGTGAGGTTTTTGTGTGTGTGTCCATGTGTCTGTGTGTACACTTTCCTAAAATAGTGATCAATTGATAAATTTTTCTTGAAATGAAGTGCAGGCAATCAACAACCTTTCACTTGTTTTAATGCCTATAAATCTGACCTCTGTCGATATGGTCTAGAGATGAGCTACATGCATATAACGTTACACAAACTGTTCAAAATAAACTGAGATCAAATCTACCATTTATTTTATATGAACATAAATATGCTGAATATACAATTTAAGGGTTTCTAGTTTCAAAAGGAAAACATTTGAGGTAGGGTAGACAATACTGTAATGTGAATGAATTTTTTCTGATCTTTTCAGTTAAGATGACTGGACACGGAGACAGTCCTCACAACGGTCCTAATCGTAAGAACTTGCTTTATTTATTTCACACAGACATCTCTGTTGTACAGTTTAGCAAGTTTTAACAGAACAAGATTGATTCTATAAATTGTAACATAATTGTCTAAATTATCTTGTAGGACCGCCATTTCACCTGCCAGCTATAATAAGGCACTATTTTGCGCAAGATGGGCATATTAGCCCTGAACTTCTTTCCACACTGAACGAGATTACACGTCATGGATTAGATGACTTCAGACTCGCTCTCTTGAGGGAAGTTTATGATGAAGTGGAAAACCCAGATGGCCGCAATGACAATGAAAACATTGACAATGACAATGGGGATTATATCAATGAAGTCGCTGGTGCTGCTGCGGTTGACGTGGAAGTCAACCAGCCAGTGGAGGAAGAAGACCCACAGCCTGGAGGATCCCGGAGAAGATCAAGAGAGGACGACGATGAAGATCAGGAGAGCAGCAGCAAACGATTCCGACAGTGGGATGAGTCTGCTGACACAGACTCTGAAACTGATTCTCTCAGCCATGCTGATACCGGTATCGATACTGATGACAATTTAGATGAAAACACTGTTGCTGAGGATGGGATCTATGGGGAAGTCGGCCAGCCTGAGGAAGAAGACCCACAGCCTGGAGGATCCCTGACCAGATCAAGAGAGGACGATGATGAAGATGAGGAGAGCTGCAGCAAACGATTCCGATGGTGGGATGAGTTTGATGACACGGACTCTGAAACTGATTCTCTCAGCGACGGTGATACCGATATCGATAATGATGACAATTTAGATGAAAACGCCATTATTGGGAAGTCAGCCAGCCTGAGGAATAAGACTCACTTCCTGGAAGATCTAGGAAGATAGGGGAAGGGAGGAGGACAATGAAGATGACAGAAACAGCAAACAATTTAGGTGCTGAGATGAGTTGGCTGACCCCACTGATGATCACTGACATTGACAATTGCACCTAAGCTACAGAGATTTTGGAGAGGCTACCCCATGCCCTTAAAGAACTGATACAAATAATATCGGCATGCCTGCTATGTACACTAAACCATGCTTACTGTAAGACAGCAAAACAGATGGAATGACTACAGTGACAACTATCCACCAGCCCACTCTTGGCTCCCACTGACTGATCGTCCTGGAGGGGGATCCCTCTTTGAGCAGGCCCTCCCAAGGTTTCTTCCTTTTTTCCTTCAAACTGAGGCTTTTTTTGGGAGTTTTTCCTCGTCCTCATCGAGTGTCTAAGGTTTAGGTGGGTGTCGTTTTCAATTAATGTGGGCACTGTAAGGCCCTGTGTGTATGCAGAAAATGTCACATGAAGTTAAAAATGTTGCTGACTTGCTGAGTAATCATTATTACTTTTAGAATCTGGAGTATCATACTATTATGAAGATATACTCCCAACACATTGGGTCTTCGACTGTAATGTCAAGTTTACCTACATGTCCCCCTTAAAAGAACAACAGGATTTAAATAAAAACTTTGACTAAAAATCAACATCTCAAGAGAAAATGTCTTAACATCACCAGAATTGGATTTGGTTCGGAAGTATGAAAATATATCAGGGCTGTGGAGTTGAGTAGAAAATGTTCGAGGAAGAGGAGCAGGTCTCTGTAGGCCTGTGGAATGTGTTGTCTGGCAATATGCTCGATGAGGCCTGTAGTTGTGTTTGTGAATGGTTTTTGCCATACCGTAAATACTTGGTGCTGAAAGTTAAATGATGCACATGTGGATGCACATGTGCAATAATGCACAACTGATTACAGTTGCAGTCCTTAGCTGAAATTAATTGCTAATACACAGCAGCAATACAGATGTGTAACACAATTACTTTGGTAGCCTTCCAACCTTTTTATTCTAAATTCTTGAATACGTACATATCCCCCAACCTCCCTCTACTATTAACATAACTCCCCTCCCTGCTGCTTTTCTGCATGACAAGTTTATGACGTAACATCTCCATTCAACTCTGGAAAGCACAACATTATTGTAATTACATGGATGTGCTCTCCCACCCAAATTAGGAGCATTACAGTACATTTGTGACCCCTAAAATGAGAGAGCAACTATCTCTTAGCAACCCATACCAACAATAGAAACCTCCCAGTCGAAGGGACTCATACTGGCATATTAGTTGGGAATGTGCTTTTACTTTCCGCCTGCACAATTTGCATTGTTGGAAAATAGGTGAAGGCGCCAGGCAGATGGTTCAAATTGATTCTTCTGTTCATATAGATGGAAGTCTGAAAAGTTAATCCTGAAATATGCTGCAGTGCCAAAGCTTGTCTGCTTCTGGCATCGCTGCAAAGGCTATAAGCAAAGATGAAGCCATGCGTTCAATTTATAATCACAGTGTTGATTGTAATGTAAAACATGTACAAAACAATGTGCATATGTGCTTATATGGTAGTATATACGTGCCAGAATACATTTATCAACACATGATTTTATATAAAAGTACAAGTATAAGTGTATTTTTTTTATAAATGTTTCATACATTTGTATAAATTCCTGTAACTTAATTACAATGAGTGAAATTCAGAATTTTCAGACAAAGCTCAATTGCAAAATTCTGAGATTTGGGGGTTTATTTTTGCAATGCATCATGCAAACTTCTCAATTCACCCTCACCTCCCAGGTCTGTGAATGCCTGTGGGGATTAGCCCTTTACCCCCGCATGTTAACATTTTGTAGGGCTCCAAAAGCCTGGGCCGTGGAGTTCAAACAGACCCCAGACCCCAAGCTAGCTCCCTGAAGGAAACTTGGGACTCACTGGTTCTGCATTTCCTCAGCTTCCTTGACGGTGTTGGACCCTGTCACAAGCGTGTCACATCAATGAAGCTGACTCCGAGGCGAGCAGACGCAGGAGCACGCCGTCGTCACTGGGGAGCAGCGGTCCCTAGCGTAAAGAGGGAGGGGTCTGAGGTGGGGAGTCTGGGATTAGTTTTTGTTCTGTGAGTTTGAGGTGTTTACATGTTTATGCTGCTGCATTTTAGGCATTTAGCTGCTGCATACTAATCCACAGTGAATTAGGGCCTTGGTGTCTTGCTCAAGGATACTATTAGGTTGGCCCCAGTGGAAAGGAACAGTGTCATATAATAATGTATTGTTAGAGCAGTGGTGCGTCATTTTCTAACTGAGAGTGTAGATTTTTTTTGTCCTTGGGCGTATGTATTACGTGCTTCTCATTAGCTAACTTTTACCCAACCTTTTCAAATGTTACGAGGAGGTTAAAAGGGGTCACTTCATTAGAAAGATAAAAATGCCCCGGGTTCACAGGCAGCAGAGTACTCTATTTTGCTGCGTTGTTGTGCTCCACAGGCTTAGTCAATCACCATTACCCAGTGTTGGCCTCATTTGCTCTTTGCTCCTCCCTCTGGTGTTTGTCCTCCCTCCTTCTTGACCACCTATTAACTAACACAGTGAGATAATGTAACTAAATACAAGTTGCAATAATAAAGGGGATTTATTCAGTGCTTGGAGTGAATCAGGAAGATGCTTCCTCTTCCTCTTGGCTTGCATGCTGATTAATGGGTGAAGCAGATTTTTATCTACTTTGTTATTAACTTCTCTCCCTCCTTGACTCTTTTGCTCCCTCTCCATCTTCCTCTCACACATTCCCAGAGTCTTACCTCAACCTAATGAAGATGTGCCTACAATCTTTATTTTCAGCCTTGTCTTTTCTTCTCCCTCCAAATAGCTCCCCTGATGATGCGTGTTTCTTAAATAAACCCGATCTCTGAGATGCTCATTTTTCCCATTAAAGTCCCACTGTGTTTGTCTCAGTGCAATTCACATTTCCCTTATCCTGGCACGCAGACTTGGATCAAGTTATTTGCAAATAATTGTCTGATCTATTGTAAGCTACCAGAAGCAACACATTTTCTTTTCATGCAAGCCAATACAGTGTCAGTCAGAAAGTAAAATTGTTGTTGAAGTATTGCTAAACTTGGTGTCAAATGTTAATGCTTTATTCATGAATAAAATGACACATGACTAACAATCAAGGTTAAAGTTTGGGGAAAAAAACATCCATGGGTAATGTCCATTAGCAGTTTAACACAAGACTTATCTGCTTCATCAGGACTGTGGGGGTTTGATTTGACCCCACAACAGATTTTGGGTCAGACTTTGCTCAGACGTACATGAAAAGACAAATATAAAAATCTATCATGTGAAATGAGCAAAATTTTTCTAACATACGAGAAGTGTGTGTTAATATAGGACCCCATCACTCATAGTTTGAAGCTGACTGAGAAATTAAAGGAGCTAATGTACAGTAATATAATAGGTAAGGCATGTACTTCACAAGATACAAATGATCCATAGTAGCCTTTATTTGGTTACTGCTTAAAAACATTCTTATTTTTGTTGTCTTACTTCTAATCACTGGTTTGAAGCTTCACGTTTTCTGCTGTTGAACAACACAAAATGAGCTTACACACAATGGATCACTGCAGTATTATAACTGATTAATGCCATTTACTCAAAGATAAGTTATCCAGGCTACAGTGTTAATCTCTGTTCTAATTACAGTATTCACTCATCTTTAACTTGAAGACGTGACCTACTAATCATGTGCTGCTGTAAAGGGCAACACATGCTGGCAATGTATGACGCACGTCAAATCACCTGCACACATTTCTTTCTATGTAAGCCTGGACACCAGTGGTGTCTTGAAGCGAGATGACCAGTGATGGCACGCGGCCCCACTGTGTTTACGCCACTGTCCTGTTTCCCAGTGATTCCCAGTCTGAGCAAACTCTTCAGAATAGCAGTAATTTTACACACATTTGCCCCCCTGAATGGCACATCCAGGCTACTGTACCTTCACTACTTCTGCCGTTTGCATAAAGCGGCAGGTGTGTGTTAATGGAGTGGGAAGACTTTGTTTTGATTGGTGATGTAACTTTAATTCCCACTTCGGCCTGGAGATGTAGATAATGGT
Source organism: Oplegnathus fasciatus (assembly GCA_003416845.1). Classification (NCBI taxonomy): domain Eukaryota; kingdom Metazoa; phylum Chordata; class Actinopteri; order Centrarchiformes; family Oplegnathidae; genus Oplegnathus; species Oplegnathus fasciatus. Next base: position 2,262,002 of record NTHP01000009.1, on the reverse strand, counting down.
GATAAATTATAAATACATTTCATTGACTTCATTGTTTTCATATGATACTGTGGGACTTGGTCTAAATTCTGTCCATCTGGTACCATAAGGCGGTTGAAGTGAATGTTGACAGTTATTTGCAAATAAAGTATTTGATCCAGCTTTGCATGCCGGTGTGTGGTGTCACTCTGACAACCTCCGGACACACACTCTGTGTCTCTCTCTGTCTCTCTGGCTCTGTGTGAGTCTCTCTGGCTCTCCAGTTTTGTGTCTTGGGTTACAGGGTAACTGGAGCCCTGTTAGTGTGTGGCGTTCCTTAATCCCCCAGAGGACCTCAGCTCCATGTTATGGTTTCCATCAGTCTTGTGCATAGCTGGGAAGAAGGTGTGTGTGTGTCTGTCGATATGTGTGTGTGTGTGTTTGTGTGTGGGTGGGTGTGTCCTATTTAGAGTGGAAGTTTGTACTGGCGAAGGGTTGCCCATTATTTCTTAACAGCAATGATTCAGTTGTTTTACCGTAATAGTATGAGACAGAGGATGTGCTTGACAAATGCTGCAAGTCGCAGTCTGATTTAAACACTGTTACAGTTTATAAATGTGATACTTTACATCAACATATGACCTCATTCATTTTTTATCCCGCTACACTTATTTCTGACCTCTAACATTTTCCCTCGACCTTTTTTTCACATTGCATATACAGTAATAACGTCTCTGGATTTTGTTAAATGAAAGTGTGTGCGACGCATGCTGTACAGTCTGCCGCCTGATATTTCATAAAGTCGACAGTACATTATAAAAGGAATGTCGTTCACCACTGATCTCAACCTTTCACCGTCAATGTCATGCAGTGGATGTTGGAGCTTTTAAGTCACCACCAATAAAACAGGAGTAGGTGATGAAACAACAAACAAAACTGCACTTTGGCCTGTGCTTTCAACATGCTGCAGGACAAAAGGTGTGTTGGGCCTCACACATGTGGGAAAATGACTGCTTCTCCCTTTGTTTATCGTGGAGTTTTAGAGGAGCAAGGGGACCAGAGAGGGTGCTTCCAGTTTCACTTTCTGGCCAACCCTGCAAGTCCTTCTGTAAGGATAGCAAAAGTTTTATTCAACAGTTTTAAGCACAAGCTCTCCAGTGAGGTCAGATGTATGATATGCGTGATTTTATAGATCTAGGCAAAGTGGACTTACTGTTCTACTCCAGTTGGTCCCACCCTAACACCTGCCACTCATGTAGATGAACTAACTACCTAGAAGCAGCATCTAGCCTGAGGCTGAGGGTAACAAACATCTCAAAAGCCACCACAGGCACCGAAGGAGCAGACAATAAATGCAGGAAATCAGCAATAAAATGCCAATTATCTCCAGGTTTTTCAGCTTCACTGTACTTTCGTTCTGCTGTTGCTGTTGTTGCAGTGACTTCCCGGAGCTTAATAGCCACAACTCAGCTCATCACTGACTAATGGTTTATGCTCCAGAACATCCTAAACATTCATTGAAAAAACAGTTTTGACAAAGACATTTAAGCTTGTGGACAGGGTCACAGATAGAATTATGTGCAAAATATACTGTTTATGGATATTTTCAGATCACATTGTAATGCAACATTATAGCTGTGACTGAGGAGTGGATAAAAGTCTTCTAAGATAAGATTCAGGTAATTTATAGCAATGTTGAGCATGTCTCGGCAGCCTGCTGAGCATTGAGGGAGGATTATTTTCACTTCTGTATTCGGTCTGAAATAATATAATAATATAATAATAATGTAAACAGTATGAAATAATAATAATAATAATAATAATACTAGATTAAACTATAATTCTATAATATAAATGAAGCACAGTGGCTGCTTCACAATGATTGGCTCATTCACAGCTGTGTGGCAAGTAACATCCAATCATATTCACGCAGGTGTACAGCGCGGATATTATAACCTGACTGGTTGTCAGACAGCCATCACTTCAGATGCCAGGACAGGATACAAGTTTTCCCGTGTTTGCTGTCGGACCACAACCACTCTGGCAGGGACCTATTCACCGGACTTCGACTCGCCTTTATCTCGGGGTCAGAGGTAAGTACCAGCTTCCACTCACTGCTAGTGACATGATATGTTTTGGCTCGTACAGGCTGCGTTTGCTTGGCAGTGCCAGTAAGCTAGCCATGGCCGCATTGCTGTTTGCTATCTCTTGGGTTAGCTTGGCTGCTGTTTCTGTTCAGATTTAGTTTATGGCTTCTGCATGCTTGCAGGTGATGTTGTGCTGTTAGCTGCTCAGTTTGCTATAATACTGCTGAGTGTATGTGCATTCAATTGCACTGGTATTTTAATAATTAAGTTCATGTATCAGTTGAGCTAATTTCTTGTGGTGTTGTCTGGCATGTGCTTGTTGCTAATACCCAAAATGATTATTTGAATACTTCTGCATGGGTTGAATTGGTGATGGGCCTATTTCCCCCTGGTGGCTTGAAGTTGTTTTGGGGGTTTTCTGTTCACTCATGCATGCTATCTAAGTTATCACTTCATATCATAATGGAGTCTAGCTGGACTCTTGCTTATTGCTAACTTGGTTAGCTTTAAGAGAATATAGAGGGCCTGGCTTGCATGAAAGCAACATGTGTTTCTCTACATAGTCTACATTTTAGCTGTAGAATATTTCCCTTGTATCAAGATATTATTAGTGTTTCAGTAATCAATATCATTGAGTTACATCTCAGGTGAGAAGAGCTTCGCTAGCATTTAAGGAAAATGCTTGTTCCTTCTTATAGGTTATATTTCCCTTGAATTGGGATGCTGTTATTATCCTGCCACATGTTCATCCGAGGGCAGCCAGGATGTTGTCTGAGCTTCGTCTCAGATGAGAAGGGCTTTGGTAACATTCGAGGGAAATTGCAACATCCTTATTGCAGAGATGCAGGATGGCGGCTCACAGTGGCTCTGTTGTTCTGGGGGTTCTAATGCTAATACTTATTAAGCAGGGAGCAATCATTTCGTTTTGGGGGATTAGCTCTCTCAGGAGAATTCCTTGATGTAAGTGTCTCTGACTGAAATGAAGCATAGCCTTAGTTCAGGCAAAGGACTGCAGTCACGCTTGTATTGGCTGTTTGGCATCAGCTGTTTGCAATGTGCTTCACAATGATTGGCCCAGCTGTGTGGCTAGTAACGTCCAATCATAATCACCAGTGCAGACATTATAACCTTTCACTTATCACTGTTACTCTGCTGATCACGCTCATGCCAACGCAACCTCCTCCCTTATGTGTTATTTTGTATTGTTGATTTAATTAAGATTTAATGTTCATGTTAAGTGTTTATTAAAGGGAATCGGCTCTCTCAGCAGAATCCTTGTCGCAGCTTGGTCTCTTTGAGAGCAGCAGAGCTTTTCCCACCAGATCTAACCATTTGCTATAAATGGTCAATTCTTTGGCGTAAATGTCTCTGACCGAATTAAATTTAATTGCAAGGAACTCCCCATAGTCTGAAATGCAGCAACTGTAGCAACTTTTTATATTTCCTTCAGCAACATTATCATTATTCTTATTATTATTAAACTAAGCTAGTAAGGGTTTACTGTTGTTATTATAACACTTGTAGCACATGAAAACATCTTAAATCCCCTGTGACCTCAGTGTCACAAGACCCACATGACATGTGTAAGACAGCAGCAGCCTCGGCCCTGACAGCCAGTGTGGCCAGCTTTGTTGTGGTCATCGTTGACAAATCAAAGTTCTCTGCTAAGTCTGCGGTTTGCGAGGTCAAGGGCTCGACTGAGGTTTTTCTCTCATAGGATTAAGACAGCCGAACGCCCTCCTTATTTTTCAAAAACGGATGGCGTGCTAATCTGAGAGCTCCCTCTGTGATCTTGTGACCACAGTTTTGGGGGTTGAGGTAGCGGGCCACTGACTCGCTCCTGGTTAAAATAGGTTTAACCCCTCGACCCCTTGTGAAAACCACCGCTTCCCCAGATGAAACGTATTGTTCAGTTGTGTACAGAACACCTGGCTCTCCAAAAGTACTGGAACAATACCTATACTACATATGTCTTCTATATCAACACTAATATTGCAATACTTTCTATATATATATATATAGAGAGAGAGAGAGAGAGAACTTTGTTGGTTGCGTGTAATTTTTTGTATGTTGAAGTGAGGTATGATTTGAAAGGTTGATATTTTGTCGGGTTCTGGTCTGTTCTGAGTGCTTCTGCTGACAAACTATGGGGAATGATATAACAGTGTGCAATATGAGGCTTGCACATCTTTTAAATCACTTTTCAAAACCCATCTTTAAAACATGACACCCCAAAGTTTTATTTTTCTTTAAGTTCTGTTCTGTTCTAATCTGTTTTATAATCTATTTTAGTTCTTTATTTTTATTTATTGTAGTGCTGAATTGTTTTAATCTTCATTTTCCCATGTAAAGCATTTATGGGATTACTATATATTAAACTTAAAGTTATAGTAAATATTGGCAGTTTTACCTGTAGTTGTCTCAGTCTTAAATTCCACTCTTCTCAACTGCAAAAAAAATGAACTTGATTATAGAATGTAAGCTTCCATAACATGATACAGTTGAAAAGAGATTGTCTCCTATGTTGAAACTTGAAGCATATTTAGCATATTTACCTGTGATCGATAGGCCATTTAACTAGAAGAAATTTTAACTTGTGTCAGCAGAAAAAGCACAGGTGGAACTAATAACTCTACTAAAGGCTCTTTTTTTTGTGAATTTGTTTTTTGCCCATGTTCTCCTAATTCAAAATGACTACTTTCCCTGTACTGTGGTTCATGTCACTGGTAACTCCACATTTGGCCTGCGGCGGGTGCAGACAGACGTGCTACCTCCATAACACATGGTGTTGCCAGCCGCTTCCTTTCCCCTGCCAGCAAGGCACTTCACTGGGAGGGTGTAACATGCTCGAGTCTCGCCATTTCCCCCAGATCCTAACCCTGAAAATACCCCAATTAATCAGCTTGAGTCAGTAGTGTAGCGATCCCTTGGAGGTGTCCCACCTACGAACATGCATGACCAAGGAAAAGGTAGTGGGAACTGAACCCCGGGCCTCTACTAGTGAGCAGGAATTCAACCTGTATGCCACCTGTGCACCTCACAGTGATGGCTCTGCTCCATTTAGATGTGCCAGTGAGCCATGCCAGTGAGCAAGCTTGAAAATTATCAGGGCATACATCTACTGTAAGTGGAATTCAGCCATTATGAATGGAAAAAAAAAAGGTTGTTGGGGAATGAGTGTGTTTTAAGCCCATGTTTGTTTGTTACTATATGGTGCTATATTGTGTTTAGCTGTCCATTCAGCTTTATAGGAAATGCAGTGCTCCTAGCAGCGTGTTAATGCCTTGCTGTATTTATACAAGAGTTCTCCCACATACAGACAAATGGATGTGGATTGGGTGAATGAATATACACAGAGTGTCAGTGGAGGTCTGGGTAGATGCATCATCCATTGTCATATTGCCATAATTTATGAGTGACAGCAGAGATATGATAAGAGATGTGGCAGAGTAAATCGGATTCCCGGAGGTCACTAGCAAGGTCTCGGGGAGGGGTTCATTATAGCAGATTTTATCGATGTCCTTCAATCATGTTTGTGTGTGTGTGTGTGTGTGTGTGGTAAGTGAGAGCAGGGACAGTGAGTGGTATTTCTTGTTCTCTATTCCCATGTCCCTCCTTCTGTGTATGTGGATAGTGAACTGTCTGAACTGCTTGTGTTTACAGCAACTGTTATGATGTTTCCTTGGTGGCTTGCAATATGCGTGCTTCTCTGTTTGCTCTTGCGTGTTTGGTTGTAGGTGTGTTCATCTGCTTTTTTGCCCTGTGTACAGGGCAGACAGCCAGAACTGTGTGGTTACCAACATGTGCTGGTTGCACATATCTGTGTGTGTGTGTCTGTGCTGTGTTTTCCTGAGATGGAAAGAGGAAAGGATTTGGACCACTGGCGAAGGGCAGCCTAAGTCCTTCTCCCTCTCCTGGCCTTGATTCCCTTCACTCGCAAGTGTGACTGCAATTTGCGCGCTGTCTTCATGTTCAAATTTACGACCTCTGCTGGCTTTGCTGAACAAAAGAGGGGATTGAAGGCAGAAGGATCCATTGGGCCCTACCGATCCCAGTTCCTCTGAGCACCACTTAATTGATGCCAGATCTTCTCAGGGGCCAATCCTAAATGTATCAGGAGGAGGAGGTGGATCACGGCAGAGTAACATACTCTATACGTTCATGATGCAGAATTAAGCGTTGGCATGAAAATCCCAGAGCCCATCCTCTCTGCTAAGCAGTGAGGCTACACAGTCTGGGCCTGCTGCATGGAGACAATCACACTGGTAATGCATGTGTGCGCTTATGTGTGTGTATGTGTGCACGAGTCTGCGCAAGGGATTTCTCACAAGTGTCAGTGCCTCACTGTGGCGTGAGTAAGTAGGGTGTTGACCCCATCTATCCCTGGAGAGCATATGGATGCAATCACGCAGAGTGAGCGAGAGAGGGAGAGAGAAAAATTATAAGAGCACAAATAGGAGGAAAGAGAGAGGGAAACAGAGAGAATAAGAGAAGAGCAATAAATTGGCGTCTGGCTTGTGTATTTGGAAGACAGAAAATCTCCCTAATTCCTTGTTCTTCCTTCCCTTTATGGATTTGCCAGTGGAGGGTTTTGGTTAAGTCAAGCTGTGATGGTTTCCTCACCCACTCTTGTTAAGAAGGCGAGGGATGATTGCGGTCACTTTGATTCCACTTTTTGGACATGGCCAGTAGCTAATTAGCACAAAAATAGCACAATCCCATCCTTGTTTTGAATTACAGGAAACAATAACTGGGTAGTGCATGCCATATGTATTGTGTGTTTATGAGGCTCTGTTTTCACAGTGAGAGCAGCAGGGAAGAATAAGAGAGGCATGCTCGACTGACATACATTTTGGAGTGTAATGAAAATGATTGCCCCAAATGATCAGCCATAGTTTCACTCCAACTTTTAATACATAAATTCATGGCAGCCATCATTCCTAATCGGGACTCTTTCTGGCATGTTGTCACACATGCAGCGCCCCACATCCCTCTAGTGTGATTCTGTTCATTTAGTCTGATAAACATCTCGGCGTTCTCAGAGTCCATTACTTGCAATTTAGTTCTCCCCACGGCATGTGGACACTGGCAATTCTTATTGAAGTTACCTCACACGCTCGCTCGTCTCAGGCTGCAGGCTTCACAGTTTACCAGAAAGAGAAGTTGTTAAACTGACTGGCTAAGTAATCACCAGAGAGATACCTTAATTAGTGTATCAGTAAACATACTTTAAGCCAGTTATGCTTTGAGATTATTTTGCTGCATTAGTCAATATCCCCCCACTCTAAACACTGCAAATGATACTTTTTTTTTTTTTTTTT
>NTHP01000009.1:2184947-2254561 GCA_003416845.1 Oplegnathus fasciatus | reverse complement strand
TTTTGGTAGTACTAGGATTTTATCATTATCAATCAACACCATATACTAATTTGTCAGTAGACACAAGCTCTAACATGTCCTGTCACACTCAATGAAACATGCTCCTTCTCTGTTTTCAGCCCACATTTCAAGCCTGTCTCTATCTGAGCTAGTGCAGCTACAACAATGAACTACGGTCCTTTTTTGACTGGTGGGGCCTCTTAAAAAAAGTGACTTGTTTTGGGGCCATTTGCATGTCAGAGCCTGAGGAGAAAATCAATGATGCTAATTAGTGTTCCAAAGGCAGACTTTGCTGTGCGCTGATTACTCTGAACTAAGTGCCAAGGGATTAGGGTGGACTTGCCTCACAGACTCAGGAGGCAGAGGAGCTATTAATTAGAGAGCTGTTGTGTGTGTGTAAGTGAGTGTGCCTGCTTGCACATGTGGGTCTGTGAGAATGTACCATTATTTTTGCCGCAGCTTTTCTTTGTTTGAAAGGCTGGACCCAATAAACATTGCACTGTGCAAGAGCTCTACTCACGCATTTACTCCTGTATGCTGATGCATTGCAAACATTTACCTGCCAGAAACAGCAGGGTCAAGCAGGAGGCCCTCCAGAGTGCTGCTCAGGAGGAGAGGTGTGTTTACATATGTGATTATCGCTTTGACCTCTCACCCTGCGTGGGGCCATTTGTAATACAAACAAAAGGAGGCACCCTGTGGATTTTGTGGCGCTTCGCAACGCACCTCTCACGAGTAAAGAGGGTGGCTCTCAACTCCCCTCAAAGCACCTTGCCACTTCGGAGGTCACATGTTTCCCATTGAGAACAGTTTACTTCCATCGAGACATATTTCCGTAAGCCTTTGATTCAAACCAGAGACAAAGGAGGGTCTCTCTCTTTCTCTCTCGTACGTTCCCTTTTTCAAAACCCTCCATCCTGAAATGATCTGACTGCACCAGCAGGAATTTCTGCGCCCTTTTTTCCCAGTCTCCACAGCCTTCCAAAAGGTGTATTGAAGGTTATTTTACACTTCATTATAACTAATGGACCCCGAATGCCTGACATGTGGGACGGTGCAGGACTGGGAATGAGAGGAGGCATGTTCGCTTTACAGAGCAGGTTGGGTTTACATATTTATTCCCACTTGCTCAAAACCAGCCTGCTTTTAAATAGGGCTTGGATTTCACAGGCCGCTTCACCCAACCATCTGTCCGTCAATTTGAATTAGACGAGCCCTAATCATCACAAAGTTTGACAAATTTGATAACGTTGCCGTGCTCAGATGTGTTGTGATAGGCCTTGCACTTCAAAAGTATCCCTTTCATTCTCACTGGTCGTTTTGTTCTGCAATGTCTGATCACTCTCATGGCAACGAGCTGCAGAGCTGCGTCGTGTTAAAATGTTAAAAGATGCGGTCATTCACCTTACCGCAATGTAGCAATGTCAAAACCTGCATTAGAAACATGGATGTTCTTTATTATATTCATGTGAACGTCTTGTGTCTGATGCTATCCAAGTATTTTCTTGTGCCTACGTGAACAAATTATATTTCTTTTGTTAAGATGGGATTTCATGTAAAACAGGCCATTTAGCTTAAGTTGACATGCAAAAACCACCTTTAAGCTATAGTTCTTATCAATTAATGTATGATTTATATTGCACCCTTTTTTTTTTCTCATTAGCCTAATTAGTCAATAACTGGGCCTATATTGTTTAGAAAGTCCAAATACCTCCCAGTCAGTGACTATAACCTTGAGGATAGTATTGTCCATGGAGATTTTTTTTTGTATGCAAATACTTCTCCCTCTCTTTCCCATTGTTCCCACTTATTCTTCATGCATTTAAAAACCCCACATTTGGCTTCAGTGCAAGAAGTAGATATTTTTAGTGCGTCAATAGTTATTCAAATCGCACAGTGCCTGGAAAAACATTCAAAGTCTGGTGTAAAGTGAAGACGGAATTGAGTTTGTGAAATGTATGAGCTTGCAGAATGCAAATGAATCGGTTGATAGAAAAATCTTTGCCTGAGCCAAAATTGTGTTTGTTTTCTCCTCGGTTTTGAGGGATTATGGAGAGAACTGAATGGTGAATAAATTGTTTGTTGCTACAAATTATGATTTTATCTGCATACCTACAACATGTTCTTTTTAGAAAGGCATCTGATATGCATGTGCTTCTGTTTAATGGCATTACATCTATCATAAAATAATTCTGGAAATCTCATTTAAATCCCTTTCAGCAAAACAAACAGAATATCTGATCAGCCTCACAAAGTTCTCTATGAAAGCTAGTGGAGTGGCTGCTGTGAGTTGCTACTGTAATGCATCCCTGCGGTGGAACTACTTTGAGTAAGAGTGGATGAACTTCTGTTTGGCTGCGAGTCTGTGGTCTCTGGATTTTCATAAGCAGATTGAGATGCTTTTTGATGTCTCGGTGCAGCTGCACCCCGTGGTGAGGTGGCGAAGCTACAGGGAATCAGCTCCCGACACCCACTGAGAGGGAATGCATCTGTGCCACACGAAGGAAGGAGGTGAAGGGGAAACAATAAACAAAGTTTAATTGTTTTGGAAATAGAAGACCTTGGATCGCAATGAACATAAAGTGATTCAATTCCTGAGTCTGGGACTGTATCTTACTATCACTGAGTTCAGCTGTAGTGATCAAGTGGTAATTTAAACGTTTTAAGAAAATTTCAGTTTTGTTTTTTGCAAAGCAAGACTTAAAAGTATTCTAATTAAACACTCACTGAGAAAAACACACAATGCAGAACTGCTGAGTACTTACTTACTAACTCATGGCAACTTCTGCATTTTTGAGAACTATGAAGGAAACTCCTAGCCTGTGTCTTCCCACAAGCATGTCTTCTTGTTGTCCTCCCATTCTGTGGGACTTCCTTAACAACAAATTAACATGCAAGACATAAAGAAGAAGCTGAACCTTTTCATATATTATGTCAGTTTATCTCCCACAAGGTAATCCTTTCACTCATCTTTAAAAATTTTATCATCGGGGATCCATTTTTCTTTAGCGAATGCTCCTGAAGTCCAGCCTGAAACGGTGATGTTCCTATCACTAAAAGGGAATTAGACAGCAATTTCGGGAGAGGTTTGGTGCATATTACCTCTGATTGAATTACTCCACCAATCCCTTTAGGCGCCCCCTGCATTTAAACATTAGGCAATACTACTTGTGTCACATTCACTCCCTCAGCGGATGGGACGACGCTTATTCAATAAAGCCTGTATTAAAGACACAGAGCTCACACACCCTTAATTGTTTTCACCCTGCTTTAATAAAAGATGTTATTAAAGGGGAAAAACTTCTCCAAGTTGGCGGCTTCTCTGGAGACACTTGGCTATGTTTGCATTTTGCCAAGATGGTGGAGATTACCTCGGAGGGCCCTTTTTTAACTGAAAGCCTCGAGACAATATTTCAATTACGGGAAACACACAGGAGGAAAGGGAGCTGGGACAAAAATATGACCATTTACAAAGGCCCACATTATTAAGGCCACCTTGCGACTAAATGTAATTTCTTATAGGTCATACGTGAGTGGTAGGGCGGTACAGATAGTATAACATTTACAGGGTTTTCCGAGGGCCTGTAGAGAAGCACATTTTGTGTCGGCGTTCTTGGCGCAGCATGGTGTCGCCTTGAGATTGAAAGCCTGCTGAGGTGTTACTGTAGATCTCAGTGTGTATGGCCATTTGATAGAGCCGTTTCCTGCTCTTTGGAAAGTTATTCTTTATTCTATGTGAACAAGGAATAAGTCCAGGATGCCAGCTTTTAGGGAGTAGTATAAACAAAATCCCCTTTTAAACCCCATTCAGAGGCTTTAGATGACTGTCTGCATTGAAGGAGATCATGAATATACAGCAGCACAGTCTCATCCCAGTGGACATAAAGTCAACACAGACCTAAACCCCACTGCCAAACCGAACCAGGATGGTTTCTGTGAGTGTGTGTGTGGTAGGGTTGGCTTTGGTTGGCAAAGGTCGCGGCATGGCTCCCATCAGGTCATGGCGTGCCTCCCGTCAGAGGATGAAGGGAAGGAAAACAAACAGCAAGAGAGAAAGATGAGGAGGGAACCTAGAGAACATTAGTGGACAGAGGGAGGAATAAAAGTTTTTTCTGGATGTTTATTTGAACATGGCACAGAAGAGAAGGAGGTCACTGTGGGATTTAAGGGTGGGGAGTAATAAAGTCAAGATGTAGTCAAAGCCCCCCTGCTGACTCTGGTCACTCTACCTCAGTAAGGCCCCGAGAACTGAAATAGGAGGACACTATTTGTCTATTCACACACACGGGAGAAAGCTGGCCTGTCACAATACATTATCATGTGGAGTTTGTGTAGTAAGTAGTTTTAATTGATGGGGTACATTATTGTATTAATAGCAAGTCACAGAGAGGTCAGTTGTATACTATGGATTGATTTTAGAATGCTAGCAGAATGATTGATGGCAAAAAACATAAACCAATCATGGAATTTTTTAGCCATACTAGCAGCATGGCTCTATGGATGGCAGTGTTGGTCTGTCAGTCGATCCACCACTTTGGTCCAGACTGAAATATCTCAACAACTATTGGATGGATTGTCATGAAATTTTGTAAAGATAATCGCGATCCCCAGGAGATGAATCCTAATGACTTTAGTCATCCCCTGACTTTTCCACTAGTGCCACCTGCAGATCAACACTTATCCTGTGAAATATCTCAACGTCTCAACCTGAATTATCACTTTTTTTTGGTCATTCACAAGGTTCTCTATAAAAGCCAGTGGAGTGGCTGTAGTGCATCCCTGTGGTGGAACTACTTTGAGTAAGAGTGGATGAACTTCTCTTTGTCATTCGTTTCAATTTAATTTCAATTTAAAACTCTTTGGTTTATGACCAAATACCTGCAAAACATAAGACATTCCCATCAGCCTCAGCTATACTTTGTGTTTGTTGCTCATTAGCAAATGCTGCATGCTAACACGCCAAGCTGAGATGGAGAACAATATACCTGCTTAACATCAACATGTTAGCATATTCATTGTGAGCATGTTGGCATTTAGCTCAAAGCACCATAGCCTCACAGAGCTACTATGGCTGTGGACTCGTGGTCTTGTGACCATCTTAAATACCACATAGTCTCCTCTGTGTGATTTTCTGAGAATTTTGGAAATAGTCTCTCCTAATATAGACCAGTACTATGATTGATGATGTGACAAAGGGGCCTTGTTTTAATATTGTTCCAATGAAGTGCATTCTTCTCCCATTTTTCATTCTTCTCACTCAAGACAGCATGCTACTTAAAATGCATTGTTAATATTGCTATCTAGTATTACTTTTCACCCCCACCCTGTGCCTCAGATTGATAGGTGGAAACAACTGCATCCATAATCACGCTTATTAATCCAATGCTAGACTGCTGAGTCTTTGCGCTTCATTTGTGTACTACCATGTTTCCCGTTTCATTCAGCATGCATTTAGCTCTGTCTGTGCCAACCGTGTGTTCACCCTTTTGCCTGGTGCTCATCTCATTTTTTGATCTTGGGTGAATGCATTATTTATTAGATGTTAAGGGCTCCATTGCGAACTTTAAGTGGCAGTGTGTTGTATTTGCTTAATGAATGGGGTTAGAGGAGATCAAAGCTGAAAATATGACAGATGAAGGGGAGGGGGTAGATGCAGAGATTTGGCTTGTCTGACTTAATTGCTGCCTTGCAAGAAGAAATCTCATCAAGTCAGATTTTGAAGAGTTCATGCTTGGTTTCAATCTCTGGGAGAGTATTTTTAATGGTCTTAAAAGAAAAGTTTTCTTTCCACACACATTTATCTTCGAGTAATATTATTGTTTTATTCCACATGGGCCACTACTTTAAAACTGCCTAAAGCTAAAGGCTTATTAAGTAATTAATTGCATTTATCAACCTTCATCACAGTGACATTAGGCAGGCCAATATGACAAAAATTATGATCATACTTTAAACATATAAATAAACATATTTACCTCAATAACGACCAGATTATGTTAATTGTGGTCATGTGCTGTAACCATTGAGTCATTGGTATTGATCAAAACTCAAATTTGTGCTGTGGGCCTATAATAATCCTACTTGACACAACTGTAAATAGCCTAGTATTATTTTTTTCTAAGTTTATATCAGTTTGTTTACCTTCAAATCAAACTTTTTGCAGTCATTGCAGCAACACTTGATGTGGCTTAAAGTAACAAATGACCCCCCAGCAGTAGTAGAAACCATGACCTCATTATGGCAAACACTAAAGTTTTCCGTGGACTTTGTGCTGGAAGACCTTGTCTGTGTGGCGCCTCTGAAGCTAGCTCGCTAGCTAGCCACTCCTCTTTCCTCTCTCCACAGATCATTAGCAGTCATGCTCCTGGCCTTTGAAGTCTGTGAGGTCTGCTGTGTCTGTCATAGCCATGCAAATCCAGGGGACAACCCCAGCCACCTGTTCTCAGAAACATCTGTCCACGGGCCGAGGCTTTACTCCAGCACCGTTCAGCTGCCTCGCTCGACTCTGATCCTCAAAGGCCTGGAGGATGGCAAAGAGGTTATTTTTAGGGGCTCGCTTGATATGCTAGTGCAGACCTTATGCTCTCTAATGAACATACGTTTCAGTACGAGTGCAGGCTTAGAACAGAAATTTGTTACTTGGTGAGAATGGGTCCTCAGTGCAAGTGTCTGTTGCAGTGAGTTTTTATTGCTCCCTGCTTTGAGAGACTATAGAAAAATTTCATAAGAAAATAACAACTTTTTGTAAATTTTTCATTCTGTTTTTATCACATAATCACATTATATTACCCTACTATTCTGATATTATTATAATACTACTACTACTAATACTACTACTGCTACTAATAATAAAGTCTGATTCATTTTAATATAATCTATATTATTTTACATCCACAGATCCCCATATGTCAATTGCCTTATAGTAATTCACTTTAAAAGCCAGCACTGCATTCTTTGAAGGAGATTTTAGAAGAAATAATAGAGAACTCCTTGTTTAGAGAGATGTTTAGTTGATGTGAGTTCAGTTCAATCGGAGTATCTCATCAACACATATCAGCTGTATTGCTTTTAATGAAGTCCTTTGTATGCAAGTACCACAAGACCCGTAAAGACTGGTGTCCATCTCAGTTGGTGAAGAACCAGATCAGAGCACTTCAGGTTTCTAAGGGAGGTTCAACTGCAGAATGATGACCACATTCATTAAAAGTTTCCACAATTTATTAGTGCTCAAGCTCAATTAGTGCTCAAGCACATTTGCTGTCCCTCTGGGTGTGAGAGTCGGCATGAAACTATATACTACACAACTATATACTATACCACTCATCTGTGCTTCTCATGGGGCTCTCCAAGGAAATATTTGATATTGCAGGCATCCACTTGGTCTTCAACCATGGCACCTGGCATTCATGATGACTCACCACCCAGTATTCAGGAAGCAGGGCAGAGTGACGTAATAGCCGGGCAATGTCTGTCCTTCCAAAACTGCCCAGGGGTTTGCCAGCAAGCAAGGGACAGATTGTTTTGCATGCGTCTCTTTTCATGACAGCCGCATTGTGGTAGGAGACCACTGGAAATTAACCCAGCGGGTATGTGCCGAGGGATGTGGGTGGAAAGCTGCCTTTTGATTGGCCGCCAACAGGATTGCATGTTTGAATACAGAGTTGTAATAGGCCACCTGGGAAGTTGTTGGAGGGGATTGTGGGGGTCCTGGTGATTGTCCATCATGACTCTGGGCTCAGGTTGAACTAAACTAAACTTGCTATGAAACAAGTAAAAATAGTGTGATGTTATGATTATTTATGCCTGGCTCTCCAAGGGACCCTGAGGCTAAACTGAAAACACACACCTTGCCGGATCCTGTGGCCACACTTGGAATAAAGTCCGCAGTGTAGCAGAGTTTACTGTAACGCCAACATCAGGAATACATTATTGAACAAAGGCTTGTTGAGGGGAATACAAATACCTCAATGATAATTCCCCCATCTTCTATGCAGTATATTTTAAACAGATTACTGGCACAATTAACAAAGCCAGCCCTCAGGGGGTTGCGTTACTACTGACCTAGCAACAACAGGACACCGAGCATCTGTCAGCAACCTACATAGAGAAATCTAATCCTCAAGAATAAAGACTACGCTGTCACTCTGCATTATACAACATGAAAAGTAAAGTAAAACAATACAAGGCGGATATAACGCAACTCTAGACTCAAGCACAGAATCGGTGGATTGTTGGACGTGGTGAAACATTGCTGGGACTTGGTTACAGTAGCCCGGCAGTGTATGAGACTGCATGCGAAGTCTTGGGAAAGTTAGCAGCTGTGTAGCCTCTCCCTCTGCAGGGGGATGGAGATCAGTGGAGTGTGTAAGAGTAGATGTGCACGAGGGGGAGACCTGCTGATCCAGGTGTTGAATGCTGCCTGGCATTCAGACAGCTGAAGGGAAAAGAGAGAGAATATGCTTTGATGCACACAGAGATATTGTACGGATACATGCACATGCGTAGCCTACAGGAAAGCTCACATGCAAGATTCCAGTGCACACACACAGGCAGTGCTGTGCCGTATTGTTTCCACCGGATGCATGCTGCATTATCCTGCCAACCATTCATTTGGAAGTGCATGAGACAGAAATTCCTGTTGGGTGTTGTGCCAGGGTCTATGGCTCGACACTGTACAACTGTCCTCTGTGTCTGTGATTTGAGCCATGATGATGGGCTGAATCAAAGCTCAGGCAACACCCATTTGAAGTCAGCCTCACATCTCAGGAGCAGCAGTCTGTTCTGTTGTGAGCCAATTACAACAACGCGCCTCAGCCCATTGTACATTCTCTCACGGCTCAAATCTGTGAGGAAAAACCCTTAGGCACCAGGGCTAGCTGTGCCTCTGGCCCCATCTGTAAAGAATATGACTATAACTGCAATCAGCCGCACACCCCGTTGTTGTTTTAAAGTTGTAGCCATTTTAGACTGTCCAACTCCCCTATTTCATAGTTTTATGGGATTATAGACTTGTACACTTTCGTGTCAGATCCTTCTTCTTCCGTCTTCTTAGGTCCCCTTTCTCCAGGGTGCATGTGTTTGAGTTTGGAACAGTTTAAAAGGGTCATTTCCGCTTCTCATTTCTTGTTTCATTTGAATGATTTTTAAAAACATCAAGAGGCAAAAACACACAGTATTTCACTAGAAAAATACAACAATAAGTGAAAAGTCCAAATAATGAACTTAATTCTATGTAGTACTTAGTTTATTTTTTTTACCTTGGTAATCATCTTGCAGCTCTTTAAATTTCCACTTTAGGAACCGCTGATCTAGATTAAAGTTATGAGGACGTCACATGCTCTACAATGGTTCTACAGGGAGAAGAACTGCAACTAACCGTTGTTTTTAATATAAATTTTTATATTCTCTCTATCGATCAATTAATTGTTTGGCTTTGAAAAGTCAGAAAATAGTAACACATGCCATCTCAATTTCCTAAAGCCCAACATAATGTTTTCAAATTGCTCCCTTTGTCTGACCAATAGACTAAAAAAAAAGATTTTTAATTTACTATGTCATAAGACAAAGAGATCAGATCCTCACAATTGAGAAGCTGGAGCTAATATTTGGCATTTTTGCTTGAAAATTATTTAAATGATTTATTGATTATTAGAATAGTTGACACTTTTTTTTTGTCTATCAACTAATCGACTGATTGCTTCGACTCTACTTGTGAGTATCGCAGGGAGAAAATATGTGACTTGCTATACCAAATCTCATGTTGAAGTGCATGGTGCAGTATATGAAGTGTATATTTGATGTAGTAAAACTCTGGACCCAAAGTTGCTTAATTTGTTCCCGACCTTCACAGACAAAATTCAAAAGCTTGACGGTAAATTACTCAGTTGGCACCCATTATGTGAAGTTCCATTATGGCCTAGTTAGCAGGCTGTGATTAAATGCAGTCCATTCTCCACACATGTATGACCACAAATGCATTGTTCTGTTTACCCTACCATTTCATTTCCAATTAAACACTAAGTCACAGAACGGTGCCTTTCACTTCAAATTATTTTCTGACTCCATTTTTGATCTTGTAACGACTCCACAGAATGACGTTAAGCTCATTACAATTTCCCTTACTGTACATTATGAATGCACTTTCATTTTCCACGTCCTCCATATTTCCACATTACGCTGTCCAGATCTTGTGAGGTGGGCTGTGATGTGTCCTGAAGTACAGGGGTACTTTCCGATTGTGAGGCCTGCGGCTCCAAGGCAACCAATGTGATGAAATCCATCTCAGACGAGGTCATCTGCTCGCTCTGTAGTGTAATTGCAGACAAACAAAAGGTTTTTGATTTGAATCCTTACACCATCCAATTGGTATGCCTTTTGAAAAGCTGTCACAAGCGTGTGCGGCTGCTGGTAACGGTTAGCGAAAAATCGGCAGTCCTCCAATCAATCGCTCAAGAAAGGGCAACAGTGATTTGTCTGCGGCCATTTTCCCTGTCAGAGATGTTTAACTTCCTTGCGCATAATGGCTCTTGTACTCTGGGTAAACAGCCATTACTAGCCTGTTTATTTGGAAGGAGGGGCTCACTGTGGGTCTGACCCGTTTTTTAAATGACAACCCATACCAGAGAGATGAGGGGATGAGGGGGAGAGAGGGAGGAAGAGCAAAGGAGGGAATCGAGAGGAAGACCCAATTTATTTTGAGTAATTGGCTCCACTTGAGCAAACACTCCTTGCTTGCCCAGTGGTCGTCTCAATCCAAGTCTGTGCCAACAGCAAAAAAGAAAAATATCCCTTCCTATGTTCAGCTACACAGATTAAAAGAGAATGAACTGGGCATTTTTTGAGTTGGTCTACCTCCTCCACAGTAATCCATTTTTATAACTCTGGCGCAGCCCTGAGAGCCTTCCTGACAATATATGCATTTATATTTCTCAAAAACATTTACAAATATTACTGCTTTATGAGTGAATTCGGCAGGACTTAGGAGGTATTATCCACATTAAAGTTGCTCATTTTCCCTTCATGCCTAATTGCTTTAATCATAATCTTGACTCAGGATGACTTGCTAATAAGCTCAAACTTGACATCTTTAGATTGTCAGGCATGATTTAAATTGCCTGTTTTAAATGGAACAGCTTAATGACTTCGCTCGGAGAGAGCACAATCTGGCCGCACATTCACCTTTATTTCCACTCTACAGAGAGAAAGGAAACACCAACTGTAACCATACACAGCTTCTCTTTGACAAAAGCAAACAAATAAAGAAATGAATCAAAATCTGATAAAGCCAGCGCAGCACTTTTAACAGTGAAGTGGAAAAACACACTCCTCCTGGTGAGGCGGCCGCCTTGTCAAACGACACGCTAACAGGCAGGGAAAGTCCGGCTCTTTCATTCAACCATATACACCTTTCAGAGTCCAAGTGGCCCCAAGCGGTTTGACGGCCCCATGGTGGCCCCCTGTCCTGTACACGAAAGAGGAAGCCCCCTGAAACAATAAGCCTCGCCTATTGATAAGTGAGACATCTCTGGGCCTCCTGACGGATTGCACAGACCCAGGCCATGGCCGGGAGACGCCTATGGGCCTGTGGGGCGACATGGCGGTGAGGGGGGCTTACGGTGGATCCCCTGAAGGGGTGTCACTGCTGGGTCACTCTGCTAAGTTAGGAGATGTGAGTCAGTGTAAACATGCAGGGATGCAAATGCATGATGTTTGTGTATGTATAGACGTGTGGACATGAGTGAGATAGCGTGTGTGAGCGTGTGCGTGCGTGTGTGTGTGTGTGTGTTTTCTATTTATGTGCGTACACTACATCGCCCTGGGTGGTTTGAAGTCTGTCATGTGACTGGTTTCTGTGCAGACCTGATATTGGACGGTCTTGTGGCTTCTCCTCCCTGAGGCCGCCTCAGATGTCACAGACCATGTGTGATTAACACTGCTCCCTCCCCTCTAAGCAGAACACACACAGCTTGTTAACCTGCATCAACAGGCTACTTTACAGTGTCCTAATGTATCCCCACACACAAACACAGGCATATGCACAGAAACAGTTATGCAAACACTCACAAAATCTGGTCCACGACTACAAACGCACACATCCTCTCATTTACCCTCTGTCCATCTGGACCACAGATAAAGTATTTCTAATAAAAAATTTCAGATGGCCGCCCCCTCCCTCTCCACTTTTGGTAACCAATCCACTCACCCGCATCGTCCTGTCCTTCAATTAGAGTTGCAATAAATGAGAAAAGGAAGAGGTATTTTCTGTGGCTGCATAAAAGAGTTCCTGGGGTCAAGTGGCCATCCCCAAGGCATATTTAACAGCCAAAACTCAAATGAAGACAAACGCTTGGCCCTAACTGTTGCCTGGAAACATGCATGGGCGCTAAAGCGTGTCCTGTTGCTGCTGATCACAATTCAGCAAACCAGCTACTCACCGGACTGTGTCCCTGAACCTTTTATGTGTGTGTCCTTGCCCTGCACACACACTGTCTGTGACCTGTCGGGGCATTAAAAAGAGGGGCCAGGTCTGTATATTAAAACATAAAAATTACCTCAAGACAGAAAAATAGGCAGGAGAAGTGGGTAGAGCATATTCAGTTTTTCTGATTCAGGATTTGGTGTTGCGGTATTATGTGGTCATCTGGATAGTGTTTATGTAATTATTGTATAATCAAACATGGAGTTAAAAACTCAACATGCTGTAAGGCAGGAACACACAGTGTACATTAATCACTTCAGATGTACACCAGTAATCACGCTTGTCATCAGCCTTCAACTCACAGTTGAAACTTTTCCATTTTCCATGATATGTTAATCTCTTTTGAGTTCTCTCCATCTTTTTTCTTTTCCAGCCCAGTGTTTCTAGGAAGGTGATCAACAATCAGTTTTGACCTCTGATTTCATGCTGTCCAACTACTCTCATGAATATAACGCTCAGAGGAAACATGAGAGAGAGAATTTTATTGACAGAGACCATTGTGGCTTTGCACAATTCAGTTCTTTTTTTTTAAAGGCCAGTTTGCATTTTCACAGTAATTTCTGAGAAGAGTAGTTCGACATTTGGGGAAATGTGCTTATTCACTTTCTGGCAGAGAATTAGGTGGGAAGATTGATACAACTCTCATATCTGTCCTCTTAAATATAAGGCTACATCCAGCAGCCGGTTGCCTTAGCTTAGCAGAAACACTTGAAACACTTTGGTTTTTGTACGAATTAAACAAGATATAACATGTTAATTAGTGCTAGTAGGTGGATTTTGTAACTGTTGGACAGTGCCAGGCTAGCTGTTTCCCCCTGTTTCCTGTCTTTGTGCTAAGCTAAGCTAACTGGCTGCTGACTGTAGCTTTAGGAGAGTGGTATTGATCTTATATGTAACGCTATATGCTATATGTAACGATTTACATGTATTAAGCGTTTTTTAACCGTTTTTTAAATCGTTTTTTGTTGCCAATGTGTCAACAGATTGTAACATAACTAAAATGAGACCTTCCCTGACTTTCTCGGTTGACTGTAACACCCCGTGGACTGATTTCTATGTAAAGGACTCGGGACGGTTTTGCGTGCTCCTGAGTGCCTTTCCTCTCTTCAGCTCCGCTACAGCGCTAACAGTGTGCAACACTAGCTAGTTAGCTCTGTGATACTACTTCATATTTATACAGAATTTAGATGACGTTATTTTGAATGTTAATGGAGCAGCTACAATGTTAGCATAGCCCTGATCGATCCGAACTCCATTCAGAAAACAAGCATTTTAAAAGTTGTTTGCTTGTTGTCTTGCCAACAGACCTGACAAAGCATGAATTCAGACTTTCTACAAATCGGCATCATGATGTCGTTATTTCGGCGTTCTTTTGATCCGTTTATTACAATTAAATCACAGCAAAATCTGTTTATTTTGGGATCATACGGCTGTAGTAAGTGGAGTCTGCTAAGCTAATGTCAACAAACGACCGGCACACACCACAATACAGACTCACTACTCGACACAGGCAACACATCTTATTTATAATATTCCCTCTAGTTCACTCACCGTTTTCATCCAGCAAATGTAGCTCTGCTGACGTTGCTGAGCCCCCTGGTGAAAGACAAATAGTGATTGATAAAGCTGACTAGCAAGGGCTTTTGGATAAAGAAATGTTACTCTAGGAATAAAAAGTTGATATTTCCATTGTGATGTCTGCAGCAGTTACAGGG
The DNA here is from genome assembly GCA_003416845.1 of Oplegnathus fasciatus. Taxonomy (NCBI): domain Eukaryota; kingdom Metazoa; phylum Chordata; class Actinopteri; order Centrarchiformes; family Oplegnathidae; genus Oplegnathus; species Oplegnathus fasciatus. The sequence goes on along the minus strand of NTHP01000009.1, from coordinate 2,240,368 downwards.
TGAGCGTGGCAGAGCTAACGGAGCAGCATGTGATCCACTATGAGCTGGAGAAAGACCTACTTCCTCTGGTTTTATCCAACTGCCAGTACAGTTTGGAGCGTGGCCATGAGACGATATCACAGTATGACCTGCCCAGGATCCAGCAGCAGATCCTCACCCGCTTCCTGCAGGGAAAACCCCTCATCACCCGCACAGTGAGTCCACACAGCCTGGTTTGGTTAAAGCAAATGACAGGAGCAAAAACGGACACACACAAGCTTAACCAGACCTGTACAGTCTATTGTTGCCTGGACTGTGCAGACTCAGTCTTCCATCATGCTTTGCACTACACAGAGCGTTACAGACTCTCCTAGACCAGTGGCGTCATGTCAGCCAACCAAGACAAGAGAGAGCAGACACATTATTTGTTTGACTTGGTTTGTTCTGGGCTCTCACATTGTACTTATTGCTAAGCAAACCTAGGTAGTATTCATTGTGTTGGTTTACAACACAGTAAGACATTTTCACCAAGAAAATCATAACATCTTATTTTCTGTCATTATTGCATCTGCTCTGTCTTGCCTTACTTATTTTACACTCTTATTTCTGTATTTCCTTGCTTCGCTAATCACTGTGCTTTATTTTAGGGGATTCCAACTCTGGTCAACACACAAGAGAGAGACTATGAAACCATTTTCAAAACTGTTAAAGGAAAGGTCCCTCAGGTAAATTAATGAACCCTCAACTTTATTTTTTCACAATAAGCAAAATAATTATGATTTCTGACTACATATTGCATTGTACAATTAGATTTCCCTTAAATGCGTTTCATCTCACATGTACCTCGTCAAAAACAGTATATATGTTACATGCATTTAAAGGGGCTGTATGTAATAATTTACATGTATTAAGCGTTTTTTTAAGCATTTTTTGTTGCCAATGTATGAACAGATTGTAATATAACTTAAAAAATGAAACCTTCCCCGACTTTCTTGGTTGACTGTAACACCCTGTGGACTGATTTCTATGTAAGGGACTCAGGACGGTTTTGCGCGCTCCCGAGCGCCTTTCCTCTCTTCAGCTCTGCCACAGCGCTAACAGTGTGCAACACCGGCTAGTTAGCTCTATGATACTATTTCATATTTACACAGAATTTAGATAACGTGTTGATGGAGCGGCTACAATGTTAGCATATCCCTGATCAATCTAAACTCCATAGCAGATAGCAGATAGCAAGCAAAGTTGAATGTCGTCTTGCGGACAGAACAAACAAAACATTAATTCAGACTTTTCACAAAAATTGGTATCATAATGAAGTTATTTCGGCATCCTTTTGATCCATTTATTGCAATTGTATCACAGCAAAATCTGTTTATTTTGGGTTCATACCGCTGTAGTGGAGTCCGCTAAGCTAACGTCAACAAACGACCAGCACACACCACAACACAGACTCACAACTCGACACAGGCAACACATCTTATTTATATTATTCCGTCTAGTTCACTCACCGTTAGCGTTTTCATCCAGCTAATGTAGCTCTGCTGACGTTGATGAGCCTCTCAGTGACAGACAGCGATTGATAAAGCTGGCAGCAGGCTATCAACATTTTTTTAACAACTTTATTGAAAAGCAAGCTGTCAACATCATGCCTCTCAATCACGTTCAGTCTCGTGTGTGTCACGTCACTGTTTTGGCCGATGCTGGCTCGCACCTACAGAGCAACAGGATGCTGACTGCAGTTGACTTAATGGCCATAGATGTCATTGTTAACAAGCATTTTCTGAATGTTACATACAGAACCTTTTAAGGAAAGTCATTTACTAGGCCTACAACTCACTAACTAATATTTTCATTAACAATTAATCTATTAGTTATTTTTGACTGGACCGCAGAGGGCCAGCCCTACAAACGCGATAGTCTGTCATTGAGTGAGTGAGTGAGTGACTGATGAAGTTACACCATTGGTCAGGTGTCGGAGTTTCCTCATTGGCTGTTGCTCTTTCAAAATGAGTAGGCGGGAATGTTAGTTACGTACCGTAACACTATGAGTACAGGCGCTGCCCTCTAAAGCTACCGCTTGTATTGCGGGTGGATAGTGCCAAATGGGATTGATTGGGACTACAGACAAGAGACCGGCGGCGACGTTAAGGCGAGTGTATGGAAGGAACTACCGGCAGCGGCATGACGGCAGCGTTTATCAGAAATTTCCATGTAATATAATATATATCCTTCCAGTACCCACAAGCACAAACGCATACCCACTTCACGTGAAACAGTAACCAGTCACTCCATCAATGTGTCACAGAGCATCACAGTGCATCATATACACACAAATGGCACAGAGACGGCACAATACCTGATATTCACCATTAGAAAATGAAACTGGAAAACAAGATAAAGCCTGCTGCTGTGAGAAGCGGAGACGATGGCGGTAACAGTCCAGCACAGAGCAGAGTAGGAGAGAAACAAGAAATCAGCTGTGCAGAGAGTGAGGGACAGCGCAAAGTTTATCCCCCCAAATAACAACCACTCAACACACAATGAGTCAGAAAAACGAGACATCCCGCAGATAGAAACGAATGAAAGAGCAGGGGAGTTAATAGATAATTAGAACAGTTACATTTTTTCACTCAAACGTAGCTCAACCATGTCATGTGATATGCTACCTCAGTACACTTTTTAAGAACAAATATTACTGGGACCACCACAGAAAATTGAAGATGAACATTTAATATCCAGGAATTCACATTACAGACACGACCACTGACTATGCCTGTAACAATTTGGCCACAATATAGTACATTGACCATGCACGGTCCAGCCATATACTAGGCTTTGACCTAGTCATGTTTGTCTATAAAACATCCGGGATTCTTCAAATTTCTTGTTTTGAGTCCAAAACTCACAGATATTCAATTTACAAAGATATAAAACAGAAGCAGCAAATCTTCTAATATGAGAAGCTGAAACCAGAGAATGTTTGGTATTTTTACTTGATAAATGGTGAATACTTAGTATTAATCGGTTACAATTGTTGCTGATTAATTAATTTTCTGTTGACAGTTAATCAACTAATTGTTTCAGTTCTAATATTTAGATAATAAGATGATAAAGTTAATAGATAAACACTGATCATTACATTCCTTCAACATGCTGCTTTGTTTTGAGTTTCATGTGAATGCTAAGTATCATTTTATTACATTGGGGGTCAACATTTTGTTAAATGGCAGGTATCTCATCTTGAAGGTAATACATATTCATATATAGACAGTTCAGTAAATTTTAAGTATAAAATTTGACAGTTGTGATGTGCATATAAATACAGAAGACACATATTTACAGCAGATTATGGCTTCAATCTTCATTCTTACTTTGTTGTTCCTTCAGAGCACTCTGTCCTCTCTGACCCGGAACGCCTTGTCCAGAGAGCTTGACTCCTACAGCGAGGTGTGTGAGGCGCTCAAGATCGTGGAGCTGGTCCTGGGTTTCCTCTCAATGACTGGTGGTGATCCCACGATGTCGCTGGTCACTTACCTCCAGGACATCCTAAAGATGGCCGACCGCATCGATCGCCACATATTGCAGGTCAGTGCATACGCAGCCTCTTTGTCTGGAGTGATTGTTAAGGTTTCCTAAACAAGGCTGCATACTGAAGGACAGTTATTTTATCAGTCAGTTTACACTGACAGATGCTTGCTCTAAGATGCCTGGAATGTGAGTCTCGGTCCTCTAACAACAGAACTGCAGTGAGGTTGATTCACATAACATAACAACATAATCCACACTAATTTAACGAAATAATAAATGACGTCAGAAAACAAGTAGTTTTATACTAAAGACTGTAACTTTCGAAATTATCCACAAATCAAACTGCTGAAGCCTCATCTAAACTTCAGATAAACTTTGGAGTAAATTTTTGCACAGAACGAGGACTGTGGATTTTGTTCCCCATCACTTACATTGTAAGCACATTAGGGAGAGATCTTTTATTGTGAAGCAATATCCTTTAATGAGTCGTGAGTAAAGTAAAAGCATGGGGACAGCTTCCTCAGTGTCACTTGGTCCACGTTAATCACCACCACAACAGTTGGACAAAACAACTCTGAAAACGAACTTCAGTCACTTCAGTGTCTTACTTGCAGCGTATCACTGCACCAACCTAAACAACTAACACCACAGCCAATGTGCACCGTGTTATGTAGTTCCCCATCTACACAAAAATAAGGACACTGTAAAGTATAAAGTACATATAATTGCCATTAATTAAATTATGTCAATCATCCAAATAAACATAAGTAAAATAAGTCTACAAAAATTTATCTTAATAATATCCTCAAAATCCCAAAACTAAAGACTGTATGGAATAGACTCTTTACTCTGCTGTGTTGTTCCTTCAGGCTCTGGGCAGATGCACCCTCAGACACTGTGTTGGTCTGTGGCAACTCCTCTCCTCCCTCAAATCTGAAAACATGATGCATCTCAAGAGGGTAGGTGTTGCTTTTTTGGGCTGGTTAAATGCAAAACACGAGCACTGAATAGAAAATCACACTCATCATTATGTCCCATCAAAGTATTTCATTGTACTACACCTGTTTGTCTGAGTAATATTTTCATTCATTCTGTTTATTTATTTGCTTATTTCAGTGTTTACTTCAAACACAATATTTCACTATATACACTAATTTAATTCTTTTAGAAATATATTTTTTAAATAATTTAATACACATAAAGTACCTCACTCCATGTTTTTATCAAAAGGAGCCCTTCTTGGGGTATCCAGCTGAGTACCAGGCGCCGCTGACAGAGGAAGACAAGATTGAGCTGAAAGGCTTCCTGTCCAGAGGAAACGTGGACCAATGGCTGCTTGAGCTGCACGAGTTCCTCCTGTTGAGTCTGGGCCGCCCGCGGGCCGTCAACAACTACTACCCATCCTGGAGGTAAACCTGTTAAACAGCCTCAAAATGTTTCCTTATTAATGCAACTGTTCCCTCCACACACATACAATACATTCTCTGTGAAAAGAGATGTGGATTAACCCCCTACACCTCAGTGTCGGTACAAACTGATGCTGTGCAGCCAAACATTGTTCAAACTCACAGAACTTTTCTATTACTAAAATTACTAATTACTAAAATATATAATTAGGTGGAATGCAGCAATAAAAAAACATGCAGTCTTTGGTTTGAATATTTCACTCAGTGTAAACATCATATTTTGAGAAACAAGGAACTGCTCAGACTGTGTTTGTCTTTTGTCTTTTAACTCTCTACACCGGAAGTTGGAATGTGTGCCGTTGTGTAGATTGATATCTCCTGCTTGTGTCTGCATTTTAGCAAATATCTGAGCAGTTTTATAATATAACGTACAGCGTGAGGGGCTGGAAGAGCTGGAAGAAAATGAAAGACTTTCTTCTACAGCAGTCTGACAAACATCGACGTGGCACTGATTAGATCGGCCTTCCCGCACAGTGCTGGGATCAGCTTGTCATGCTTCTATAATAACAGTCATGGTGACTGATCAGAATGTGTTTTATTTTGGTAAAACAATATTTTTTTCATTTGAAACAGTGCACAGCGGAGATTCATTTAGTTAGTTACATTATTAAACTGTCAACTTTTTATACGACATGGATTCATTATTATATAACAAGCTTACTGGTCAAAATTATATTATTAATAAAATGTCTATTTTTAATTACATAGTTGGGTGAAAAGTGTTTAAATTCATGTTTATAAATCAGCTTCCAGACCAACAAATTCGTACTGATAAAGTTAAGCATCAGTGGTCCTACAGAAACATCGAGATGCTACAACAATAAGTAAGCTAGTTGAACTAGTTGTAAGCTAGTTAACAGCGTTACGTGACTTTGGAACAAGCTGATACAGGATATACAGTATATGTGATACTGTCAAACAATGTAGAACAAGATGATTATAACAACCTTAAAGCAGATAAAGCGGAAAGGGAGGAAAACTGTATGTTAAGGGGTTAAAAAGTGCAGCACTTTAATGTCGCCTTGATTAGTTATGGGTGTGCACACTTCATCTATTTTCATTCATCCAAGTACTTGTTGTGAGGGGCTGGAGTCTGTCCCAGCCTGCATTGGTCAAGAGGCTGGGTGCACCCTGGACATATCGAAGGGCTAACACCTTGTGAAACTATTGATTAATAAATTAAAGAAAAGAGCATCACTTACTCATTCAGGTCAGTTAAAGATTTAATGAAGTTATTAAGAACTTACACACTTCCAATAATCATTTTAACTTGGGGGAATGGCAGTCGTTTTTATTTTTATTCAATTAATATTTATAAACTTGGACTCAATGACGGTTCTAGGAATTTTTCACTGGGATGCGAAGGAGCAGCGGCTCTACTCCGAGCTCCCTCCGGATGTCTGAGCTCCTCACCCTATCTCTAAGGCTGAGCCCAGCCACCCTACGAAGGAAACTCATTTCCGCCGCTTGTATCCGTGATCTCATTCTTTCAGTCACTACTCAAAGCTCATGACCATAGGTGAGGGTTGGGTGTAGATCGACTAGTAAATCGAAAGCTTTCCATCGTTGCCCACATGAGCGTTGACATCCCCCAGCAGAACTATAGAGTCCCATGGCGGCACCTTTTCCAGGACACCACCCAGAGACTCCAAGAAGGCCAGGTACTCTGAACCCCAAGTCAGTGACTTCCTCCCTGTGAGTTGCTGTCGCATAGAGACGACCCTCTCGTTCACCGGGGAGAACTCCAATACAGCGGTGCTTAGCTGGGGGCTCGTGAGTATCCCCACACCCGCTCAGCGCCTCTCACCCTGGGCAACTCCGGAAAAGGACAGAGTCCAGCCCCTCTCCAGGAGTTTGGTTCCAGAGTAGGCGCTGTGTGGAAGGTGAGCCCAACTATATCTAGTTGGTACCGTTCCACCTCCCGCACCAGCACCGGATCCTTCCACCGCCAGCAAGGTGACGTTCTACGTTCCTAGAACCAGTCTACGATGCTGGGGTCAGCACACCTAGGTCCCCGCCTTTGCCTGCTGCCTGGCTCACAATGCACCCGACCCCAATGCCTATCCCTGCGGGTGGTGGGCCCACAGGGCAGCGGCTCCATGTCATTCTTTCAGGCCGTGCCAGCCAAGCCCCATGGGTCAAGGCCCGGCCACCAGACGCTCGCCGGTGAGCATCCCTCCCAGATCTGGCTCCAGGAGGGTGCCCCGCTTTCCCTATTCCCTGCAAGGTGCTGCAGCTTCTACTTGGCCGATTCATATAGGGTCGGTGAATCGCTCTTGGTCTGGACACTCCCCTGGGACCAATTTGCCTTGGGAGACCCTACCAGGAGCTATTGCCCCAGACAACACAGCTCCTGGGGTCACAGGGACACGCAAACCCCTCCATCACATTAAGGTGGCGATTATTGGTTACCAACCCCAGCTTTAAGGCTTTTAAGTAGTCAAATGCTCTAAGCAAACCACCAAACAAAAATGCCTTATGCAAACCCTGTTCTACCCTTTAAATTAACTCTAAATGACTAATCTGAATTATATAGTATACCATATTATAGCATATACTGATATAAGACAATTAGCCTGGATGTTTTTGGATAAAGAATAAAAAACAGGTTCTGACCATATTTAAGGCTGCTCAAGTCATGGACTTTGTTCTGCAGAACAAACTGCAAGGTGTTAGGCATGATGATACGCAAATATAAAATACTATTTATACTATGGCTTGGCTGAATACTTGATGGTTATTATTTACTGAGAGATGTTCATCCATATTGCCCAGTATGCCCAGCTAATCAACATTTTAAATTAAATATTTAATCATTAGTCAATGTCAATCCATTGCTTTCCACCTTGCATTAGTCCAGAGTTGTAACTTAACCTTGACTGAGAGACTCGATAATCATTGTCTTGTTTTAAAATTATGTGCGCCTCAGAGGAGTGCCATCACGGCCATATATTCTGGACTGGTCCCCACAGAGGTTGCTGCTGGAAAGCGCGAGTTTCATTTCATGCATGCACATATGAACGCATGTTCACACATGATGAGCTGCAGTTTATAAACACCGTTGGGGTTTATCAACGTAATAAATAGTTGTATTTCACTCTCACTTTTGTCAGGCACAAAGTCACAGAACAGCCCTGGAAGTGGCTGCAAGCAAGCAAGACACAGACAGACCAAGAGATTCACTGCAAGTTCAACTTAACGTTACTGTTACTTGCTGACATCAAACTTGGAGAGGAGAGAACACAAGTTTACCTGATCGCTGTTCCCGCAATTCACTCTCATGGTGTTTTTTTTCTCTTTTCGTGACCAGAAGGATGGTTCTGTTTCATCCTCTCATCGAAGTTGTAAACATTGACACCCGCTTTGACACGAGGGGGAGGCGGGGCCCTTGCATAATTTGCGGGGCCCTATGCAACTTGCGTAGTGAGCGTATACGGCCGCCCGGCTCTGGTAGAAACAAACTTGCTGGCCAAACATCCGCCCCACAGCGAGGTGAAAGCCAATGACATGGCAGAAATTTTGGGGTGGCATCTGGGGGTGGCCGCATCTGCGGTTTTAAAGGGGTGGACGGGGTGGCCAGTCAGATTGTAGGGGTAGCACTGGCCACCCCGACTACCCCTTTAAAACCATGCATGCTTGGAGTACTCTGTCTGTTGTAATATGTTCTCTGTGTGGTTGGCTCCTGTCAGTCACGACCCCTGCCAGCCAACAGATGCCCCGAAGAACAGAAATTAAATCAAGAATTTGCCCAGTTACAGTTTTGAATTGCTGCTCTCTTTTGTATTTGTGTTTAGTTTTGTGTATGTTGTACATGTGTTGTTAAAGATGAAGGATAAATGTACAGTAATGAAAAATTAGGAAAAACTACCATCAGTTGGTTTAATTTTTTGTTTTTAGCTTTCTTATATGCAAAGATGGTCCATTTCGTTGAATGGAACTGAGAAAGAAATGTGTTAAAATTCATCTTTTCCTTCTCAGCGTGAAAGAGACTGTGGGTGCCTACATGGACCGTAAAGAAGTGGAGGTGCCTCTTTACGTGGAGGAGAAGTTTCCTGAAAATCTGCAGCTGTCCCAGATTGTGGAGACCTGGAAATATGCCGTCACAGCCAAACAGGACTGGATGATGTTGTAATGAACTGGAGGAGTTTAGAGAGATTTGAGTTTATCAGGTTAATTTCTAGAAACCAAAGAAGCTTGATTTTACTTTTTTTTTAATTTGTTTCTATTTTTATTGTTTTTTCTGTGATAACTATGTGAGAGATGAAAAAAAAACCTGAAGGCTCTTTGAAAACAATGAAGAATGATAATACTTGAGTACACAATGCTTTTACAGTTCATGTAATGTTGTCATGAGCCAGCTGATCGTTGTCATGAGCCTTTTATCAATATAATAGAAATATTTTCATAAAAATATTAAATATAAATATTAAATATTAAACAAAATTTTTTTTTATCTAAGGATCTTCTCAGGAAAATATTGTGCGACTTTGACAAGCATATACTCTTTAACTGTTTAATATTATCTGTTTCAGGATTATTCTTACATTTTTTGGATATTTTTATGGATTATTTTACTATTGACCACCAAATTAAATTAATCAATTAGCGTAGTCATTAGCGTATTGAATCTGCATGGTGGTACGATAAACTAGTAGAGAAAAAAATATGATATTGCACATTTTGCATTTTATTTTCATTTTTCTTACACATTTAAGTCTCTCTCTCTCTGTGCTGTGGGAGTGATTGGGGAGTGTTCGTTTGATGTCTTCGATTTATCTGGTTTATGTTTGTTTGTTCAGTCTGCTCATGTTTGTGGTTATAGACTGAAGGAAATCATGCTCATAGTGTGTGACGTCACCCAGGAGTGACTACAGGGGTGTTTGAAAGCCTCAATATGGATGCACTCTACACTGATATTTTATAGTTTCAGAAAATCTAAAATCAGGAAATGAGAAGCAAATATCTCTGAACTCTTTTAGCCTTTTAAGTTTTACAATTTTATTAATGAAAGTGAACTGTTTTGAAATTGTCAAATATTAAATAATGTGTGTTACAAGGTTCCAGATCTCAAAGCGATGTTAAAAATCTGCTTACGTACAGGCCAACAGAAAACCCAGAGGTGTCTGATTTTATGTATAACTGTGAAAAGCAAGTAACATTTGGTAATTGTACACCTGCAAGCAGTAAACATTTATACTCATATTTTCTAAGTGATTAAAGGATTATTACATTTGGAAATGATGACATTTGTGTTAACTGATCAATAAATCAGTTTATATATACATGTGTAGCCTGAGAGATAGTGTAAGTATCTATTGTTTTCAGTGTAATCTGATTTTTTAATGAGACTCACTAAATTTCTCTACTGCACATTTATTTCATCTGTTGCATATTACTGCACTGGAACTATATTTTATTTCATTTTATGTGTTTTACTTAATTTTAATGTACTTTATATCCTTTTATCCTGTTTTTAAATTTTCATTTTATTCTATTTTTATTCCTTTATATTGGTTATTGTTTTTATGTGATAAATGAGACTCCGATCATTCAGACCAGGATTTGGTAATCCAGTTCAACCTTTCATCAGGATTACATGATAATGTGTTTTTCAATACTTTAACGACAATGTGGAAGATTTATGCTACCAAAAAAATTAAAATAATAAAAAATCTTGTGTTGGTCCCATTCAAGATATGAAATTATTTATGTGAACAAAGTGGCGAGACTTTGCTTTTGGATGAGATTTTAACTTTTCTCCTTATCATTACAGTTCGGCTTTTTCGTTATGGCCTTAAACTCACCATTAGCTGATCCTGGACATAAATCAAGAATTATGATCGCTATAATTTAAAGGACACACTTAGTGTAGCAGTAAAATATTTTAGTTTGATTCCAGGTTGTTTTGACTAACAGAACGAATAGCAGCCAACTGTGGTTGAATCTTTTAGGTATAAATAAATAATAAATACAACCGCTTTAACAAAAGTTGTTTTATTCTCATGTTCTCATGTAAATAAATTACAACATCGTCTTTTGTTACAAAAATAAAATGAAACCCAACCAACATGACGCACGTTGGACTTGTCCATTTCAGACTTAAGAGTATGAGAATCTTTTTTTTTCTACTGGATATCCTAATGATCATAATGTGTCATATTACAAATGCTTGAACAAAAGTGTTGATTTTCAGGGACTGAATCCTCGTCCCCTGACTGCCGGTCTACCGGCCCACCAGCCGTGCTCGGACCGTACCCCGCAGCAGACAAACAAAAAGGTTGCAAACCACAGAACGTCACAAACAACACACAAATAAAGAGCAAGTTAAAACAAATATTCATGCAACAGAAGTTGGGGCTGGGCAGTTTCTTTACCATGAAAACTACCACAAAAAAAAACAACTAAAAATAAAAACCTCATTCCAGTGTGCAAACTGATGGGGAACTGTTTTTGGATAATACAATGTGATTTGTGATACAAGGCATTTTTGCAAAGTTGTAATGATACATATTCTAAATTGGTACTAAAGAAGGAGCCTGTCAGGTCTGACTGATACACCGGTATATGGTCATAATAAAAAAAAAAATGTTAATACCAACTTACAGATGCTAAAAAACAAAATTCAGTGCAAAAGCACAGCTTCTCTTAACTTCTCCCAGTGTGATTTCTGCAGCGGTCAGTGTTGACAAACATCACAGCAGAAGGAAACACCAGAGAGTTAATTTTATCTTCACGTACTGAAGGAGTAATTGCTCTGGATAACAGGATGTGTTGTTGAAGGTGTAATGTTGTCTGTCAGTGCTGGTTCTTCATTCCCTGTGGTTTGCCCGGTTTCTTATCCTGCTGCTGCTGTTGTTGCTGCGGCTGCTGCTGCTGCTGGCCCCGACCAGGGCCGGTCATTCCTCTGCCACGACCTCCAAACAGACCTTCAGAGAGAAATAAGAGGGCAAGAGACAGAGAAAGAAACGTCTTATTTTTTGGACAGATTTCCATTTTCCTCCTCCAAAAAATTTATCATCACTTACAGTTTGCCAGATTTTCTAAAAGAAAGATGAAGACATCCAATAAAGACAGACTGACTTGAGGTGACAACAATTCCAGTAGAGTCTGATTGCGGCCGTGGAGGGGTGTTCCTGTCCCGCGCAGGGGCGTTTCTGTCGCACAAGACAGGAACGCCCACGTAGATCATTGGTTCATGACAGGAATGCCCATGGTTAGGGTTAGGGGGCGGGCTTTCTGTCATGCGCGACAGGAACGCCCCTCCGCGGCTGCAATCAGACCCCTCTCAACAATTCAGGAACTGAGGTCGTGTCACTCCAAAAACAGACAAAAAAAAATCTTGAGCCTTCATCTGGCTTGTTTGCCAAAAACACAGCTTAAAAAATAAAATGGTAAAAAAGGAGACAGATAAATGGAGATTTGTTTGTATGTCACACATTCTGTGTGTGCTCTGTAATGAATTACTGTCACCTGGGAATAATAATTAAAGCTAATCCTGCTACTTTTAATTTTTTCTGGAGCACAGTGATCCTTATCTGATCTTTTTTTTTTTTTAAACTGACTCATAAGCCAGCAACAACGTTGTGATTCTTGGTGGCAATAAAGAAGAATATCTGTATGATGTAAATGTACATGTCAAGTTTTCTGTGGGACAGAAGCGGCCGATATTCAGGGTGAATCCTGCAGAGGTGTGTGCACTGAAAAAGAAGCTGGTCGACAAATCCGGACGGTTAGCAGGTCTTCAAATAGTGTTAAACTGCACTCAATGTGATCCCTGTACTCAAGCCTCAGAGCTCTCAGACACAACCTAAAAGTGTTACATTCACTTGAAATAATTTGCCCTTTAAAACGCCCCGGCCTCTTTTACCTATGAGACACTGATAGGAAAACACTGTTTAGCATTTTCATGAGAATTTTATTGACTAAATGTGTCTTTCACATAATTGTATCTGGTATAAAATTATTCAAAACGTCTTCAATTTAGGCCGCTGAAATGTGGGACTGAAAAAGACGACACACACCCACTGAGTGTGATGCAGACCAATGGGAAGTAGAAGTAGTAGTTTTCAGTTACATGATTTGTTTCGAAATGTTTTAAATCAGCCTAATGATAGCAGAAATTCCTGCATTAATTAAAAAGTTGAAACAAAAGTCTCCACAACTGGAGTTACATAGTTTACACCTGACGTTGATGAAATAAATATAGGCAGTTTGATATTTTATTTACTAATGTTTTGGACAAAAGCCTCGATGCTCCTGAGAGTGTGCAGACTTTATATTGGCAGAGAAATTTGGAAACAACCCAAAAGCAGACATGTAAATATCCATGTTATGACAGCAGGACCCAAACGCACCAACAGTCGGTCTGATCAGCACAAGCCGTTTCCACTCACCTCGGCCTGCTCCTCCTCTTCCTTTCCCCTGCTGTTTGTTCTGCTGGGTGCCTCCACGGCCGCGGCCCTTCGACACCACCTCCTCCTTCACCATGTCGATGATCTCGTCTGGGATTCGCAGATACTTGATGGTGCTTCCTCGGATGTAGCACTCGGGCATTCTCCAGAACTTATCTCCATCCTGTCAGAGAGGAGTGCGGGTGTCAATGCATGCTAATAATGTGTCACTTTTTGACAACAAATAGGTTGTGTTTTGTAAAAAGGGTGTTCCGCAGACATCTTTTAGGTCTGTAGAAGATCTTTATGCTGTGTTGTATTGCTTTCTATTGTGCTCTTTTGATGGAGGTAAATTGTTTTGTAATTACTAAAAAGGTAAAAAATAAATTTCAATTTCAATCCTGACTGCTCAGCCATTTACTGTCATTTAACCTTTTGGCTTTTCATTCACCATCATTCTGATACAAGATGATGAGGATCTTCTATCTCTTTAATACTGAAGTGACTGATGGATTAATTAAGTCATCAAATCAACAGAAAAGTAACTGATTCAAATTTTGATAACTGGTTAATGTTTTTGGTCACAGCAAATCCACAAACGGTTGCTATTTTTCAAATGTTTATTAAATGGATATCTTGTTTTTTGACGGTCAGGTTTTCTTAGCAATTTGAATACATTGCTTTAGGCTCTGATCAGCATTGTGACTTGGAGGCTCACTGAAGACGGTTAATTAAAATTAATTTTAAGAGAGTTATAAAAATGATTGTTAGCTGCAGCCATATAGCATGTTCTGTAGAATTGTATTAAAGGATGACACCTGAAGCATTGAGAGGCTGTATAAACTGGCAGAAACACAAAAACAACAACACAAAAGTAAATAAATCTTACATACTATGGAGTGATTGTTAAAAGCCCCTGTGGTTATTGGCCATAAACACTCATTTATTTTCAGAGTGATGCACTTAATCTACAGCAGGAGGCTCTACAGACAACACCGACATCTACAGCTAAAGCCACATGTACTCACTGGACCACAGACATGCCTACTTTTCTTCCCTTACTGCTGGAAGCACTGCCTCTGCAGTTTTAGTGACAACAGAGAAGTGAGAGCAGAGCTCAGCTTTACCCTCGAGGTGCAGATGACTTCTCTCAGGTTGATGTTCATCCAGTTGTCACAGCTGACCAGGTGACCGTTGTACGTCTCCCCATTCTTCAGCTCCACCAGCTGAGGAGAGAAAGGACAAAAACAAACAGCCGGCTGCTTTAGAGTCTTGACGACACAATGCAGGATGGATAACAGAAGCCAGAGCACACGTTTTCTCATGGGATAACCCAAAAAACAAGACACAAGTTGAAAGTTACAATACCAGCAAAAAACAAACACACTGAGCTTTAGCCAATCAAATTTGTAGGTCCAGAAGGTAGCAAAGACTGGAGGTAGTTTATCAAATTATATTAAAATAATTGAACCCGAAAGTGAAACAGCAGCACATAGATGATGCAATATCTAACACAAAGGTCAAGGTTTATTTGTCACATATAATGATACAGGGTATATTTATAGTGAAATGTATAATGGAAATGGAAGAAGTCTCTGTCTGTCTGTCCTTCGATTATCTTGACAACCGCTCATCCGATCGACTTCACACTTGGTGGGTGTATTGCTGAGGACCCAATGAAGTTCAGTGTTGAGTGTGAAGCTGTTTGGATGAGCAGCTCTCAAGAAAGCTGCACGCTGCAATACTGGAGGCCAAGCAATCGGCCTGTTCCGAGCAGGCACGTTTTGAATGGACACTGCACTAGTGTAGTAAAATACTACAAATGTAAATGAAGCCAGGGGGAAGCCAAACCCAAGCAACTGAATGTTGTTCTTAGACTATAAAAACAATGAGACCATAAACAATATAAATACATACATTTACTGCTTACTTTCTTTACACAGTTTTACATAAAAATCAGATACCTTTTCACTGATCACTTTGTGATTTGATAGCTTGAAATAAACTTTACTTAATAATGATTAACTGTTCATTTAACTGCATTAACTGATTAATTAATTAATTAATTATTAATCAATTAATGTTTAGATAACATTAACATGTGTCAAGCTGCTGCCCATATACAGTGCTAACATAAGGTCCTTGACAGCAGAAAGAGCTCAGTGTCTCCTCACCATAGGATGGTTCTGGGCGGTCTTCAGCAGAGATAGAGGAAGCTGCAAAACGACAGAAAAACAGGTCAACATGTAGGAAGTCACCTGGAGTCAACATTATTTAGTTACCAGAGTGAATTGGACTACATCTGAAGCAAGGTACTGGTTAGACACAATTTTCACCCTCATACATGGAGACACACAGCTACTGTAGGCTGCCAGATACACCAGAGAACCCATAATTCACCCAGCTGTGTGTTACTCCAGCGAAACGTACGGCGACATGGGCAGCTGTTGTTTTCAGCTTCTAATAGTACGTATTTTCAAAAACTTAAGAAAGGGTTTCCAGGTTTATTCTGTGTATTCATAGCATCAGGCTAACTATCCATACTTCCCGCTATGCAGGGCAACAACAAACTACCAGTTTGAAGTTAAATGAGCTCATACCACCACACACCACGATATAGAGGTTTTCTGTAGCTGTGTGTTGAGTCTGCACGCAATTCAAAACAACCAGTGTGTGTCAATTAATGTTTAGTTTAGCTACAGCGGCTAACGCTAGCTTACCTGAGCTAGCACACCGAGCATCATTGTGACCCAGCGCTACAGTGCTGCTAACACAGTTAACATTAGCGGAGCAGCAGGCGTGCTACTGAAAACCTAAAAGACAACTATAAACGTCTTATCTGAACTGCACAGTTAAACACTCACCATTGTGATGGTATCTCTTCTTGATTTTGTTTCTAACTTGCTGTGTTGGCCCTTCACGGACACGATTTTATCTTCAAGCTAGCTAGCTAGCTTCTGTTCTTCTTCTTCTTCTTCTTCTGATGAGTTTCCGGCCCTGCGGTGCGTGATTGTTATACGATGCTGCCCTCTGCCGTCAGGAACACTCATTGCGAGACATTTCCAATCATAAATGTTGGCAGAGTCGAAAGCTAAGAGGTTTGTCACACTTTCCAGAAAAAGAACAAAAAACGAGAGATATAGAAATCTGTGCACAGAATAAATCAGGCGTTCCTTTAATTATTAATACAAAACAATGTCAGGGTGCTGAAACAAATTATTTAAAACTACATCGGTATTGTTGGTAAAGCTCTCTGTTGTTGTCTCGCTGTACATTTCTCTATAATTATTTTCTTTTGTCTATTTTTAAAACATTTATTTCTTTTTAAATGTATTGTGATATGATTGCATGTTTTATTTCTTACTTTTCTCATACGTTTTATTTATAAAGATGGTTGTATGTTGTTTGTGTGGGGGGCCAAAAGGGACACAGGAAATAAATATGTTTTTCACATCAATTTGAGATAAGATATGATACACCTTTATTGATCCCCAGCAGGGAAATTTGGTTGTTGCAGCAGTATGGGGCAGAAATAAATACAGATAAGTACACAAGTAACAACAATAAATAATAAAAGGTACATAAACTAAAATAAGAATAGAATGAAAAATAAAAACTATACACAAGCATTTGGAGACAAAAATGACATGTTGAAGTGACAGAGTCAACAAACTTGTGTTTCCTGTTACCTTAACATGAACCCAACATCAGCCCTAAAGTCAACCACAGATAGTAGCACTACAAATGACACTGTTTAAAGGGGGAACAGAGCTTGACACAAACTGTCTGTCATTGCTGCTTTTCAGTGCAACCAAGGAGACTTTCAAGGGATTGATATGAGTGCTAGTACTTGTTTACCCTTGTCTTACTCTTGTTGTAGTTTCTCCAGAGTGAGAAAAGTCCAATCAATGGAGTGCACTCTGACCTTCCTTAGCCTGGAGAAACCATGATGTTAGTGCGTGACAGTCTCCATCATTTCATAAAGGAGCAAGACATACAGAAAAAAATGCATGTCAAAATATCAGATCACCTTTATCAGCATCGTGTACACATACTGTATAAGGAATTTGACTCTGTTTTTAAGTTGCTCTCAATTCACTTACACACAGAACAATTTACAGGAGGATAGAAATAGACTAAAATAAACTAAAAACAAGGAGATCAAAGATGAACGAATTTAGGTAAAACTAAACATAGAATCATTTTGTATATTAATGTATTATGTACTCTTATGTGGTATGTATATATAAAATATATATGATAAGCAACAGTAACAAACAATGTACAATGTCTACATACAAGTCAAGTGTTCTGTACATTATTGACAATTACAAATAGTGCAAAGGAATAAATATTGAATAGTAATACACGTGGAACTAAATAAATGAGGAAATTAACATTTTGTGAAAAACAAGTGGGGACAAAATACATGTGGGCATGAACGCAAAGAACAAATAAGGAAATAAATGAATAGGCCTACAGTTAAAATAAATACGGTCGAATACAGTTTTGCCTATTACTCTTTTATTCTTGTGTTAATTTTTGCAACATTTAGTTCTTTATTTGAGTATTTTCAATTTATCTTGCACTTTATTCTTTTATCTATTTATTACCGGTATGTCCCTTTTGAGCCCCGTAATAAATCAGCGTCTCGTTGCTGACGTAATCACGTCACGTCTCACGCAGCCTGCGGCGACGAGGACCGGTTTTATTTGTGTCTGGCAGACGGAGCCGTCAGCTGTGGAGGGGGTCGTCTCTCTTTACGGTCCTGGTTCTAAATAAAGACCGAAAAAAAGAAGCAACGGATCCGCTGGAACGGGACGGGAGATGGATAACAGTAAACGGACCGTGGTCGTTACAGGTTTGTCCTCCTTTTCCAGCTATTGTTGTCGCGTCTTGTCTTCGGACTGAACAGCGGAATGAAGTGGAGGAAAAGTTGTGGAGATGACAGCTGCTGTAACCGTTAATGGCGTCAGGCTGCTTCACTCCGCTGCACTCCTAACGTGTAACCACAGTTAAAGGAAACGTTTTGCTCACAGTTGTAATAATAACAACAACATCTAAGTGGTGTTAAGTTATTTTTATATAACTAGAGGCTACTGACAAACGAGGTGAAATAATCTTTTTGTTGTTGTTGTTTCCAATGTCTTTCTTGAAAGGCCACATCAAACAATATACAGTAAACATTTAAGCATAAATAAATATTTAACTCTATTAAATAGAAATTTAATGTTGATAGAATCTCTACAGGTCTTGTAATTGTGTAATTATTTGTAAAATATGTTAATGATAGAAATGTGGCCTACATTCATAGATATGATAAAATAATAAAATCAAAGTTATCTCAGACATTAGTTTATGGTTATTATTATCAAGATAAGAGAGCTATAGTCTTTAACCGTCACTTTAATATGTGTTGTAGACATAATAAACAACAGACAGAGCAACAATAAATGAGGGAGATAATGCCAAGGCTCTGGCATCTATTACATTACCCTAATATTTTCTATTTTGTAGGACTGTATGGAGTGATCTAGGGAGGGATTTTGTTGTGATAGTGGAAACATTTTCAACTTTTCTGTACAAAGGAAGGGGGTTTTTCTTGTTCATGTCTATGTATTGTGAGTTTCACAACAGTTGGACTCATCCTCAGGCCTCTTTCCAGACATGATGTCATTTGATAGAGCTGTACTTAAAAGTGCTTAAAAGTAAATAACATAATAGCCAATAACCAACCAGTGATTGTGTTCCAGTATACTGTATTTGCTCCTGTTTGGAAGCTCATCTATTTTATTTCCAATTTAATCACGGTGCTTTGCTTTATAATATGTAAATCTGGACCTAGAACTGTTATTTTCAGCTGCATCCAACCAGTCTGTGTTATAAGCTGCTTTGCATGTTTCATTTTAGAAAACACATTTTATGTCACTATTGATTAAATAAGAAAAATCTTAAGTAATGATTACAGTGATATGAATATATCAGTGAATATTGATATATTATTCAGGGTTGTTTTTCCCAAACTTCACTTGCAGCCACTTAAATATAATATTTTCCAAGTGCACAAACTACAGTCTTGAACGTTGAATCTGGAGGGTAACAGAAGCAGGGACTTGGTGTTTTCAGACACAAAGGGGGTGCAGAAGCTCGCAGTCCCAGCTGATAGTAGATGTGTAGATTGCCTGGGAACAGCACCTTCACAATAGCTGGCCGGCTGGCAGCTGCCGGCCCCTCACTCTGCTCCTTTTCAGCAGCCTGTCAGACAGACTGATTCCCTCTCCACCCAACCCCCAGGGACCCACTGACCCTTAGGAGGGTGGTGGAAGGGGATCAGTTATAGATCCCTATATAAACAAGCCTGAGTGAATATCCATAGGCTGCTGCTGTGATTTTGTAGGTCATATGGAGTAATGCATGGAGGGATTTTTAACATATAGTGATTGATTTTAATTTGGTAATTCAAGGAAAGCAGCATGCTGCAAAACCAAAGACATCTCTCTCTTTTTTTTCTTATGAAAGTGTCTAGTAAATCTAGTATTTTGGAAGGTTCATATCCGCGTACTGTTGACAGTTTATGTTAAAATGCCATAACAACAGCACAGAAGGTACAGAAGGACACTACATTCACATATCTATAAATGTTTTTGCGTTTGCGTTTTTTATTTTCTTCTATTTACTAATAGATTTGTTTAAGTGATTCCACCAGAACTAAAACTGCACTCTGACCATGTTGGACGAACAGACAGCACATGGTTATATTTCATTTCTGTCTGTGAAAATGCAATTTTTATCTGTGTAGAAACCAAACAAACTCCATAATCGTTAACATAATGTAACCAAATAACCAGAATAACATATAGGCCTATGTTTTGCAGGTTTTGGGCCATTTGGAGAGCACACGGTCAACGCCAGCTGGGTAGCAGTACAGGTGAGTTTACCCCTCTGTTGCTGTTTTAATGCACATATTCATTTTTTTTTCTGTGGTGTTAATTTCAAACAGAAATTGGCACGAGGTTCTTAGATTAAAACAAGACAGTTGTAATTGATATGTTTGTAAATAAGTAAAATGTGTTACTTGACTTGTGTAGCCTTTCATAAATATAGTAAAATAAGTCTAAACAAGTCCTTAAGCTTTTCCAAAATGCTTTATATTAATTGTGGACAAAAACATTTATTGAGCATCACCATTGATCACCTCTTAAATGTGGCATGCTAACTTAATAAAGCTCATCGTGTTTTTAGCCAAGACTTGATGGTCTGCCTAAATAATCATATGTAATAAAGGTGTTACTAAATGATTATCTCACATTGAGCCTGTTCCTCTGGCGTTACATGATGCTCTGATAGATGCCGGCCGGCTTCACACCGTGCAGCAGTGTGACGGAGGCTCTCTGTGTCCTGCTGGGGAAACTGCATGTGGGGGATGACGGTGGTTGTCAGGGTGTCTAGACGGACTTGATAAGGATATTAAAGGCAAACAAAAGGCCGCTTTGTGGCGGGGTCACAGACGTGGTCAAACAAGCCTCTTTTCAATGCAAGTGGGGGTCAGTGTCCAGGGCTATTGGTCCTGCAGGGAGACTGGGGGAGGTGTTGGTCTACTGGCTGTGAACACAGATTTATCTTACTTATAATATGTATGATTGCATCTTTTATTTCTTGCTTTTCTCATGCTTGTTTTATTTTTGAAGACGATTGAGTACTGCAGTTACTTTTTTTTGGTTTTCATAATATACGTTTTTGTGCAAAATCAGGTTATTTGGAGAGGGCGAGGCAAGTGAGAGACATCTGTCTGCTGAGAAAAAGCAAAAAAGAACTGACATTCACCTGGTCCATTTCTAAATTTACCAAAAATTACAGAGGTAATTAACATATCACAGAAACATTTGGCCAAAGATCATCATCATTGGTTCTGAATAGTTATGTGCTTTAATCAGTGCACACATTTTTATTGGATTTGTATTATTTTGGATTGAAAATGTTGTTTTACTTTTAAATAATTTATATTTTGCAATAACTCAGGCAAATATAAGGACATATCTGTCAGTGGGCAGCAAGTAGCAGTGATGAGGGAACAGACAAAGAGAGAAATGAGCAGTAATCATTCAGTGATCATCAACTAAACTGATACACAGTTGGAAAAGTGAAAAGGACTAAATAAAATGCTGCTGTTGCTATTCTACAAAAAAGGAACACATTTTACAGTTTGTCAAGGTCATCTACTACAGTTTCATTACATGCGTGTTATCTAAACTCAAAGGTCCACCTACTAGCCTTGCTCATTGTTAGCGATGCTGATGAAGACTTTTAATTTGATGTTGAAAGCTCAAAAAAGCGGAAGTGGACCTTTGAGTTGAGATTATTTTGTCACACATACTGAAAAATGAATTACTCGTGTATTATCAGCTTACATATGGATCTGTTTTGTGCTGCTAACTTGCTTTGAGTACAGTGTTACAATCATTGCACCACCTCCACATTGTCTTTAAATCAGTGATTTTGAAGCTTGCCAGTGATGCGTGCTTGCTAATCAGGCTGCCTTTATTTCACCATAATAACTGTATTCAGTGACAAGACATTTAGCTTCGGTACATAAACATTATGTAAACTGGAATAGTGCTAACATAGATTTTAGCTTCCTCTGAGACCGCATGCTAAAGCTATACTAACATTCATCACTGTAAGATGCCTGAGATAAAAACATCTAACAAATGGCAAATGCTATTTTAAAATGCAGAAAAGGATTTTAGCTTTTATGTTTTTGTTTGTCCCAACAGGAACTGAAGAAGCTCGGACTGGGCAGTGAAGTGGACTTGCATGTGTCTGAGGTTCCTGTAGAGTACCAGACAGTCCAGAGTTTGGTTCCTTCATTATGGAAGCAGTATCATCCACTGGTAAGAGGAGAACATGATGTGATCTATCCACATTATTCCACTTTTAAAAACGCAATACGACAACTAGTGCCTCAGTTTCATGTCAGGTCTGATTTTATTGCCACAGGTTTCAGGGTGTGTAAATGCAAACATGAGTTATAAATGGATCTGACCGGCCCTGAAAACAATCAGATAGTAATAATGCTGCATTAAATTAAATTACATTCAATTATGAAATTATGCAACCAATTACTGGCTGAGTGTGGCTCTGACACAAGCTGCCTATGAGGGCGTTAGAAATGATAAAATTGAAACTTGGGTTTCATAGGCATCCATATTGGCTCTGGTTTAGCAGTTCTTGGGTTCAGATCTGTCTGTAAGTATATTTCTGGTTCAGTTAAAATAGTCGCAGCTCTTTTTTTAGACACCTCAAACAAGACCAGAAGTCAGAGACAGCTGCCACAGATATGTTGTGATTAATATGTGCTTTGATATTTTAGTAATGCTGACTTGTGTTTGTATTGTTTCCCTCTCTTTGCCAGTTGGTAGTTCATGTTGGAGTCTCGGGTATGGCCACCACTGTCACGCTGGAGAAGTGTGGCAGAAATCACGGCTACAAGGGCCTGGACAACAGCAGCTTCTGTCCCGATTCGCAGTGTTGCATCGTGGGAGGTCCGGACTGTATCAACTCAGTTATTGACATGGAGTCAGTCTGCAAGAGAGTGACCGCCTCGGGGCTGGGAGTAGCTGTGTCTGTCTCCAAAGACGCCGGAAGGTAATTATTTACTTTATTTCTTCCAGTTAGAATCGACCTTTTGTTTTTTTCCTTTCACCTCTGGGTCACATGCTTCAAGTCCTGAAGGATAGAGACGTGAAAACACGCCACTCTGTTAAACACACAAATCAGCCGCACACAATATTTACTCTGTTTACATTGTGAGGTGTGTTCAGTTTGACAGTTGAGGTGAAAACTGTGTGCAACAAAGACTAAAGGTGGGATGTTCTATCGCTTAATAGGAACTCAAATCTATTCCATCTGTGCAAATCAAGTTCAACAGAAGAGCCAAGGTAGCAAATTACCACATTAAATCAGTAATCTGTACATTAAATAACACAAAGTGATACTTCTTCCCAGTGTAGGTACTGTATCTTAAGAGAATATATCGCAGTTTTTTACCCACTCTTGATATAGTTTGTATTTACTTTTACTTCTACTAATAACGATAGGCTATTTATATCTATATGCCATTTGAACCCTATCGAAATGAAGAAAAATACATTTTATTAAGGACACAACTTGTGTTTTTGTCGTGGGAGACTACAATGCAGAAATTTCAAAAAATACATTTTTGACTAAAAGAAAGACATTTAACACAATTTTTTTTAGTAATAATGACCAATGACCATCAGTAAAATGTCCTTAAACAATTGTATACATATTAGTGATGACTGTCTGTGCAGCTGTTGCACGCACTGCTCTGTTAACATGGAGATACTGTATATACAGGACGGCTACTACAGAACGTATACAGCACCTGTTTATATGACTGTAAATATTGAGACCTTATCTGCATTACCTACTGAAGGGAATTAACGGGAGCATGAACGATACAGGATTTTTGAGACAAAGACTTTAATATGTTGATGGTTAAAAATCAGCCAATGTTTGTTTGTTAACAAATAACACATGACATAAACATTTTTGATAAGAATCCCTTAAATGTAATTGTGAGCAGTGAGTGGGACGTTTTGCAGTAACAAAAATAAACAGTACTCTCTGGTGGATAAACTGTGTAATGGCAACACTTTTTAGAAAGTACACCTAGCTAAAACTAATGCAGTCGAATACAACAGTCCTGCAATAAACCCTCCCTTCATGAAGGTTATAATGTTCAGTTTTTGTTGAAACTGTGTTAGAGGGTATGATCATTTTGGAGGCTGCAGTTGGTGGTGCTGTTGAACAGTATTGTGTTATAGAGAGAGGTGTCTCTGATATTTAGCTTACCCTCACTGGTATAAATGAGGTGGACATACGGTATGTTGAATATGTTATATGTTCGTCCGCACAAATGTACCCATATGTCAGGCAGAAATGGGGAACTTTATAAATAAATGTATGTGCACATTGGAAAAGGTGGAGAAGACCATAATTGATGTATTGGTGAATCTTTCCAAATACACTGATAAAAGCACTTCTAGTATGAGTCCAGTAAATAGATTTCATTGTGTCCTCCATTGAATGTAGCCAGGCCCTTCATTCATTCGATGCTGTGTCTCTTCCCTAACAGGTATCTCTGTGATTTCACCTACTACACGTCTCTGTACCTGAGCCACGGCCGCTCTGCCTTCATTCATGTGCCTCCTCTCGGAAAGCCTTACAGCGGGGAAGACCTGGGCCGTGCGCTGCAGGCCATCATCCGGGAGATGCTGGAGCTTCTGGACCAGGCCGAGGAGAAGATCCACTGCCAGCAGCACTTCCACTAAGTGACCTCCAGATGCCAACCAGCCTCTCCAGCCTTCACCACACAAGAGAAATTGCACTTAACCACAAGTAGCCAAACTTCTTTTGTTTTTTTTATTGTTGTCTTTACCTGGACAAAATGAAAACTTCAGTGTATAGGATCTTTTCAGCGTTTGTTTCTCTTTGTCTTAGGTTTTTGCTTCATGTTTTGCTAGGCCTGATTCAGTTGTGTTTTAATGTCTCCCGAAGGTGAGAAGACTGAATGGGGGTCTCGAGACAACCCTCAGTCACATTATAACGTGAGCTGTTGTCCCACTTTCAAGGAACCTAAAGCATTCTGACTTTGAAGTTTAAAATATGTGAAAAACCTTCAGTTCACTAAGAAAACACACAAGCAAAGTGCAGCTCATATTTGTTAATATGCAGAGGGTCTGTAATGTGGCAGATATTACAACCTAAAACCCCAAATGTGACTTCTATTAATGCACCTTATAGGGTTAGGGTTATTGAAATGGTTATAGAGGTCGTGTTTGGGGAAACTGTTGAATGTACTTTACAGTATTTAAAGGTATAAGGAGTAGGATTTGTCGGTTGCTGTTTGTATACGCAACATTCAAAGTTGGCCCCTCCTCCCCGGCTCAAAGCACAGGTGCTTCTGGTGGTCTCACGTGCTTACGATCTGGTAACTGGTCGCTACCTTTTTATAGAGTCCCGCCCCTCGCACCCTGCGTGCTGTTATTGGCTGGGGGCTACACAGCACTGCCCAAAGGTCGATGCCCAGAAATGTCCCGAACACAGCAAAATAAGAAAACCCAGGCAGAGGGCAGGGTCTCTGCAGATACAGACACCGCCACACACTACTAGGGGGTCATAAGTGATGATTGAGAGGGATTATTTTTGTTTAAGTCTATACATTGTTTTTTAGGAAAATCCTACTCGTTATGCCTTTAACTTTCATAATGCTTCATCCTCAAATTTTGAGTTTCACTCAGTCACAATATGTTTCAGCCAACAGGTGTTTGGATCTGAATGTCTATAAATGATTAATGAACATGATACATTATGATTTAAGTAGAAATGTTTAGCAGTAACTCCCTTCTAACTGTGCTGTTTCACGCTTGATGTTGAATTGTTTCTTGAGTCCTTTTTTCTTTATAAGAAGTTGTAAATTTGCCTTCTTTTACAAAGGTTATTTAAATCAGGGAACGGGTTGGTTCCAGCTCATATTCCCCCCAGTTTGTTGGCCCAATTCTGACAGAAAACCCCCCCTCAAATCCACCCCACTGAGATCTGGCCCCAGGCTGTGCAATGTTATTTTAAAAGATCTCAAGTTCAGTGATTTAGTTTTAGGTTTGTTAGAATTCTATTATGGCTGCGCAATTATTTCAGAAAATGTTGCAATTATTACAACAGGAATGTTCAGATTGCTCTGAACAGAGTTAATTAAACCATTAATATTCTTTTTTAAATAACTGAAAGAACGTTTGATCTTTTCTCTCTTGTTCATTTAATATAATGAGTTTCTCACTGGATTGTGGTAAGAAACTCAGAGCCAAACTTCACAAAGAAGCACAACTTTTTAAAAATTTTAAACTGTGTAGAAAACCTGCAATTTGTTTTTAGGTAGTTTGCAACATTTCAAGAAACCCCAAGTTTTTCCGTAGTTGTGCAGCCCTTATTGTTATTCCTTGTTTAAAGCTTTCCGTTCTTCCCTTCATCGAATCAGATACAGCTGCTTATTTTACCCAACGATTTGATTTGATGAAGTCGGACTCTCAGTTCAGTCAGAGTTGGGCCTGAATTTGATTTCTGTAGCACTTTCTTTTCTTTTTTTTTTGTTTGTCATTTCTGGAATATGGACAACAATTTTAGCTATGTGAATGCTTGCATTTTATATTTTTATTTTCAGTCACTTTAACTTGAAATATGTAGCTTTCCAGACATACACACATCCATTTTTTACTTGTATCATGTATGTGAGGTATGCTTTATTTTCCCGAGCTTTGGTTTGTTCTGATCTGTTGAACCAACTGCAGCAGATTCAATCACTGTGTTGGTGGTGGTGCCACTTCCAGGTGTAAATGTTCTGTTTAATGGCTTTTTTTATTGGATTGTCTTGTGTTTTCACTGTGTAGACCAGCGTTTCTCTGCCTGCTGAGTCGCCAGGACAGCCCATACGACCTAACACAGCTGCAGTTTGATCAGCTTTAGTAGAAGCATTGAATGGTCCACATTCTGCTTCAGCACCCTGTGTATCCCCAGAAAAACGGTTTTGTCTGTGGGAAACGTGGATGTAGTTTTAAACTGTCATAGCTAGTCTTAGGAAACTAACTGAACTCTGTTTAGCATTTGCAGCAGTAGTGGTCTCTACGCAAGATGGTGCCAGTGAGTAAATTGTCATTATTTTTAGCAGCGTGTGTCATTTTAATTTCTATTCAGTTCCATGGTTTGTACCACAAAGTAGCATCGTGGAGCACTGAGCTGAACAGATTTGAACTTCTTCTCTTCAGACCTGAATTTTAATCTTAGCATTTGTCATTCAACCTACATCTTGGCTCTGTGGTTTTAAAATCTCTTACCAAGTTATTGAAATTATGGGCAGGTTTTAGTTCTGAGTTTGCAGGTGCTGATATTTTGTGAGCGTTGAGAATGTGAAAGGGTTGTGAGGGAGCTGCCCCGAAAATGTCTGCTCACAAAAGTGAAAGCCTCAAGTTTACATATGAGGTGACCTCTGACCCCGACTCTTTCCTGTGCCTTGCTGTTGTTTATGTGTGTTATGAAAAGGCCTTAAAAATGCTCAGCGGGTCAGTTCAAAGATATATTACTGATGCTGTCCAGTTAGATGTGTGGCTACCTCAAAAATACTTTTTTATCTCAGTGTGTGCTCGGTTGTACAATAACATTATGGCTCTGTGATTTATTGTGAGTTTCTCTGTTTAGGGAGAATCCTCTGAAAGGTGTCTTCTTCTGCTTCTGACATTAACAAAGCACTGTTACAATAAGTAATCTTGGCTTTGTAAAAGGAAAGGCTTTGAAATTAAGAGAATTAAAGGATTACAAGTAATTTCTTTGTGTCTATTAATCATTACAACTCCATGTTTTTTCCTCTACTTACTTGTTATGCTTATTAAAAGCATGTAAAGGACTTGTGAATTGTGCCAGTATAAACTTGGTAGAGTTGGCACAAAAGGCCTATCAAAGATCATAGATGACTATGAAGCACCACTGTGTCGTAAATAATTGGCCTGAAGAACTCATCCAGTTTAGCTCCTGCGATTTTGCATCACAAAATGTGTCACAATGCCACACTTCAGAGAAAAGATATTGCCTATGTATTAATAGTATGCTGTTTTAGCACTTAATATGCAAAACATAACATACCGTAGGCCTACTGTTGTTTGGTAGTAAGGGGAATTATACGAAATATGCCCCAGCAGGTGTCATTTAAGGTGTCACTTTGCAGCAGCTCCTGGTTTCAAATTTTAAAACTTAGAATAGATAACACATCACTGGGGGTATAACAACAGATCATTTATTGTCTTTTCAATAATCTTTTTCCAATTCTACCACCTGTTGCATTGTAAGACAATAAAACACTCAGAATTGAAAGATTTGTTTGTATGAATGGCACTTTAAAGTTTAAGTATTTTGTCAAATATCCAGTGTAATAAATTATGGCTGGATCAACCTGCTGGGGGGCCTCTGGAGCTAGATTTTGCTGTTGGGCTCTTGTTGACCCCCCCCCAACCTCCATCCCATTGTGCATGTATGTATCCTTCTGCCTCCAAGTTCCCGTTATGTACAGGGCTTTATTATTTGCCTAAATACCCAGAAACAACCAGTACTTCTATGAATACTATCCAGCCCTTGGTTTTATTGTTTAGTTAGTTTGTGGTAATTTGATTAAAAACAGCCCACTTAAGGACTATGTGTCTTGTTAGCACAATGTAAACTTGACACTAGATTTTGACACAGGGCCCCTCTAGAGCCTCAAGAATGAAGTTATAAAGCAGGCCCTGTCTTAGCTGTTACTTTAGCGGTGCAAAATCTCTAACAAATTTGCAGTTAATCACATTACCAAAAACCCACTGACACACACTTGTGGGGCCTGGTAATCCAGCCTTGTAATAAATACATACTGAAAACATGGTTAGATTTATTTCAGTGTGAAATTTGGATACACATATAGGCTTAAAGTAACCCACTGAGCAATAGACGTCATTTCAACATCGCCTTTATGCTCTAACTCTGATATAGACCAGGATTTATTGGCTACGTATAGCCCTTAATAACCTAGACCTATAATAGACATCTATTAAACGTCTTTTCAACATCAAATTGCTCAGTGTTTGTTAGTCCTAAAATGCACAGTGGTTGTTGTAGAAACACAAAATTTTTAAAACACCAACAAAAACACCTGATAAAGCTAGTAGGCTTTTTATTATGTGGATTAAAAACATTTTGAGTCTAAATAAATATCTACTTTCAAGGAGGAGGATATCTGCAACAGTTGTCTGTCAGCACCCAACAGGTATTTCCCAATTTCCCCTGCAGAGGTCCACGATTCTGTTTTGATACCCGGAAATAAGATCAGAGTGAGAGCTCTTCCCATTGGTGACCCGTCTCTACGGTGCGCACGTCACACGTTGAGCGGCGCATGGAAGTTCGTCACCGTCTCTGTTGGACCTGCTGGAGCTTTCGAGGTTCTGATCGGTTCCATTTTTGTTTGGGTTCAAATTCAGACTCTCGGCATCGGCCTCCGAAGCAGTTGTCGATAAACAAACACCGAGAGGATTTAGTTCATCTTTAGACGAACACCGGAAACCGCTCAGTAAAGCGAAAGTTGAGAGTCGAGATGAGTGTGGAGGCGTACGGGCCGAGCTCCCAGACCCTCACCTTCCTGGACACCGAGGAAGCGGAGTTGCTCGGAGCGGACACCCAGGGCTCCGAGTACGACTTCACCGACTTTACCCTCCCCAGCCAGACGCAAACTCAAGGCCAGACCCAGAGCCAGCTGGACGGACAGGTCTGAGGCGTTCATTTTTACAGGAAGGCTCAGTAAAGCGCGGTTTACTGACGTTAGCAGCCGTTAGCTACAGCTAGCTGAACCAGCGCTGCCTGCTAGCCCGCTATTATAGGATCTAGCGTTACTTAGCTTCATGCTAACTAGCTGTTACCGTTAGCTCGCTGCTAGCTAGCGAGCCCATTAACTAAACTCCCAAAGTAATAATAGAGGTCTTAGCACGTTTGTTTTGAGCTGTTGGAAGCAAACCAAACTCACGGGTGTAACTTTAATGAAGAGTTAGGACCAGTGACAGTCTGTCAACCTATAATTAACTGGCTTTTCCGCGCTGTGTCTTCTAGCCGCTAGCTGCTAATCGTTAGCATTCAGTTTGTTTGGTAAAGCTTGTGTTGTGCTGCAGGTAAATGGTCCTGATGAGGGTCTTCACAACGGTGGAGTGGATGACTCCGTGAACAAAGCCAGCCAGCTGTTGGCCGAGCTCAACTTTGAGGAGGATGAAGAGGACACATACTACACCAAAGACCTGCCTGTGCACGCATGCAGGTACACTGATAAGAGCCACACCATGTCAGTATGTCACTTTACTGTAGATCACAGAGACAGTGATTACAGCACAGTAGTGTTTAAGTGTGGATGATTACATAATACTGTATTAATGGTACTTATCTTTTTGTGTGGTCCCTGATGTGATACACCACATACAGGGCTTAAAATTCATCACTGTTCATTATCCTCAGTAGCAGTTACAACTTTTCTGATAAGCATGGTATACTATCAAAGTTTACGAGTAGTATTCAGTCAAGACTTGCACGTGTCACTGATGCAACACAACACACAAGCCAGTTGCAGTAACAATTTTCAGATTATTATGTGAAGTACAATATTGGCAGGATCCACAACTTCCACAGTTTATGTCCTGGTAAGCACATAAGAATTATTTTAAACATATAATAATGTACACACATGTGAAAAATGGTTAATGTTCTGCTTATGGAAATGATAGAGAAGCTATTGAGAAATTACGGAGGTATTGTCTTTAGAAGAAGAAGGGTAAATTGTTATTACTGCATTTAAGATTAGATTGTCTCCCAGCCGTGGGATAGCTAACTAGGATATAGTTTCTAAACAGATCTAAGAGTGTTTGTAAAAGGAAAGTTAGAATTTCCCCCCACAAATTCATTTTGAAATGAACACATATTCATTTTAATTGCACGTTGTTGGACATCAAAAACTTGAAGTACTGTTGAAAAACATCAGTCAATTGACTTTTAGAAATTTAGCTGAAAGTGTGTAAGAGTCCTGCTTGTATGGAGAGAGCATGATCCTTTGACATTTCCTGTTTCCTGTTAAATTATTTAAAAACACACACCAACATTACATGTTAGATACAATATGCTAACCTTAGCTTACACCTAATATCATGTGTGTACTTCCTCTATAATTAATAGGCCAGTTTGGCCTTACTTTTGCCAAGGCAAGGACCTGTACTCATGTAGTATTTTGACTAAATACTGCAGTAATTCAAACGCTGTTTTGATACGTTTTTGTTTTTCAGCTACTGTGGTATCCACGATCCAGCATGTGTGGTGTACTGCAATACCAGCAAGAAGTGGTTCTGTAATGGACGTGGCAACACATCTGGCAGGTGTGTAGTCTACTCATCTTCACCTTATTACCTCACATATAAGCATCAGAACATGAAGCTGCTCAGGTAGACCAAAAAATATAAACACCCTTAAACTTTATATAATAATCAAAATAACAAGCACTACAATAAAAGTGGGTTATTCAATTATTACATTTTCAAAATGGTCAGTCATCACCCACTTCACAATCCGTCAGATTTTTGCCACACAGATGATGTTGAATGTGTGTAAAGAGAGACCTGTATGATTTAGTGTTTATAGAGCTTTTCATTGGAGTTACACTGGTAGGAAACAGTGTGGGTCGAAGTTTATGTCCTGTCAGCTGTTGACATTAGCAAGCAATGCAAGAGGAAGTAAACCCATGGACCCATTTACAATGTATGTTTGAGACTGAAGTGGTCTATATTGTCTGTCCTGTTATTGTGCTGTGGGTCAATATGTGTTTGTTATGCAAACTATCAATAGATTTCTGCAGCAGTGCTACCAGGACAAATGTCACAGAGATCAAAGTGTTTCTGATTATTTTCTCAATATTTCGCTCTCTGACTTCCAGTCACATTGTGAACCACTTGGTGAGAGCCAAATGCAAAGAGGTGACGCTGCATAAAGATGGGCCGCTGGGCGAGACGGTGCTGGAGTGCTACAACTGCGGCTGTCGCAATGTCTTCCTCCTGGGCTTCATCCCGGCCAAGGCCGACTCTGTGGTGGTGCTACTCTGCAGGTAAGTGCAGGCGGGGCAGCGGCCTTGTACATGGGCAGACCGTCCTGTAACCTGTGTCCACAAATCCAGTATGTCCTGTCAAGAGTGTCCTTGAGGACAGCACAGGACCTCTGTGTGCTCGGTCATTATAAGCTACTCTGGAGCATGAACTGAAAGCTAAATATGCAAATTCTTGGTTTGAAACAGGAAGTTTAAAAGCAAGAATCATCATTAGCCTCATCTTGAGGCACAGGAAACTGATGCAGAGTCCCTGAAATGCATGAATAGTCAAACAGATGGGGAAAAAGACAGCCGATGAAAGTTTACGGCAACAAAACTTTTCCTCATCAAAGCTAAACAATGTTTAGGAAGGCAAGATAATTGATATAACCTGAATAAACATTTTCATTTAAGCATAAACATAACAGCTGTAGGGTGAATTATGTCAATTAAGATAAGTTGGTTATTAAAAAAGACTAAAATATGTACTGAGTGGGACATCTCGGAGTCAGAAACTTGTCAGTGCTCTCTTGTGTAAAAACTATGTAATGGTGATGCTGTCTCTAAATTACCCCATATCGTAACATATGCCATCTCTGTACTGCAATTTCTTTTTACTTTTGGCCGAAATGTGACTTTACTGTCGGACAGATGCGAGTAGTCAGCTGTTAAGTCTGCATCTGTTGCTTGGGGAACTCCCTGCTGATGTCCACAGACCTTTTAACTAGTGCTTCCTGCTCTGTGGCAATTAATTTAACCCAATCTACGGCCACACACACATGCAGCAAGAAGTACTGTGAGAAATCAACTTAAGGCAGGAAGACAAATACTATTTTTTACATCCTATCCAATAGTTTGATTACTGTAAAAACCCACACATAAGCTAAACCTTGTATCTCCATGCAGGCAGCCCTGTGCCAGCCAGAGTAGCCTGAAGGACATCAACTGGGACAGCTCGCAGTGGCAACCACTGATCCAGGACCGCTGCTTTCTGTCCTGGCTGGTGAAGATCCCATCAGAGCAGGAGCAGCTCCGGGCCCGTCAGATCACCGCCCAGCAGATTAACAAGTTGGAGGAGCTATGGAAGGTATGCAGCCAACAGGCTGGGAGGCTTTTTCTTCAGGGTTATATGTTCAGTGAAATTTGTTTGTGGAATAAGAGTTTGTGATGTGTGATGTACTTTGTATTGACAGTTGCTTTGACTGTGTTTCCTCCTAGGACAACCCCAGTGCCACCTTGGAAGACCTGGAGAAACCGGGAGTGGACGAGGAGCCCCAGCATGTGCTGCTGCGCTATGAGGACGCCTACCAGTACCAAAACATCTTTGGCCCTTTGGTCAAACTGGAGGCTGACTACGACAAGAAGCTTAAGGAGTCCCAGGTAGACTGGTGTTTTTCTCCCTTGCATGTCCATGGTTATTTATATGTAGAGGTTCAGGCGACATAAAAACGTCTTCAGAAACCCAGTAATGCATTATATAGTTTCACACGTACATTGAGGGTTTTATTCTTATGCTGCGGTCACACTGGACGGGTAAAAAGTGAAACACACCATGATGCTCTTCCCCTCTGCAGGAGGAGATGAGTTTTTGGTTACTTGAGCTCTGTTTTGTAATTTTTTAAATTGCATCTCTAGGGTTACAGAATTTATGTCACGGTGATGAGACATTTTACCTTTGACCTCCTTTATTATTAGTCGATTTTATATTTATGTATTTTTTCATTTTCCTTTTGCAGACTCAAGATAATATAACAGTCAGGTGGGACCTGGGGCTGAATAAAAAGCGGATTGCCTATTTCACACTGCCCAAGACGGATTCAGGTGGTAATTCTCTGAGCTTGACTTCCTCCCAGTGGTTCTGTGGTGCAGATAGAGCCCCCCCCCATCCCCCATCAGTCCTCAGAATTGCACGCAACCTCCCACAACCCTGCATCTTTTGGTGGCATGTGTGCTTGGTTTTGTTCTTGCCTCTGTTTTTGTAGTGGGGTTTTGTGCCATTTTGTGCGTGCACGGTACTGTATCATTTGGATTATGAACATAGCCCATCCTCCTTAGTTTATTTGTGGGTCATTTTCTTTAGCGTGGAATGGTTTGTAACTTGTGTCTTTATATCAATCCCAGATATGCGGCTGATGCAAGGTGACGAGATCTGCCTGCGTTACAAGGGAGACCTGGCCCCGCTGTGGAAAGGCATCGGCCATGTCATCAAAGTCCCTGACAGTATCCTTTTACACTGTTACTGTAGCAATTGCATATGTATTATCCTTTGCATTACAGTGTCCTCAAGTCTGGGTCACTGCACTGGCACTAATCCCAGATGGCAGTGTGTAGTCTAACTTTAAAAGACTAGCATAGACAACATAGTTCAACCCGCCTCCACCTACTGGAAAGAATTAAAGGATATGCCGGACTTCCTTAACAGCCTGTGTTTAAAGACTACGGGGATGAAATTGCCATTGAGTTGCGGAGCAGTGTTGGAGCACCTGTGGAAATCCCCCACAACTTCCAGGTGGACTTTGTGTGGAAGTCCACTTCCTTTGACAGGTAGACTGAAGTTTTATACCCCTATATTCCTGATGTGATGGGAACATATAGTTTTACTGCTCTTAAATCAGCATGTTACTCTTCCTCCTGTAAACATTGCGCAGAACTAAATGCATTGTTTACAGGAGGTAATTTTGTGTAAATCTGCCATGCTTGTCACTTGTAAAGTAAAGATGTTGATTCACTCTTTTTGTAAGGACAGAGATTCCGTGATGATACAAATAAGTGATAATGACATTTGTATCTGTGTTGCTGCAGGATGCAGAGCGCCCTGAAGACGTTTGCGGTGGACGAGACCTCCGTGTCTGGCTACATTTACCACAAACTGCTGGGCCACGAGGTTGAGGATGTCACCATCAAGTGCCAGCTGCCAAAGCGCTTCACTGCCCAGGGCCTGCCCGACCTCAATCACTCACAGGTCAGACCTCACTCAACACTGAGTTCCTGTTATTCCTGCTCACAGTGAAGCTGTGTCATTAATTCAAGACATGAACATCGCTAGAGGAAAAAGTATGAGTTGAGTTCATTTACTGTGATTTATTACGTATCAGTGCATCAGCATAGCTCAGTTATTTTTAATAGATTTGAAAAACAAAGGAGGTGCGTGACTTCCATTAAGTAGGGCAGGCCTTTGTTTAAGAGGGGAAAACGTGTGTTGTTTTATTTTGGTTTAATTTGTGATTTGGATCTCACATCATGGTTATTGCAAGTAGATTTAGTAGAGTGTGTCCTTTCTCAGGATAGACATTTTAAGAAAGATTTGATGTCTGTATTTGCAACAGTTCAACTGGGCTGAATCCTCCTTTTTTTTCATGTCCAGGTGTACGCTGTGAAAACGGTGCTGCAGAGACCTCTCAGTCTGATCCAGGGTCCTCCTGGCACTGGGAAGACTGTCACCTCTGCCACTATCGTCTACCACCTGTCCCGTCAAGGCAACGGGTAAGACACAAAGAGTTACATTCTTAAAGAAACCTGTAATGTTATAATTTTTGTTATTCCAGCAGCTGTATTTTACTCTTCCTGTCCTAACTCTCTACGATGTGTATGTGTGTACGTTTGCAGACCAGTTCTGGTGTGTGCTCCCAGTAACATTGCTGTGGATCAGCTGACTGAGAAGATTGACAAGACTGGACTGAAGGTTGTCAGGCTGTGTGCTAAGAGCCGGGAGGCCATCGAGTCACCAGTGTCCTTCCTGGCTCTGCACAACCAGATCAGCAACATGGACAGGTCGGTGGCAAGTAGGGAAGTTGACTCTGGACTCAAAAGATTTTTATGCTTGACTGCTGTTTTGTACATACACTAATTTCCTAACTAGCTGGCCAAGCACCAGTGGCTTGACATTTTATTGCTTTATTGTTTTTTACACCTCCATATTCTTCCTGTTCTGCCACTTGGTTCTCAAATTTCACCACGTTTCCTCACTCATACTCACTCTTGTCAGGATTGTATAACAACGGCAACTAAATCTTGTAAAATTAGTGAAAGTGATCTCAATTTGATTGATTGTGGTATTTGGCAAATGAGAATATAATCTCCTGGCTTTTATCTGGATCTGAACGTGGAAATCTT
Organism: Oplegnathus fasciatus; assembly: GCA_003416845.1. NCBI lineage: Eukaryota > Metazoa > Chordata > Actinopteri > Centrarchiformes > Oplegnathidae > Oplegnathus > Oplegnathus fasciatus. Next base: position 2,204,192 of record NTHP01000009.1, on the reverse strand, counting down.
GCACATGCAAGAAAATTTCTCTTAATGCTAGGAGGCTGCCAACACATGATTCAGGAGTCCCTAGATCAGAAGTTTTCAAACTGTGGGGCACAGAGGGAGAGACATGAGGCAAAGATACTGCATAATGTAGAAGGGACAGGTGCTTACTGGTGTTGTAAAAGTAACAGAAAGTTAGTTATTATAGTTTGGCCTGCTGATTTGGCAGCTCACCAACGGTCAATAACAGCAGCAGCAACAGTGGCTGAGACACACAGCTCATGGAGGCAATTAAGGTACTTTAAAACCCTTAACACCCAATTGCCGCAATTATCGTCTCCTTATCAGAGTCATAACTCAGTTAAAGTGTGAACACAGAGACATAATACACATATGTTCAGATTCAGCGTGACTTACACTTCTAGAGGATATCATCATCCGATGTCCGCTGTGAATAAACGTCCATAAATCTGTTTAGACATTATAGGAAAAAAAGACACTCCTTATAACTCCAGAACTTGCCTGAGAATCATTATGATTTTAATTATTTAAGTAATCCAACGATAGTTGTCTGTATGTCTATGGGTACATTGCAAACATTGCATACTTTTCATGGTGAATAATAATGGAGCTCAAATTGTAGCCTGGAACTAATTAGCTGACTCTATGGCAACATTATCCTTCCTGTTTACATCCCCCAAAGCCCCAAAGTTATGGGAACTGTAGTTCCAAGAGGGCAGAGTTTTTCAGACTTTTTTTAAAACCCCTGCCTCAGATCACAGATTAGCTTAGTGGCGTATAATCGTAGTATGTGTTCTCTGTAGTTACCCTGATGTATCGTTTGTCTCCTTAGTATGCCGGAGCTTCAGAAACTACAGCAGCTGAAGGATGAGACTGGTGAGCTGTCGTCTGCTGATGAGAAACGCTACAGGGCTTTGAAACGCACCGCTGAGAGGGAGCTGCTCATGGTGAGGAGGAGCCTCAAGTGTTAAACCAAAATAGCTCAAGGTTGATACCCAGGCGTTTTCACGGTAAATGATTTCCTGTTGCTGCAGCTGGGAGTTGTCATCTCACAAAGAGCTACGGCTGTTCAGCCACAGTGCAACAAGTAGTTTTGGCAACGCAATTAACAAATCACTCTGTCTGTGCTAATTATGAGTGTTGTGATAACTAAGACGCTTGTTGCTGATCTTGATTTTGTTCTCATCTGTGCTCACTACTTTGCAGAAAACTGTACAGACCTGCGTTAGTAACCACTTGACAGGATGATAACTTGTCATCATAATCACAGTAGAAGTCCCCCTTGTGTTTCACCACTGTATCCAGGCTCCCTCCTCTGTTGGATTGTAAATTATCTTCCTCTTTGTTGTCCAGAATGCTGATGTTATCTGCTGTACCTGCGTCGGGGCCGGCGACCCTCGTCTGGCCAAGATGCAGTTCCGCTCCATCCTGATTGATGAAAGTACCCAGGCCACCGAGCCAGAGTGTATGGTGCCTGTGGTGCTGGGAGCCAAGCAGGTAAACATACATGCACATAGCTAAATAACTAATACAACCCCTACTGCTGCATGAATGCTGTAGGTAGTAAAACAACCGCAATTGCTTATGTTTTATTTTGCGTCATGTATTCACTACAACAGTTGTTGCTGTTTATATTAACCCAGTTGTCACACTTTTGTGATTCATCTTCTTCCTCCCAGCTCATTCTGGTAGGTGATCACTGCCAGTTGGGTCCTGTGGTGATGTGTAAGAAGGCAGCTAAAGCAGGTCTGTCCCAGTCCCTGTTTGAACGCCTGGTGGTTCTAGGGATCAGGCCAATTCGCCTGCAGGTCCAGTACCGCATGCACCCGGCTCTCAGTGCCTTCCCCTCCAACATCTTCTACGAGGGCTCCCTGCAGAATGGTGTCACTGCAGGTTTGTCAAGATTCAGCAGTTCATTATCTGGTTTGATGGAGGGATAAATTAATTTCCATTGTGGCTGGTACATTAGCAGGTAAAAATACCTATGAACTCCTTTTTAAGACTAAAAACATAATGAAATCTTCCTGTTCTCCCCAGCTGACCGCATCAAGAAAGGCTTTGACTTCCAGTGGCCGCAGCCGGACAAGCCCATGTTCTTCTACGTGACTCAGGGTCAGGAGGAGATTGCCAGCTCTGGAACCTCCTACCTGAACAGGTAACATCACACATTTTCTTGGGTTACTTTGCGTAATTTACCTTAAAGCTCTAAATAATTCATAATATACAAAGTGCATTGAATACAGTGGTTGGGAACAGGATAGCTGTAGCTCACTCTGGGGGGTTTCTTCAACTTACTGCAGTGAAAGTTCAACGTCACCTAAACAAATGGGTGGTTCATTTATTTGCAGCTGTAGCAAGTGAAATAATCCTGATCTTCATTTTGCATGGTGTGCAAAGTTGAGGCACCATAGACATGATTTGCATTTTTGAGCCACCATTAGTTTACTCCCATTAACTTCAGATGTAGTTTTCCCAGTACTGAGCAGCACAGTATTTAAATGGTGCTGATGTTTTTAAGGACTGAGGCTGCCAATGTGGAGAAGATCACCACCAGGCTGCTGAAGGCCGGAGCCAAACCCGACCAGATCGGCATCATCACCCCGTACGAGGGTCAGCGCTCCTACCTGGTCCAGTACATGCAGTTCAGCGGCTCCCTGCACACCAAACTCTACCAGGTAACACACACATGTACAAGGAGATGTAGCTTGCACAAAATCTGTTCCTCTGTTTTTACAATGCGATTTCCCCCTCATCCTCCTCTTGTCCTGTCCCACTATAGCAAGTGGAAATTGCCAGCGTGGACGCCTTCCAGGGCAGAGAGAAGGACTTCATCATCCTGTCTTGTGTTCGTGCCAATGAGCACCAGGGCATCGGCTTCCTGAATGACCCACGTCGTCTCAACGTGGCGCTGACCAGAGCCAAGTAAAAACCTCAGTAGAGCTGTTAAGACATCACAGTGGATAAAAATGGCACAGCACACAGCCAGCTGATTAGCTTATGATGAGCTGAAGAGGCTAATTAGGAATCATGCTGATCAGATAGTGTTGACAGCTAGACAGCTTTTGAATTTTTTATAATGACTTGTTACAATGTGAACACACATAGTATCCACCCTGTAACAATCTTGACAATTTAGATGAGACATGCCTACTATTAATTGTATATAGGTGTGTATAGTATGATATATCAGATCACTGGAATTTCTACACACACAAACTTGTGAAAAAGAGATTTCAATACAAAATTTCTATCCTGTCCCTGAGCAGTCTTGTGTGTGTTGTGAATGAAGGTATGGTGTGATCATCGTGGGGAACCCCAAGGCCCTCTCCAAGCAGCCACTGTGGAACAACCTGCTGAACAACTACAAGGAGCAGAAAGTCCTCGTGGAGGGACCCCTCAACAACCTGAGGGAGAGCCTCATGCAGTTCAGCAAGCCCCGCAAACTGGTCAACACCATCAACCCTGTGAGTAGAACAAACTACCGTATGTGCACCCATCATGCTCTGGAGGTAAACATCACGAGACCTGATGACAAACACATACTGTTGGAAGGAAGATTTGCTTTACAGCTGTTTTCCACATCACTCAATCATCCACATTATTGATTTAAAGGTGATGGGACATTTGTTAAACTTCTGTTAGAAACACGTGTTAACACATAGCTAAACTACAGTCTGAATCTGTGTAGGGGTGAACGATTAGCAGATTAATTGGTTAGTTGGTTGACAGATGAATTACTTGGCAACCATTTTGATAATTTATTTAATCATTTAGGCCATTGTTTAGACTTAAGTGCCAAAAGTTCTCTGTTTTCATCTTCTCAAATGTGAATATTTGCTGGTTTTCTTAGTCCTCTACGATAGTCCGACAGACAAAACGAGCTATTTGAAGATATTTGCTTGGGCTCAGGGCAATTTGATGAACATTTTTTTTTACATGGGCATTTTTTTTAAATGGTTAATTGTGAAAATAATAGTCAGATTAATCATTAGTGAAAATAATTGTTAGTTGAAATCTGTGAAGTGTGCAACTGTACGAAATGGTGATTGTCTGTCTGGTGTTTTCCAGGGGGGACGTTTTATGAGCACTGCAATGTACGATGCTCGTGAGGCCCTCATCCCTGGCTCTGCCTATGACCGCAGCAGTGCTGGTATTTATTTAATATATATTTAGTGTCTCACTGTATGATGTGACGCAAAATGATAACCATGATAAACCAGTTGCAGTCCAGTAAAACTACGCTTGTCTGGTCTTGTTTCTTCGTAAAAAACTGACATGAGTCTTGTTCTGTGTGTTTTCTTTCAGCTGGACGTCCGTCCAACATGTACTTTCAGACTCATGACCAGATTGGGATGATTGGGGCGGGCCCCGGTCACATGGCCGCTATGAATATTCCCATACCCTTCAACCTGGTGATGCCGCCAATGCCTCCGCCCAGTTACCTGGGTCAGACCAACGGCCCTGCTGCAGGTACAGCACTGAGATGGTCCACTGAAGCATTACATAAACTGAAAATGAGCAAACTTTGGTCCAGTTCGTTTGAGAGAAAGTAATCCAATCATGCTACAGGAGAATACCCCATAATGCAAGATTGATCAGGATATGGACACAGATGTTGACATCTGATAATCAGTTTCTCATGCTTGAAAAGCAGATTATAATTACATGAACTGAGGTCAAACTACAGTTTGGACTAATGTTACTTCTTCATGTAGTGTTATGTGCTTTGAACTTTAGATAAAAAGAGCTGACAATCCACAAGTCAAGTTACAGGGATCGAAATCACACCCTGTCCACCAGTAATAATACCCAGTAGACTCCAAGCTTCACTTACCGTGGTTCTTCTCCCATCTGGTGTAAATAACACATTATGTTATTATTACCTTAGACCATGTTTGTTTTGACTCTGATCTTCTTTTTCATCAAGGCCGTGGAGCTATGAAAGGTAAGCCTGGGCGTGGCGGGCGGCAGAGGGTCCGTGGCTCGGGAAACCAGGGTGCCAGTCAGGGTAACGGACCAAACAGCCAGGCCAGCCAGGATGGGGCCTCCCAGTCCTTCTCCCAGGGGCCGCTGACACAGGGCTACATCTCCATGAGCCAGCCCTCTCAGATGAGCCAGCCTGGCCTCTCCCAGCCGGAGCTGTCCCAGGTAACACATCACTGTCACTTAGTGAAAGAAGATTTATGAAATATTTATATTTGTGTTCATGATAATTATGTGTTATAATTTTTATTTTGAATATCTCAAATCTTGTTTCGTAAACATATTAATTCACACATTATTTTTTATGTAGAAAATACACAAATACTTAGTTAACACTGTGCCTCATCGTAATAATATGAGGTTCTGGCATAGAGCTCACTGATAAAGGAAAATGTGTCTGTAATGATGTTTCTGTCCTCCTGTTCTCCAGGACAGCTACCTGGGCGACGAGTTCAAGTCCCAAATCGATGTGGCTTTGTCCCAGGACTCGACTTACCAGGGAGAACGTGCGTACCAGCATGGTGGGGTGACTGGACTGTCACAGTACTAGAGTGTAAGTACATAAAACATTCTTTGTAGTTACAATATAGCACATTTAAGGTCTGGGAAGCAGTGCTGTGATCGTGTTTCGTTATAGATCGTGTGCAGGGCCACAAGCTCCAGTTGTATCTAAATAGTAATCTTGGTAGACTTAATATTTCTTATCATGCAAATGATATTTGTTTTTATAATTTTATTTTATAGGCCTAATGCTATGAAAAGTTTAGATGTGTCCAACCTTTCCAAGCTTTTGAGAATTCACACATTAGGTCACATTTCCTCCTTTCCCAGCTCTATAGCAACTAAACAGACGTTTGATGATTTGTTGGCAGTTAAGTGTCACTGTCTCCTGATGCATCTTGCCTGCAACTAATGTAAAATCCACTGGCTTTGAAGTGATTGAGAAAAGTTTAGCAGGGCACTTTTGCAGGCTCTTAAGGTAATTATACTGAATTAGTTCATCTCATCTCATTGAAGTAATTATTTTGTTCCACTTGAGACAAAAATAATTCTTTCAGTTGGAGACGTCTGACTCAAGACATGTTGAGGTCTCTGCTAAAGGCAGTTTTGCTCATCAGTTTTGGGTCAAATGCTGTTAAATCGTCTTCATGTTTTGGACAAAAGGTTATAAACCTGTTTTGTGTCTTGCAGGTCACTTGAAGAAGGGAGCTAGGCTTGAGCTGAGCTTAGTTCATCAGCTTTTTAATCTGGGAAATAATAAAAACATAAAATGGATACCTGTTTTCCTCTGCTACAACCGAAGCACCACCGAGTGAAAGCGACGGGATAGCGAAACCAAACCAATGACCAGCGAGAGAAATAAGAGGGTAGAAGAAGAAGAGAGCACGAACAGACGGGCAGGGAGATGGCAAGAGAGGCCAAGAGAACAAGCGAGAGGCAAGGACCGCTGTCCGTGCAAAGTGAAGGAGGGAAGTCGAGAAAATGGCGGCGTGTGGTCGAGCTGCTGAGGGAAACTGAGGGGAGATCTCAACAGTCTCGTGGGAATCCAAATGAGGCTCAACTCCCAACAAAATAATCCAGCCAACCCCTTCAACCCACGGCCTCCAGGAAAGGACAGAAAGTATCTTGTCTTCAGATGGGGGGTCGGAGCTTTCCAGATGAATTTGAAGAACTTGTTCTCCAAACTTGCAGGGGGGCAAGATTACAGAGAGCCATCAAACAGGAAACACAAAATCCCCATTCTAAAAGTCGGTTGGTCGCCCAACCTGTACCTTTTTTAAATTTGGTTTATCGTGGGAGGAGAGCGGCACCGACGATCTTCTACTGGGCCCAAAAACCTCAGCAGCCTCTGAAGGAAGCAGCAGTCGACGCACCCTTTCGGAGAGGAAGTAAAAACACGGTTTCTGTGCTTGAGTCTGAGATTAAAGAGCCTTGGATTGAAAAACCTTTCATTTGCCTTGAGAACCACTGGCTCACTCACGAGGTCTTTAATGGGGTGGTTTCGACCACACGTCAGTGGTGGAGTGGCACGGGGATTTCAGACTGTTTTTCAAGGCATGAAGCGCGAATCCCACCGATATCGCGATCATCATGGGACAGTTTTTTCTTCTCTGAAGTACCTTTCTTATCACAGAGCACAAAATTGCAAAAAAGTCATCGAAACTATCAAACATGACCAGCATTGAATATTCAACTCAATGTCACTTGATGTTTCAGCGAAGGCTTTTCCTTATTTTAATCTTCTGAAAGCAGGGGTTGTTGATGTCCCACTGTGCTTCATGACCAGATGTCTTTTTTAAAACACTCTGTGTACGCTTAGATTGGCAAATGCTTGAATGCTTTGCATCGATTGATTCCTCAGGGGATTGTGGACTGTCCACACTCATCACACAAATCCCTGCATGAGGTGAAAGAAACCAAACAAGAGGGGGAAAGAAGGATGATGGTAGTCGAGGCTTACAGGCGGTTGTGGCAATCAATCCACCACAGGTAAGGAGTAGAAAAGGAAGGTGGCTGAGGGAGAGAAGGATATGAGAGTTTCCACATCTGGAAAATAAGTTCAGGTCATTGCCAGGGTTAAAAATTTCGAGGGGAAACGTGGCGTTAGGACTGTTCAGTCCTGATAGATGACCACACATTAGATTTAGTTGTAAACCAAACTAAAAAGTGTCATTTCACACAACATTTTGATTTTGTGAATAACGTTCACACGACAAGCAATATGGCCAGGCTGATGGCCATATCGTCCAGCCACACAAATCTAAAGATAAGCAGGGGTTGAAAAATCAAGACTTTCACAAATATGTCTAAAATCTCAACGTAACCCTACAGTTTAAAAATCAATCTGAAAGATCTTCAGTTCCTGTGTGGATTCTAATATTCTGACACTTTACAAAACCCCAGTTACACACAGTGGAGATGCCGTCAGTACTGATTAGAAGATGGCAAGGAGATAAATGAAAAGCGAATGAGAAACGTGAATCAGTGCCTATAACCAATCACCTTCAGATAAACAGCTGCAGCACAAGCATGAATGTAGTTAAAATCAAACTACCAGCATAAAAGAAAACCTTCCAGACACCAGAGGGCTCAAGAAACCCACAGAAAAGGACTTGTTGTATTTTATTTTTTTTTAATAAAATCAGGCCAGGTAATGATGAGGTCAGTGAGTTTAGCAGCTGGGTTGTTTCTCAAAGGACAGGCGGATGAAAAAAGCCACCTTCCTTCTCTGTGGAGTTAAACAAACAGAGGCTGGTAGAATTTCTTTTTCCTTCTGTGGACTTTTGATTTGTGCAAAGCTGTTTCGCCTGCATTATGTATTCCTTGTAGAGTTCCTCTCGAGATTCATGTGGATCCTGAACCCTCTTCCTGGAGAACTGTGTGAACCTGAACCTTGAGTTGATCCAAATTTTGCTTTTGTCAGATGATTCGCTGCTTTGTGTGTCATTGTTTTGTTCATTTGGGTGTTACTTAGCCATTTTGTGTAGTTTTACTAAAAAAAAACAACCCGTTTTTGTAGCAACTTGCTGGCAACAGGAACGAGGCGGACGCCGTTTCCTTTCATTAGTTTTGTATCGTCTCCTCAAACTGTCCGAGGGATTGTAGTTTTTTTTTAACTCTTCCAAGAAAGATGCTTTCTGAACACAGTAAGAATGTACTTCACTGTTGTTTCTCACCTGCTTCTCATTTCAGACATGTGACAATCATGTTGAGTAGATGTTTCCACATTTAATTGACTTAGAAATTGTTCTGTTCCGTTGACGTCGTGCAAATCTTTCATTTGTGCTATGAATTAGTTTCACATATCAACCCGTTCCACTGAAATCCTAACATGTTATAGCTTTAAGAACCTGCTGCCGTAATATTATTGTATTGCTTTGGTGTTTTTTCCATCTTCTGAGCCACAATGAATTGCAACATGTGCAGTGATCATTGAAGAAGTGATTCAGTTGTAGATTAGTTGTTTGCATCCAAACCTTTGATTCTCTACATCAACAGGCGGAGATTAAATAAATGGCCTAGAGAGCTCAATGTGATGTAAATACCTATTTGAAACGATGAGTCTTATTTGCAGTGAAGTTTCATCACAACATGGTTGTTCCTTGTTAAACTGAATCAATAAAGGCTGTCAAGTTGAGCGGATGTTTTTATGGTATGAAATTCAGCACAAATATGAAAATATTACAGATATTGCACAGTAATAAAACTTGTAGTATATACAAGGGTTGCAGCAGTTTTCACGCTGTTGCCTGCGCCGCCTTTTTCTTTTTCATCTGTTTTCTCTTCATCAGTTTCTTTTTCAGCTGTCCACGTTTCTGTTTCTGAATGCTCTCCTGGATTTTCAGTTTGAACTTCTTCTTCTGGGTCCTGATCTTCTCCAGCTCAGCCCTCCTCTTAGCCTCCAGGTCTGGATCCTGGAACGGCAGTTTGATCACAGATCAGCAACAGGCCATTTTAAATCATTAGCTGGTTCCAGAACTCAAATCAGAAGCCTTGCGCCATTTTAGTTTGTAGAGAGAGATGTACAGATTATAGTTTGATGTTGGAAAGGGTCAGAGAAGTGTGTTGCAGGAACTTAGCCTGAGAATCGGACCGAATTGCCATTTCATTTTCACGTTATTCATTTTTTGTTTGTATTGCTGAACAAATCTGAGATGTGAGTGGTGATTCAAAGGTCTGGAAGCAGTGTAATAAACTCTTCTCACTTCATGCTCACGTTGACAGCAAAAGAAGTGACGGACTTCAGGTAACGATGTATTTTACAGGTCTGTACTTTTCCTCCTAGGGGTCCTGGAAAGACCCAGGTTATTTGGTACTGATTGTTGGGAACATAGACCTCATTTGAGTTGTTGAATTTATGATAAATTGTTGGTTTACAGAGAAATTTCCTTGAAAGAACTGCTCTGTAAACCCCAATAAATCAATGATTAATTTAGTATTGGAAACTGAACATATGTTGTATTTTATGTTTCCTGTAGACACATTTCACATTTTCACACGTGCAGCTGACTTTTAAATACTCTGTGTTCGGTTAAGCAAGGAATGAATTAATTGGAAGTGTAGTAACCGAAAACACTATTTTCCCTGTAATTAGTACCAAGTCCTTTCTAAAAACCTTAACATAAATTTACATTTGCATATTAGTTCCTTTCTAGGAAGTCACAGGAATCTAAAACAAACTGAACTTTTTGTTGCTTCATCTGTAGTGTTCACCCATGAAATTAAACTGCGTTCAAGCAGATGTTTGGCTGTTAAAAAAGAAACGTACCTTCCCCTCCAAGATCAGCTGTTTCCTCTTGTTGATCTCCTTCTTCTCATCAAAGTCTGTTGACTCGAGTTTCTACAGTGCAGAAAACATGTTTACCATCAAAACATTACCTGTCATTTTAGTTGATGATTTATGGTCTAAAACAAATAGTGTCCAGTCTGAAAAGTGTAAACAGCCACGACAGAAGAATTCTTTGTTGTCAGTCATTAAAGTCAAAGAAAGGAAAACTGTTTTTCAGGAACAAATCCATCATGAATATAGTTCCAAACACCAGGAAGATTAAATTAGTGCCAGCTGTCATTTACTAAACCACAGAGGTGACTGAATATGAAGAAAAGGAGGCATCCATACTATTTCACACTCCCGTCTGGTCACGTTGACCTGGGTGAGGATCTTCAGGACTTCTTTCTCCTCCACAGGATATTCCTTCAGCTTCGTGTCTGTAGAAACGTAACAGACCAGTTTGTGGAGTTAAACCACTTTTACACAAACTGCAGATGATGAACTGAGAATTATTCCAGCTTCTTGGGGTTCCTGGTAGGCGGCTAAGGCCATGTAATTGTGCTCTTATCTGGTCCTGGACCTCATCATTTAACACCCCGTCTAAGGCTTTCTTGCGCTTTTCAGTTTTGTAATAAAGGCCAAATACAGAATAATTAAAATATTAAAACTGTACGCTACTTGGATTATTAGACTTCTTTCAATTAGAGCAAGCAGGTAATGCAAATGTTCAAGTATCAGCCGTATGAATGCTTTGGAAGAGAACATTTTCACATTGGTGTTCATGATCAGAAAAAGAGCACAAGAAATAAAGAACATCATCGGTATAATAAAGTCATCAAGCGGGCAAGTGCTGGTGATCTTCCACAAACACATATTCTCTGACATGAGGATTTTTGTATTCTTCGTGACTGAACTCTGGATTTGTTTATTTGAAAAGTCGATATGTACGACATTTTAATTCAGTCTTTATAACCAAGTAACTTACTGTTCTGTGCTTCGATGGCGTGGACCAGGTGGATGTCGTACTGTGTCACCAGTGTGATGGACACGCCATTCCTCCCTGCAGAGGAAGAAAACCTCATCATGCTTCAGCAGCATTTATTTGAGACGTGTAATGATCCAGACTAAGTCAGCGATGGGGGACACGCGGATGATTTACTAAAAAGTTGTGAAAGGTTACCTGCTCTTGCTGTTCGTCCAACTCTGTGGATGTAGATCTTGGGGAGGCCGGGGGTGTTGTGGTTGATGACGACCTGAACAGTTGGAATATCCAAACCTCTGTGAAAGAACAAGCAGGAAGTGAAAACAAGGTGATCTCAGCCCGTCCACAGTGAAAAGTCTGAAACTCTGTGACAACTTTAGGAAGTATTGACAGATAATTTTGTTAAAGACTAATTAAACTTTTTAATGTATAAAGACCACCATCATCTCTGAGACGTGCAGCGGCTCAGCGGAGCTTCTTACCTGGCAGCCACGTCTGTCGCTATCAGGATTTTGTAGACGCTGGCCTTGAACTTGGCGAGGTTTGCAAACCGTTGTTTCTGGAGGAGATAAAGACCAGTTGTTCATTCTACAGGCCCATTCATCTGGTTTAATCTGCTTTAATCCCTTACACCGACGGTTTCTATATTATCACAGGGGCTTTGTGCTCGTTATGTTTCTGTCTTTGTCCCTTTAATGAGACGGATATGATTCCCACTTCCAACATCTGAGGACCGCTGATGATCATTTTCTCACCTTTTTCTCACACAAAGTCAAGTTCTTTGTATGTGCAAAATTAATTGGTCAGTAAAACAGACTGTCTGACTGTCATTCCCACAACATGGTGGCATCTCCCTCATAACCCTAAAAAATGTCCTTCAGCAGGCTCTGTTACTGAAATTTACTCGCTGGTGCGAGATTGGTGCGTGATTTTCTCAGCGATCAGGCAGCATCCGGTGATGAAAGTGCAAAATAAAGTTGCACCAGTCTCACCTGTTTCATCATGGAGTGCAGGGAGATGGTTGGGAAGTTAAATTCCCGCAGCATCATGGTGAGGATTTGGCAGTTCCTGAGAAAGAATTAAGAAAAATTAATTATTTATAATAAATATGCTTTTTCATATGAACCACATATTTACATGGACAAAGACCCCTGGCTAGTTTCAAAGACATAAAAATAAATATTTTCACCTTGTAAACTAAATTTTTATTCACCTATTTAACAAGACAAGACAAGAAATGTATGCTATTTGTAATGAATGCTACAAATCACAATCCAATTCTCCTAAACTACAGCCTCAGCTGAAGAGAGGAAAGGCGCTCGGGAGCGCGCAAAACCGTGTTATAGTGAACCGAGAAAGTCGGGGAAGGTCTCACTTTTTAAGTTATGTTACAATCTGTTCACACATTGGCAACAAAAAACGCTTAAAAAACACTTAATACATGTAAATTTTTACATACAGCCCTTTAAGACTGTGTGGGCATGCAGTGTATAAGGCATTTTAATGACTTCTTACTTGCACGTGTTAGTGAAGATGATGATGGACCAGTCGTCGTGCTCATCAGTAAACGTCTGGATCAAGTGGACCAGGTAGGCGTCCTTCACCTTCTCTGGAGTGAGGATGTACCTCTGGTCCAGCTCCTCCACTGTTCGGGTCCTGTCAACAACAATAATGTGATATTTCACTGTTCCCTGTAGATAAATTAAATACTACTTCTGCTGCTGTAATGATCAAATCTGTCTCCATATCCAGCTGCAGAGAAGAAGAAGAAGTGGAAATCTGCTCAACGAACGATGAAAATTAGGTGCAACTGTAATTTTTCTGCCCACCTCATAGCTTCACAACACAAACTCACAAACATGATCTCAGCCATATTTAAACAGGAGACCTAAACATGTAAAGATAAACCAAGATGAGCACAAGGAATGAACGAGCACATCAGCTCAGTGGACGTCAATCGCTGTTTTATTCTGCACCCGCTTTAACTCTGCTGTCACTGGTCTTACACTTTCTGTTCCACATCACAACCTTCTTTGAATACACCTGCATGAGTTTGTAGCTGCTTTCTGCTCACATCTGAGCGTTCCAGCAGAAAGTTCATTCAACCACGCTTAACATTTCTGCTCCCATTATTTGCACGACTCTCCCTTAACATCCAAGAAGCATTTGTGCGAGAGATGTACTTCAGCGATTAGTTGCAGCTCAGATCAGATGACAAGCAAACTGAACTTCCAGGCCGGTGCTCCTGTTTTATAAATAACATGCAAGATTTCTTGCACAGAATGCCTCTGAAATTGGGCAAAAAACTAGTAAATCTGGCCCTGAGTCTTCTCTTCCACCTTTTGTTAATGAAAGGACCTTAAATAAGTAGGTCGGTATCTACAGATTTAAAAATTACACCTGCATTGTCTTGAATTTGGTTTTGCTAAATATTACTTGAAACAGCAGTGGGCTACTCACTCCGACGTGCTCTCCCAGAAGAAAGGTTTGTTCATGGCAATGTTCTTCAGCTCGTGCAGGGTGTCGGTGAGTGTGGCGCTGAACAGCAGCGTCTGCCGTTTAGCCGGTAAAATCCCCAGGATCGTCTCCAGGTCTTTGGTGAAGTCGGTGCAACCCTGCTCCAACAGCCGGTCCGCCTCGTCCATAATCTGACAAACACACAAAGACAAAAGATGATATCACAAACTGCATTAGGCTGTTGTTGAAAAACAGCAGCTTCAAATGTCCGAACTTGACCTAATTATTCTTTAAACATTAAGAATTAAAATGATTAAAATGCCAACTAGTCTCGTCATATACAAATCTACAATTTCAAGCATTTATAAAACTGATTTAACACTTCTTTTTTTTCTTTCAAGGATCTGCACAAATCCTGCAGAAACTGAGCAATTTTATGTTTATTAGCTGTAAGACATGTAAACAATTAAAGATGTATATGATAATCTGGGACTCCACATAGAAAAACCCAGTAACAGTAACTGACAGCATGTTAAGACTGTCTTATGAAGTGTATGAGAAAAATTATGTTGCACACATGGACTTGTGTAATCATGCATTTCTTTCCCGGTCTAAACTTAGTCCTAACACAGCAAAACAGATCTCAAGTATACGAGAGCTACAGCAGAGACGAGGCGTTGAAACCATGTCCAAGTCTCAGTTCCTGAACTCACCAGAAACTGGATCTTGCTCATGCTGAAGGTGTTGGAGCTGCGGATGTGATCAGCCAGCCGGCCCGGCGTCGCTACAACCACGTGCGGTTGGTTGGACAGCTCCAGGGCCTGGCTCACCATGTCTGCCAGTGACACAACAGCGACAATGTCAGCACAGAGGAGAGGCTCAGGCAGAAACAACAGTAACTGGCAGCAGTGTTTCATTTGAGTTTGTGCAGCAGCGATGAGACACCGGGGCTTTACAACTCCAGCAGACTCTCGGTACACATAACAGAGGTGTGGCTACATGAGGTCATTCACACAAAGACAATTAAATCTGATTTATGATTGTAACCCGAGCGATGTTTGCTCATGAACTTCTCAAGCACCCTCAACCAACAACCCGGCCAGTCTTTTCCAAAGGAAATTAAAAGATGCAACTTTAGCGAGTTTTCTCTGGACGTTCATCTGTTTATCTTTGTGATTTAGCACAATGTCTCCAGAAGAAGTCCCCGGAGTCTCTGCAGCCATGTTGGTCATGTAGCTGCTGCTGAATGAACAGAAAGGAAAGCTGCCTGCAGTGATGTGCGTAGTTACCCATCCCGCCGACGATGATGCAGTCTCTCAGACCCAGAGGCTTCCCCAGGACTCGAAACTGCTCCGCAATCTGATAGGCGAGCTCCCTGAATGACATCACATCATATGCAACATCATCAGCTGGGAATACGGGATGCTTTAACATGTATTTCTCACAGTGCTGTTCATCTTGGCGCAAGTATCAATAAACACATGCACTGTAGATGTGATAGAAACTGATTTATTTGAAAATTGTTTTGTATTCTGTTTTCCTCGAGAGCTGAAATGATAAACGTCTGCGTTGAAATCCCGACTGATAAACTTCAAAGGATACAGGAAACTCAAAATCATGAATTTGTAACTTAACATATGTTAATGATGTATGTTGTCTTACCATCAACTAATTGCTTCTATGTTGTTTCTTAACCTAAATATCTTTATCCTCTGGTTCAGACGCAGCGTTTTAAGCCTATTTGATTCTGTTTCGTCCAAATAGGGAACACTGCTTCATCTGGACGCAGATACTATATGATGTTTTCAGTAACATCTGATGTTTTCCACAGTACATCACCTGGACTCCTACAGTAGATATAGATGTGGAAGAAACGCGATTCTAAATCAAGTTTCCTGTAACTTTAAGGTATGGACATGAATCCTAAATGTACATTCAATGGTTTTAAATAAGACTCTTTATATCTCAGAAACATTATTAGGATTATGTGAATCTGACATACCAAGGACTTGAGTATTTAGATTGTTTAAGACAAGGACTGACAACCTGCCCACTGATGTTTTAGAAAAAACATTTATTCTCAACACATGAACAGGAGGAAGAACCAGCCAATAAACACGAAGCTTGCATTAAATAACAGCTGATTTCTAAACATGTTTCAGTGTTTTAATGTGGATTTTTTCCCCCTATGAACTGAATTAAATGTAAAAGTGTTAGCGGGGTCTTCCAGCACAGACCTGGTGGGAGTGAGCACCAAGCAGAAGATGCCATATGGGTCCTCTGACAGTTTCTGCAGCACTGGCAACACAAATGCTGCAGTCTTCCCACTTCCAGTCTTGGCACAGCCCATACAGTCCCGACCTGTGGGGGAAAACACACAACACCTCCATTTACCTGCTCATCAAGTGGCTCAAGCCAAACTCCACGAAAAAAATCAGATAATTTATTGCATCTTTGCTTATCTACGGATCACACACCTTGAAGACCACCACTTTTAACATTTTCCGATATACAGATTTTTCTGGCATATTCGGCAGTAGCCTCGTGGGACACATTTTAACATTTAATAGTTGACAACCACTAATGTGTATTTTGAGGGAGTGAATCATGGGAAAACAGTAGCCTGGTTCTAGAGCTCTAAATCGCTGAAACGGGGTAATCAATTAACTGAAACTAAGAGCCGATCGGCACATTTAATATATATCCAGAAAACAATAATGTTTGCTAATTCAGAGTATTTATCTTCTTATCTTTACCTCAGCTGATAAACACTAAATTGATAGATTTTTCAATGGAGTTCTGCATTACTTGTTGGGACTGCTGATTGATTCAAAGGTAGTCAAGAAGTTATTTACAGTACAGGTAGAAACCCTGGTGGTTTGTTCTTCACCTGAAGATTTAACAGAGGCTGTGTTACCTTCCAGTATAGCTGGCATGCAGTTTTCCTGGACAGGAGTGGGTTTGTTGATCCCCAGCTGTTTACACTGTTTAACCAGCCAGTCCGAGAGACCCAGCGACGAAAAGTCCACCATTTCTGCTTTATCTCGTTCTCTGAGGCTACACGACTACTTCTGTGTACTTTATTTTACAAAACAACAACTGAAACAGTCTATTTTAATGTAGAGTAAAACATCCTCGTGTGTTACATCAATTTGTCGCTGTGTGATTACGTAACAGTGTGACGTATTTGTCTTCTTCTGCACGTTACAGTAGACTGGAGGCGCGTTGCTGCCCTCTGCCGACCAAATGTCGGTGTGGCCATCAATGAGTATGAATTTCAGTCCCAGAAATGTATTTATAATTTAAAATGTGACGTTAACTAAACCACAGTTTTACTTTAGTCACATATTTTGAAAGGCTGACCCTACCTTTATTGATTTATTAATATTGATGAGCTTTCGCCCCATACTTTTAACCACATTACATAGGTTAATTTTAATACTGTCACATATTAGAAGCAGGTAAAGTGTACAGGTATGTCCTGTCTGTAGAGCCCCAACACTGCACCTATCAGTATGTAGTAAACTCAGTCTTTTATCTATAATTGACCTTTCCCTGGGGCACAACATGAGCTGAGTACCCTTACTGACCACCACCATCTCTTTGTGTACTGTATATGTAGTCTGCACCTTCAAGCACACACTGACAGATTAATATAGGAATATGCACCATGTGAGCACAATGTAGGCCCTCTGGATGAGGTGGTAACACAGGATCTGTTGGCTCTTGTGGTCTCAGCTTCAGGTATTATTTTAATTTAGTGGTGAATGTTCACAAACACATTTTGCAATGAATCAATTGACCACAAATCATTCCCTCAGTGGGGCTTCTGGGGCTCTTGCCAGCTTTGCCCAGTTGGTAATCCAGCCTTGTTCAGCGGTAATGGGTCACATGTTTCGGTGTAACAACAAAGCCAGACACTCATCCCCATCTGAATCAGTCAAACTGTCAACACCTCCACAGATCTCTACAGCTGATCCTGCTGAGCTTTTCCTGCCCTTCAGAACTGCAGCAATAGAATCAAAGCATATAAATGTTTTTCAGTGGCCACATTTTCTTAACCTGCCAAAGTGCCCACAGCACCACAGGCTCAGCACTAAAGACATAAAGACACCCCACTTCAAGAAATGAATACTTTCTTCTTTTCTATTTATCCAAAGACTTTATAACAAGACATGTGTATTGCTTAACTACTTGGTAGAGACTGTTTTTTAACTACAAAATGACTTTTCAGCCATTTGATGGAGATTGTCTGTCCTATAGTCTCACCATTGGTGATTGATGATGAAACAAGACAGACTTTTAGATCAATAAAACTTACTTTCTCCGTGGAACAGAGAAATCAAATTTCCCACGTGATAAATGGCCACCGATGCGCAAAAAACCTATCACAGATATCATAAAAGTGATATTTATTCATTATCCTGTCATTTCAGTGTGAGTATTCCTTTTCTGCTGTGGTGCTTAATTTTACCTTGTGAAATTTTATATCAGCTAAATGTCAGTGATCTTTATTCAGCCTTTATCAGAAGGTGGGTAATGTGGTACAGGCTCCACTACATCTCCACCTGGTCTGAATGGATTTTAATCCTGAACTATCACCTTAATCAGTCTTTCCTGCTGATTGCACTGACTCGTTCCTAAAATAATTGGGCCTGAAGCACCTTCTGATTTTTATGAAGCTGAATTTTATGTGTTGGTCTGACAGTCGAGAGTGCATGCAGGAATAAATATGTGGATAGAATCACTTGTCACTGTGGAAATGTCTTGACTGAACAACAACTTCTTGCAGAAGATATTTATGCCATTTTTTATTTTTCAAAATAAAGTCCAGACAAGGAGATTAATAGCAAAAAAAAGCTTCTTTGAAAATGGAAACAATTAAGATTTAATTCTCTGTCTTGACTTGATTTCCAGTGCAGATGATGCCTTGATGCCACATGATGCAGGTCTTTGTCTTTCTTTTCATACCTGCCACAGTGAGCGTGAAGAAGACACTGTGAGTTTGATTCAGGTGAGAAATCTACACCAAGGAGACCCTTCTGTGTGTGCACACTAGGCTGCCAGAGGTGATTAATGCTCTGTGTGTCAAAGGCAGAGGCCTGGAGTTTCAGCTCCATCCTGCCCAGACCGTCCAGCTGTGCTGCAAACTGCCTCGGACCGGCTGAGAAGTGTCTTTCTAAATGAACACGAGGGTTGTTTGCATGTAAGGCAGAGATCTGATGTTCCCTGTTGCCTCCCTGCAGCACAGAGGAGCAGTCAGCTGCACCGCTGTAACAGGCCACTGAGCAGCACGATTAGTGCACAGGAGCTGCTCCCATCGCTCTTCCACTACATTTGATGCTCCACTCTCCCATTTTCAGCCCACATCCATGCAATTAAGTGGTTTAAATCAGTTGTGACTCCAAACCACGGCCTGTATGAACTAATGAGGTGAAGAACAGCTCTGATTTTCACCACGAGGAAGGTTGTGACACTTTAATAAGGAAAAATAAATGTGTGAAACATCTCCCACTTTTCTTGTCTTCTTCTTCTTCTTCTTTTTTTTTTTTTT
>NTHP01000009.1:2163879-2184933 GCA_003416845.1 Oplegnathus fasciatus | reverse complement strand
TTTTTACCAATTAACAGCTCCATGAAAGTTTACTTTTTCAAAAACCCTTTTAAAACTGATGTAACTTCATGAAAAATCACAGTTGCACCCAAGTGGTATTTTATGCCATTTTATTTTTGAGGTTTTTGCAGTATTCAATATGATTTATGTATTTTTTCTGTATCTTTTAAATAATTAAATCATTTTATATTTTGTTTGTGCGTGTGTGTGTGAATACGTATACATGTTTTTAATTATAACATGTGGATCAAGTCAGATTTATAAAGAATGTTTCAACCTTATGTGGCTTAAAAAGGGGGGAAATTAGCTTTTAAACAGGAACTCTACTGAAAAATCACTGGAATAATCACATTATATTCCTACAGGACCTATGTTGTGAGCATATTGTTCTGTTTTTTGATTTGGGTTGATGTTCTGCATCATACATTAAGGGTCTCCTTTCATATTTGTGCAGTATGAAATATTCTCCACTTCCTGATGAATAAAATCATCATATTAATGCATAATATTCCCGTAGGCACGAACAGCAACCGTTTCAGTGAGTTTTTGAGCTTTGTGATATTTTTACAATCGGATTTCCAGTCTTTTAATTTTTCCGAACCCACCAACAGCAAGATATTTAACGTTTCCAAGTGATTTCATTCATTATAGTGTTTGAAAGGATTACCATATAGCTCTTTTTAAACAGCTTTACACTGAATATTATCTGACTTAACGTGAGATCAACACAGACAGTGGCTGCAGGATTGTACATGTGACAGATTATTTGCTGAAGCTTTTTTGTAAACAGCCATTTGGCTTCTGTTCTCCCACCAGTAATTTCAGATGCTTCAATGCTTTTATTACGCTGCACTTCATAAATACGCACTGAGGCGGGCTTTTAAGACTGTCCGCAGGCCATTTCCACATATTATATTTCACATTCTGACATTTAAGTGGAAAGTGGGGATAAGGAGGAGGAGGAGGAGGATGGGCGGGTTTGTAGTTTGCATTATGGCCATCAGATGGCGCTGAAGGGGCTCCACGGTCCCACCGAGAGAGTTGAATGGGATCCCAGTGTGATCTGGCACAGAGGCGGGAGGGGAGCACAGCACAAGTCCTGGAAGAGGTTTGAGCCAAAAGCACTCTGCTGCCCGACTTTCATCGACATTCCTCCGTCTGTCCGGCCCGCAGAGCTAAGCCAAACGGTTCACGGTGCGTAATTACGCACGGGGACGACAGATCCGCGGTGTTGCTCGCCGTGGAAACCCGCGGACAAAGGACGGCAGGCAGGCTGGAGTATAACAACTGACTTGAGAGGAGAGGAGTACTGTTGGAGGGGAAACGGAGGGAATCTGGAGTCGGAAGTGATTTGTCTTTTTTTTTTCCAGAAATGTAACTTGGGTTCAGGATTTTGGGGAAGTAGCGAATCAGTTTGGAAACCGAACAAAAAAAAGGACAAAAAGTGGAGTGGTGAGTGGAACCAGACCCCAAAACAGCATCCAGATCCTCGGAGCATGGGGTAAGTTAGAGATTTGTGTCTGACATTTACAGCTCGCTCGCTCCTGCTGTCTGGAAGTGATTTGTTCAGATGGCGAAATGCTTAAAAAGTGAAGTTTGCGGTGACTTGCGGGGATTTTCTGAGCTTGAGGCTGTTTGATCTGGTTAAACAGAACCGTCTCGTTCCTTTAAAGCCCTCTGGAACAATCGATCAGAACATTAACATCAGTTCCCATGTGACACTGCGCTGTTTTCTTTGTTTACATTCTGAAAAACAATACCGAGAGAGGAATCTTTTATTTATGAGCCGCGGAGCTTGACCCAGTTTCATCAGAAGTCTGATGTCCGTTTACACCGAAATGACAGTCGTGACCGTATGAAGGTCCAACTCACATGTTGAGAGGTTGAGGCTGATTTATATTTAACTCTTTGGCTGAAACACAGACTGTTTGTTTAAAATTGAGTCAAGCTGTGCCCAGTGTGTGTGTGTGTGTGTGTGTGTGTGTGTGTGTGTGTGTGTGTGTGTGTGTTGAATTAGACATGCAAGCCTTCAGCTTGGCTCAAACACACCTGAACCCTCCTCACATTACCCCCCTCCCCTCGAGGCCAGTTTAGTGACACTTTAATTGAGATGTTTCTCAGATGACTGAATGAGAGCAACATGAGAGCAACATTAGAGCATCCTCAGTGCTCTGATGTCTTCATTAGGGGGTTGGCTGATATATTTTTGGAGGCCCATCATTTATACACTTTTGCAATTTTTCTCGTATTCCCTTTTTAAAGGGAGAGTGAAAGGAAATTTACATTGCAGGCCAGTTTTACATGTCAAAATACACACCTCACTATCAGAAGGTAACAGTAAATGCAAAATGCTCTTTTATTATAATCTTACAGTCTATTTACTTACAACTTAAACTACTTATGAAGGCGTGAAAAATTCAAGTGGAGTCATTGGGATGTCCAAATTCTTCAGACCAGTAACACTGCCCAGTGATGCAACATAATGTTGATGCTCACCTGTTAATTATAACAACAGCTGCATCCCAAACCAGCTGCTGGATCCCTCAGAAGACATGACGGTTTGTCCTTCGAATGTCCTTAAGACCAGGCTGAACCTGCGCCTCCTCCTCAAATGAGACACACAGAAACTTGTAAATTTCCAAGTTTACCACCTGGATGTTGCCCTCAAATGGCCAACAAAGTGGTAAATACCTGAGTTACAGCATGAGGTTACACATAAGATGATGACTCATTGGCAACAACTTGCCAGCTTATTGGGAAAGCATCCAACTCTCAGTGGTCACAATTTTGAACGTGTGGGTCTCTGAGCAATCACTAACTTTCAATGTTTACCTTCCAGTCCCTATCCAGTATACTCAGTATGTATTCGATGTGTATGTGGATGTGTAAATGAGGATGGGACAGACCAAGTGGTATCAGCACATTATATCTCAGTCATATTGTAGAAAGCCTCAGGTTGTCTGTGCCCTTTGAAGCGATGTTAGTGGCACACCAGCACCTATAGAGACCTTCTGTATAACATCTGCAGTCCAGTGGGGGTAGCTGGGCCTTTGACAGCAGCCTTTTAACAAACATCTGGTCTGATGGCTTGTGTTTGATGCATTTACACTGTCGGAGCTTGGACCAGACACTAACTCTGCACCATCCCTCTGTGACGAGTTCAATCACTTGAAAGTCCAATTGAAAGTCATGAAGGACCTCTTGAAGAAATTCTGGATCTAAGTGACAGGGCCACCGTGCACGCTCAGGAGGGAGCTGAACAACTCTTGATGGACGGAGCCAGCCTGCAGCTCTTCTACCCTCTTGACAGAAGCAAGTCTTGATTAACAGCCACTTCAGGTCCATAAACAAAATGAGTGTTGGCTGTAGAAGTGCTCTCATGCTGTGTGCAGCTTGTCTTAAAGTGCTTATCCATGTCACCTGACCCATGCAGGTCTCTGTACAAATGGAATATGTAATTCGATGGAAAAACAGTGGAGATCTTCTATTTTTCTCTAACAGGCTGCTGACACACAGGAAGTGTAGTTTATGTCTGGCTTCCATTATTTACAGCCTGCTGTAGCAGTTAAATTATATATTTACCACATTTTAAACACAAAGTGGCCACGTCATATTTTCTGAGTTGAAGAGGACCACCTGAATGCACCATTAAATAAATTAACACTGTGCAGTTGATTAAGGGATGCTAAGAGCAGCAAATGATTCACCAGAGGTGCATAAAAAAAGCTGCATTTCTTGGTCACATTTGAGGAGCCTCTGGGCTCAGACAGCCTTGTGGACCCATTATTATTAAACATACAATATTTTGGTCCACAATGTGAGTGTTAATGAGGCAGTTTTAACAGCTTTTAGTGTGACTAGTATTTTAAGGAACCATTTTTAACTGTGATGACAGTTTTTTTATATTTGAAAGAACTATTTACGATATGTGTATAGTTTGTTTCTTTTGTTATTTTGTCAGTGAAATCTGTCAAAACATTGCTGTGATTCAGGTTCTTTTCAATTAATGGCTCATTCAATTGATAAGCACTTTTGACCTGAATTGTATTATAGTTTCCAACCTCAGTCTACTTGAGGTATGCATTGTGTAGCTGCACTGTGTGGAAAAATGTCATTATTGGATTAGCACTTGATATCAGCAGCTACTCAATACTAAATAAATATGGGGGAAAAAACTTCACTGGGACGTCACTAAATGATGCCTGACAAGCTCCACAGGTAATTTCTAAATGTCACCGTGTAACTTGGATCCTCTTTCCTCTTGTTCTGCTGCAGAGGAGTTGTCTGCCAGCTGTAAAATGTTCCCGCTACATCGAGAGAGGTACAAACACGTCGTCTCTGTGTTGTGGCTCTGCATGGCAGGGATGGGCGATAACTCAAGTTTAGTTTTTGATCTCCTCCCAAATGATACAGAGCATCAGATGACTGTTATTGATAGATGCACCTTCCATCAGCAAAAACTGCTTAAATGCCAGCATAATTTATTACCTTGTCTGAATATGCACATTATTTGGCTAAAACACAAGTGAAAATGTTAAATGTAGTATAGAATTTCAGCACAAGGCAGCTTTTAATAGAAAAGTCAACATCACATCATGAAATTGAGAAAGAGCTTTTGTGCATTCATGCTTTTGGCTCTGGTTTGATACTCAAGAATACAACATCAGGATTTTCACTTTTGATACTTTGGGGATCAATCCGCCCATCCCTACTTCATCAAACATTTATTTGCCTTTGAACAAAATCCACCTCATCCCATCCCCATAATGTTTCTCCTCTCCTCAGTATCTGTGGTTATTCTTACTGTACTGTTAACTGTAAGAAGTGGAGGTTTCATGCTTGTCGTGGCGTGCAAATGTTGTCAGCTCGCTCTCCTCCTCTTGTTGTCGTCGCCTGGCGTCTCTTCCATCATATCGTCCTTCTGTCAGTTGCTCCATTGCAGCTCGGCTGCTCCATATACTGCTGGATTGTTTTAACTCTTTAACAGTGCATCATATTTCATACGTTGCTCGTGTGTTTTGCATGTCAAACCTTGATTTTCAAAGTAACTACAGCTGTTAAAGATATGTAGTGGTGTAAGAAATACAATGTTTTCCCTCTGACGTGCAGTGATTTGAAAGAAATCACAAAATGGAAAATCCTCAAGAGACATACGTACTCAAAAGATGGAGTACCATATTAACTAAAATTATAGTTCATCGTTTCGGGAGATAAACATGTTACTTTCTTGCCAAAAGTTAGATGAGTAGATTGATATCACTCTCATGTCTGTGCATTTAGTAACGTTATAGAGCTAAAGCCAGGAGAGGATAAGCTTAGGTTAGCCTAAGGAAGCAAACACCAGCACCTCTAAAGCTGACAAACACGTTGTTCTTGTCAGTTCATTTTTACACCAACAGAAATGTAAAAACATAAAAATTTGTGGTTTTAGGGAGAGTTAGATGCTGTAGGCTAACTATGTGCTCAACTGTTGTTTGCCCCCCAAAAAATAGTTAGAGCATGTAACTCCTAAACCTACAAATTGTGATTTTTACCGTTCTGTTTGTGATTAGACAAATTAGCTGTTTCTCTGAAGCAGCAGAAGCTAACTATTTCCCCCTGCTTCTAGTCTTTATGCTTTAAACTAATCGTCTCCTGGCTCTATCTGCACACTTAACACACGGACATAAGAGTGGTATCAATCTTCTCATCTAACTCATCTAACTAAAGAAAGTGAACAAGGTTCACCAAAATGTCGAACTATTCCCTTTACTCTGAAAACTATAAGAAGGTTGCAGCATAACCACTTGTTACAGCTGTTGAAATGCAGTGTATATGTGGCAAGGTAGGTCACAGTATGATAATCTATCTACATAATTACAGATGATGATGATCTGCCTTAACATCACTGTGCAGCCTCCCTCTACAGCACAGAGGACGTCTAAACTTTGGTTTCAGCGGGAACATAATCAGTTAATCTGCAGCATAATACCATAAAAAACTGTTCAGCGTCTGCGTCCTCCCACCGGCCAAGGAGAAACCAGCTGCTCTGTGGGGAGGAGAGCTTCTTAATTGCTGTTTTGGAGACATCTGCAATTGCATGAGTAAACAGTCATCTCGGCTCCCTCTCCTTTCTGTTCACTTAATTTCACCGCGTTTTATTGGCATGAAAGCGAATAACGGTGCCGCCACAGGGTCGGTATGAAAGATCAGCTCTGTGTCTCTCCCTGACCTTCATACCCTGAATATACAAAAAATACTCCACATTTGTGTGTTTGCCAGTTAAACCTCTTGCTTTGCTGAAATTAAGAATTTCCTGCAGTTGAATGGCTCCAAATCAGAAATAATTATAATACCCCTTCTGGCACCAGCACTAGCAGTATTAATGATCTCTCATCTAGTCAGGGTGCCCTATCTAATAATGTTAAAAAAGAGGCCCGTAACCTGGGTGTTATTTGTGACTCAGAGCTGTCTTTTAATACTCACGTGTAGTCCAGTTTTGTCCAACTGAGACATTTAACCAAGATCCGGTCATTCCTTTCCTCTGCAGATCCAGAAAAGGTCATCCACGCTTTCATCTCCTCCAGACTTCACTATTGCAACGCACTTTATTCTGGTATCAGCAGGCCAAACATCCATTATGGTCATATAGTGTACTGTATTTTTACAAATCAGAGACCCAAAGAGATGCTTGGCGAGTTGGTCTGCATCTTCTGAAAAACTGACAACCATAACGCTTGTTTTACTCCAAACCATGCTTTGCACCAGTGTAAAAANNNNAAAAAAAAAAAAGTGCTGTGCTGTGGTTTGTGCTGCAGATTTGTTGACTTGTTGAGGAGCTACAGTGTGAGTTAGCGTTTCCCCTGGTGGTGCTATTTTGGTATGTAGTTGTAGCGTGTCATGTTGCTGGACGGGGCCAGACACTTTCGCTGGCTCAGGAATGTGGACACGAGGCTGCTTACTCTCGGAGGTCAGAGGAAGCAGACCCTTAAAGGAGAAATGCTTTTAGAGGAACAAAGAGAAACTGCCAAAAAGAAAAGCAAAAAAAACCCCAACCTTTTCCTGTGTGTGAGAAACCTGAAGTCCCCAGAGGCTGAAAAACACAGCAGAGTTCCAGTTTTTAGTGTCTTTATGCACAGATGGTGAAAAATGATGCAGCACTCAGCTGCTCTCATTTAGACTGAATTTAACTCTTTTTTTCAGGCTTATGGGTCAACACGTGTTATTCAACCTGACAGGCTGAACATGGCTTTCTGTGAATACTTTAATATTACCACAGAGCTCTTATAAGATTTCTATAGATGACCTACACACCGAGCAGCTTCTCTCCCTCTCAGCTATACATTTTGCTCCTCTCGGACAGATACTTGAATCTGAATAATATAACGCGAGTTGTTGCATAAACTAAAGTTACATCAGACCATCTGCAGCCTTCACAGTGTTACATCTCCAGTGTAACAGCAATATCGCAAAGCTGACAGCTCAGTTAAAGGATAGATTCATCTTTTTTAAGTCTGTCTTAAAGCAGCACTCACATGTCAATACGTTCATTAAAACAGTTTTTGGTCGTTGTTTCCTCTTGTCCTCACTGACCATGAAGAGATTCCTTCCTAAAGCGATTTTAATGCAAGTGATGGGGAACAAAATCCACAGTCTTTCTGTGTAAAGATGCATTTCAAAGTTAAATCAAAACATTACTCTTACAAAGTTGGTCATTTTAGTACAATATCCTCACTTTGTGTTACTGTCCCTCACTCTGAAATGAAACACCGTCTGTGGAAACAAAAAGGGGAACTTTTGTAATAAAACTTTGGAAGATTTCCACTTGATATGACTAAGTCTGACTGAAGCTTCATATTAACTTAAACTTTCAAATCCATTTTTGCACAGAAGGAGGACCGTGGATGTTGTCCACTTACATTAAAATCTTGTTAGGAAGGGATCTCTTCACAGTCAGTATGGACAGAATAAATGATTTTAGCAACCAATAACCATTTCAATGTACTGTACATATGGACATGTGAACATTGTTTTAATACAACGTTGATAAAATGTGAAACTTACCTATTCTTTACCTGAGGTTTCTTACATTTCTTACATTTTATTCCCTGTTTTTTTTTTTTGGGGGGGGTCCCTATTCGAATTGAAGGTGTAAAGATAGAGGGTGTCCTATACTGTACAGACTGTAAAGTCCCTTTAGGAAAGTTTGTGATATTGGGCTGTATAAATAAAATTGGCTTGACACAGTGGTATAATATAATTAGATAGATTAGAATAGATTAATCAATTGATTGTTTCATCTTAAAAATGTTGTATACTAATGAAAAATACCCATCACAAGTGCCAAGAGCACAAAAGATATTCAATCTACAATCATATAAAACAAGCAGCAAATCCTCACATTTTGAGAAGCTGGAACCAGCGAAGGTTTGGCATTTTTGACTTACATGATTAATTGATTATCGAAATTGTCGTTGGTTGATTTTCTGTCATTTGACTAATTGATTTCTAGACAAATTGTTCCAGCTGTACATTATTCACAGGGTTTGTAAGGTCCGTCTTGACCTTGGATTAACAGTATATTCACATTATGAGCCAGTGCGAGTGATTGATTTTTTTTTTTTTACTGCTTCTCTGGCTCAGGGAATGATCAGCGAATCATAATCAGTCATTATTTTGGTTTCTTCTTCTTCTAAACATGCTCTTAGGTATAAACTTGTGGTTACACTATGCGGTAAAATTCCACAAATCTCTCTAATATATATAGAAATCGACAGTGAAAAGGATGATAGAGCAACTTATTGTGTGACTTTACTGTTACTACAGATTGGATACATTATTACTGATATTTCCATGAAACTCTTGCTGTTGCTATTTACTTCTAATGAAAGATAATCTAAAAAAAATCCAGCTGTTTGTAAAGTCATTTGCATCTTGTATCTTTATACAGGATGTTTAACTGCTCGTGCTTTGACCCTCACTTAACCTCTTGGCCATCTCTTTACTCATCAGACTTCCTGACTGTTTCAAGTGTGAACACTTGCTTTTAAGTACATCCAATACATCCCCCCCCCAGGGCCAGACAGAGGGGTGCAGCCTCTGTTTCACAGATCAGAGATTGAGGGCGGTGAATGGGTACTGAAGTTAAGAGGAGGGATGAAGAGAGCAGTGAGAGAGGATTAGAAAGTGATGACTTGGGGCGAAGACACACAGCTCTCAGACAGCACAACCATGGTGTGTGTGTGTGTGTGTGTGTGTGTGTCTGTATGTGTGTATATGGTGGCATCTAGACACTGAATAAGAAACACATTTAGACTGAGACACTGAGAGCCGCTGAGCGTTTTCTTAATTTTTGGTTGTAAGCTTATCAAAAATGGAGATATCAGTATGAAAATACGAGAATATTTCAACTCTGATATGAATATATTCATTGTAATTTCTCTATATCAAATCTGCCCACAAAGCTGCTCAAGTTCTTGGTTGTTGTCTTGTTTGACCCCAGCGACCCCAGAACATCAGTATTGTCATCTTATTTTTATTTACAGACACCACATCTGAAAGTTTTCTGTTTCAGTTCTTTTCTTTCACATGCTGTGTGGTCACGACTGGACAACTGCCTTAATATACACTATTTATTTTAGTTAGGAATCTCTGTACACTCAAATACTTGGTTTCCCTACATTTCCTGGATTAGACATCTAAATAAAGACACACAACATTTCTATTAAGATTTTTGATAAAAATGAAGCTTACATCTCTTCATGGGTCCAACTGGCCTGACTCAGTTGCAGATTATATTTAGTCTAATCAGGCCAAGAAGGGTCCTGTTGTATTGTCTTGGGTCTGTGTGTGAATATCAGTGACACTCAAGTGGATTCAAGCAGACTCGCTATCAGCTCTGATACCGTGACGTGTCGTAATCATCAAGTTTTTTGGGGCAGACAGAGAGTGTGAACTGTGAAAAATAACACTTTTTGACCATGGTTGGGTCATCTGGGAAACTGTTGGGGTCAGTTCTAGACCACATTTTGGCACAGGTCTACTTATCCCCGGAACCATTCGGATTGGGTCTGACTGTCCTCATGAAGGTTTTGCAGGGGCCTGTTTTAGAGCAGGTCCAAAATTCTGAAACTCATGAAGACCAAGCCTGCAACAACTAGTCGATTAATCGATAGTTAGATTGACAGAAAATGAATTGGCAACTATTTTGATTAATCGTTGCAAGTTATTTTTCACGCAAACATGCTGAACATTCCCCAGTTCCAGGCAGCTTCTGGATTTGCTGCTTTTCTCTGTTTCATATCACTGTAAATTCAATATTTTGGGGTTTTGGATAGTTTTTAAAAAAAACAGCAATTTGAAGATTTCACCTGGACTTTAGGAAACTGTGATGGGCCTTTTTCACGATTAATGATAATGAAAATAACTTAGTTGCAGCCCTAATAATGACCTGTAGCTTATATCATTAAATACCAGTTTTTCCCACTTTTTGGCTAATTCATGTGTACTCCACTCCTACTTCTGATATTTTTAACTTGATTTGAAGGCAGCATAAGTTAAGACAAATCTTTCTATTGATACAGTAAAGAGAATCGATTAAACATCGACATCCCTCCCATGTGTAGTCGCAGATTCAAACTGGTTGCCTTGATTTTGTTGAACTCGGCACGTGTCTTTCCTGCATCACCGTCAGTTTGTATCTGCAGGAGATGTGATTTCTATTCTAAAGGAGGTAATGAACCGTTATCAAAGATGTCCGAGCAGTAATTTGAAACTGACCATGAAGGCCTGTGGTGAATGCAGCCACGTACGTAGGTCAGAGGAAGTGTATTAAAGCCTCCTTGTTCTCTGACACCTCCCCGTAGAAAACTCAGCCCTCGCACTGTCTGTCTTCCAGCTCGTCCAGATGGAGCTATCATAGAAGTCCCTCTGTTTATGGCTTTTGCTGCAGCCAGCAGCCAAATACCGTTGTAATATTTTCCTGTCCCTGAGCGGAAATATTTCATCTGCATGAGTGTGAAGCTGAGAAAGAGCTTGCCTGCTCAGCAGAAGCTTCTCCAGGAGAAGACTGGAAGAGGGCTGTTTGTTTGGCTCAGTCCGACATTTCATCAAATCTCTCATCCTGTATGTACACCCGTAACCTCGAAATTCATCTGAATGCTTCACGGCAATTAATTTATCGTGAGGGTGGAGTGTGGCTGACGCCCTCAGGGCTGCGTGCCTCCTCCTATGTGGTGTCATTGCGGTGCTTTTATAGGGAACATAGAGGATGGTTAGTGGATTAAATAAAACTTAAAGCTTCAGCCATCAGCTCACACTCAGCTGCTTTACTCGCCTCTACACCCCCTTTTTTTTTGAGGGAAAGTGTAGTTTTCAATCCATCAGTTGGCACTGCATCAAAACCATCAGATGATCGAGCAGTGACAGCCCCCTGCGACAGACTGCTCCAGACTTGTGCGGTGCATGAATACAAAGACGTGCAGAAGTGAAGATAAAACGTCCCAGAAAGGCATGAAAAGTGGTTGTGCCCGTAGAGGTTTGAACCACACTTGAGGATTCAGCCCCGTCCCCCCGCTGGCCTGCCTGCCTGCCTGCCTGGGCTCAGATCCCAGCAGAGCTTTCTCTCCTGTGTCTCCCAGGTTTTGCCTGTCTGTCTTTTTCTGTCTCCTCCACGCTGACCCTGAATACAAATAAAATAAATCCCAAGGAGAATGTACAAGCTGTTCTCCTTAAATGAAAAATTTGTTTTTTTTAATAACAGGCTGTTCTGCAAGGGTTTCCCAAACAAAGCCAGCTCTCAAAAGTTCCTCAGGTAACTTTAGCACATCTGTACTTTAGGTAATATTGCCACTGAAAATGTAGACAATTAATATCTTGTCATTTGAGCTGGTATTCCCACTAATTAGAGAGAAAATTATTTTGATAATTGACTAATCATTTGAGTCATTTTTCAAGTAAGATGGTGGACATCACTTTGTCCCAGCTTCTCAGTTGTCAGGATTTGCTGCCTTTCCTCTGCCTAATGTGATGTGATTAACTGCATATCTTTGAGTTTTGGCAATTTGAAGACATCACCTTGACCTCCGGGAAATTGTGTGTTTCCCTAGTATTTTCTGTTTTCTATTATTTTCTATTTTTTTCTCATTTTATAGACCAAACGATTGATTGGTACATTCAGAAAATGACTGGCATATTGATACAAACGAAAATAATTGTTAATTGCAGCTTTAATCTCCGTGTAAAATGATGTACACTGCAAGAGAAAGGAGGAATTCTGTGTAAAACATAGTTGGCTGAGACATTTTTAACCTTTTGGTTATGGTTGAGTTTTTCTAATTATGAAATATCTCCCACATTTCCCTCGATAGATAAACTAAAACTAACATTTGCAATCAGTCCTCTTAAAACTTACGAGCAACTGGTATGAAGGAAAAACATCTGTATCTTCCCACAGAACAAGGCACGAAGGGAAGTTGTGGCTTGTTATTGCCCTCATAATGCTTTAACAGTACTTTTAATCTATTTGTTTGGAGGTCAGAATGGTTTCTGAGTGGAGAGGCGCCATATGAAATGTTATAGTACAATTATCTTGGCCACAATTATCTAAAATGAAATTACTTAATTGACAAAAAAAAAGAAGTGCCATTAACTGTGTTGTGTAGCTGCTACACTTAGTAACAAATGTTCAGTGGATTTTAGTAATTTCTGGTGGAAACTTCTTTTTATGTATTAGTTTTATAATGTATTAAACCTTAGTATCTTTATACCTTATTTAAAACGTTGTCAGCCTCCCTGTAGGTCCCAACCTCACCTACTTAGAGGCTTAAGAAAGACACTGTGAGACATACAAAGACACCGTGGCTCTGATTCTCAATCATATCAAATCAGTTCACACCTCAAAAAACATGTTGACCTGATTTTGACCCCTTTAATTACTGAGCTGTAATCTGAACACAGCTCTCCCTCCCCCTCATGCGTGGATGTGTAGCAGTGAGTGTGTACAGTATAAAGGAGGGGGATGGACGGGAGCATGTATATTTGACCTGGAATAGATTAACAATAATTGATCCCCTCACTGGATTTAGGCCTTTAGGCCCTCAGCACCCTGCTGCATGATCACAAAGCAGCAGCAGAGGAATGAAGATTTACAAGTACTATACTTGAATACAATTTTGAGATACTTGTACTATACTTGAGTATTTCCAATTAGTGCTACTTAATACTTCCACTACTTTTCAGAGAGAAATATTGTTTTTACTCTGCCACATTTATCTGAGCGCTATAGTAACGAGTTACTTTGTAGATTAAGATTTTACAAACAAAATATATGATCAATTTATACAACATGATGCATTGTTTTCCATCAAACTACCCAACAGTATATAAAGTAGCTCCACTTCAACCAGCCCCATTATAATAAGCCTGCGTACACAGTAATGTGATCAGTAGTGATCCAATAATATGGCTGTATGAGGTTTTGTTTGTTGATCTTTATTTTGCTGCAGATACATCTGTACTTTAAGCTGCATAACATTTCACGTAGCTACATTACTTAAGTTAATGGTCTGATTCAGATTCAGATCATGTCTTGCGCTTTTATGAGACATAAATCTGGTAACTTGTCTTCCTGTGGGGTTTAGATACGTTGGGCTGATTCTAGTTTCTTTAACATGAGCTTAACATTTCACCTGTCTACACTCTTTAATAAGTAACTGCTCTTCAGGTTGTCAGATGTGCATAGCTGCCTCTTTCGTCATGCAGGGTTTTACACTCACAACACCTGATTTAATTAAAAGCTACACAGTTTCGTGTTAATTGGATCAGGTGCGTGTAAAGACACCACATCAGGCTACACTCCTCTCTACTGCGCCGCATTAGTTCAGACGAGGCTTCTGACACTGCCGAGCTGCTGTGCCGTGTTTGCTCTCCCTCACCTCAGGAGGAATTTAATCCCGTTTTAATCTGCTCATATCATCAAACGTCGACGTGATGCATCCTGTCTGAGCTGATTAGCTTGACGGGCTTTTCGCAGAGCAACGTCAAGACGGGCCACATGAATGACGGGACATTAATTTCTGCGTGATCCGCTGTGACGGCTGGGACCTGATGAGCAGTCAGTCATCATTTCTCATTAAGATGAGAATATGATAGAATGGAAATCCTGACTGAAGCTCTTCTACTTTGATGTTAATTCTTATTTATTTTGGCTTATTGGCTTAGTGCCTTTAACATCCCGGTTACCAGTTATGCAGCCTCATAATTAGTTTTATTGAGTATAATGAAGTACTTTCATGGTACTGTTAATTTGCTTGATTTGTGTCAAATATTGAGGTCTACATCACAAACTTCAGATCAAACTCCCCTACTGGAAAAGCTTTGTTACAATATCTTTCTAAAACTTAAGAAAAATGGCTTTGCTGCTTTTATAGAATCACTCACAGTCTCTTCACTGTTTGCCACAACATATTTTCACTTGATAAATCGTTGCTAAAATGGCCTTGCTCAAGGGCAATTGCTCAGTGGCTGTTAAAGGTGATAGAGGTGATAACTCATACACATAAATGCTCAAGCTGGGAGATTTGATGCAGTGATTGAATGCTTGGAAGCAACATGTTGCCCTGCAGATGACCCTTCTGTAACAGTGTTTCATTATTGTCTTTGTCAAGATGCAGATTTAACTTTTAGTTTTATAAAAATGTGTTGCAGGCATAATTGGGAAATAAGGTTACAGGTAGAAATAATAAAGCGGCTGAGTTAAACGCTAAAGGGAACCAAAAAACCTGTTTTTCTGGCCCAGTGATACGCTGTTCACTGTGATGCACTCCACAACATTGTAGCTACATTTGTGACTTTTTAAAACTCCTGCAACTCTATTTCTTAGAAGTGACAACAGTTCAGAACAAATGAACAAGTTGCCATCCAAACCTTTTAGGCCACAAGTTTGTAAAGCTGGAGTACATTCACTATGAAAACATTTAGCGCCACTTTTCAGTGTTTTTCTGTTTGAGAAAACGTTGTACACAATACATCGAAACAATATTTGTGATCTAGTGAACATTTTTCTGTCAGGCGTAAAAAACAATATGATGAAAACCCAAAACCCAGCCATGATGTGTAAACACTTATCAGTGCTATCATGCTGTAAAAAATATTGCATGCAATGTTCCAAGAGGGCACATAGGTGTATTCTTTCCCCGCTATAATAGCAACAAATACATTGCAACAGCAGGACGTTAATTACAGCACCGTTAACATTTAAAAGAGCAGCTTGGCAGCATTGAACACGTCCCTATTGATGATTGTGGTAGTTGCTGATCTTTTCAGTGTTTTTATTGGCAGACATTTTGGCTTGTTATAGAGGGAAAAGCACAGGTGTAAATAAAGACTTTAATGGCTTCATTCCATTTCAGTGTCCTAGTTAGCCATGACAGAGAGAGCCAGTATACCCAGTAGCGGCACACTGGAACTGGCACATTTAAATGGAAGGTATAGCCATTATTAATGTTATTGATTACAGCTTTCCTGCTAAACATGTCAAAATATCAATTTCACTTCCTTGTGAAACATGTGGCAGCACTGAACTGATTAGGCTGATGCCCAGTGAAGTTGGATAAGGCTAAATGCTTCCAAGTCAAAGTCACAGTAAGCCAAGCTAGGAAGCTACAGTTTGCTAATCTCAGAATCAGAATCAGGTTTATTGTAGGTTTACACATACAAGGAATTTGCCTTTGTGTTTCAGAAGATTATAAACTTAATGATTATGAATGAACCTCTTTTACTTTGACCAGAGTTTGTTGTCCTTTTATACCTTTTAGATTATCTGCCCCCCCAAAACTCCATCGAGTGAGGTTAATTTAACAAATCAGTTTATTTTTGCCCTCACAGAAATGTCTGTGTAAGAAAAACATGCGGGCAGAAATCAAACAGTTACCACCACAGATCTAAACTGCCTTGAACTCAAAGGTCAGAAGAATTTT
Source organism: Oplegnathus fasciatus (assembly GCA_003416845.1). Lineage (NCBI taxonomy): Eukaryota > Metazoa > Chordata > Actinopteri > Centrarchiformes > Oplegnathidae > Oplegnathus > Oplegnathus fasciatus. The sequence continues at coordinate 2,168,977 of NTHP01000009.1, read as the reverse complement.
ATTAAAGGAATTCCTGTGTGCTCTGATTTAACTAAAAATCACACCTCATGCTGTCTGTTTCTGAGTCCTTGACCAACTATCATAGAAATCCCATTTATGTGGCAGCAACCAAACAACCTCTCTGACTCCTGTGAGAAAATGGAAGGGTAGTTATCAGAATATTTGAAATGAAACAAAACCAATAAATCAAATCTTAAGAGCCGAGTGTATCACAAATGAGAGACTTCGTAGTTTGCTCTACATGTGTGTCATTTTTGTCCAATGACTCCATGTTGTTGAGTTGACTTAAACCCATATTTGTATCATAAATCAGTGATATTTATTGAATCTCAAGCTGCTGCCATGCTGGACCTGAATCTGCCTCCTTGGCTGTGCTGCTGTTGTCTATTGTCAATTGTAGCTTCAGTAATCTGTGTTGAAACAATAACGACTATTGTTTGTATGCAAATGTTAAGTAATTCCAACCAAATCCAGTGGGAACAATGCTTCATATAGCCACTGCTGACCTATATAAATGGTTATTTCTCTTGCTTAGACAAAGAGCAGGGCCTCCTCCCAGCGCACATTATCCCCATTACTGTCAGCATATAATTGACTTGCAATGGGGGCGGCTCATTGCATACGTTAACATCATGCAAACTCTATTAGCTGTGTAATGTTGCATGAATCCACCAAAGTGCCCACATAGTCCCTCATTGTCCTGTGAGCCTCTATCCACTGTTAGTCCCCACAGCGAGTGTATAGCTCTTCAAAGAGAGCAGGATGGCTAATTGGACTGCTAGCGGTTAGCAGATCTTCAGCTTCATTTGCACCAATAAGCCTCATTACACCAGGAGAGCATCAATGACCTCGAGGTCCCTGAAAACACAATCACATTTGGTATTTTAGTCTCTATTTATAGCTTTATCCTCCATCATTTGTACGCTCAGAGGGAGAGTCGGGTCCCAAAGTGCCGTACAAGTCGATGGTTCACACTCAAACTTGCTTATACTCGCGGAACAAAGTGAAATGATAATGATATTCAGTTAATTTTAATGATGGGTACAGATGTTTTAGCCTTTTGGCTTTGATCAATATACTAAAGTGTGTGTGATATTTCCATTTCCCTATCGTGTACAGTTTTTATTTAGTATTGCATAGCTCATAAGGATAACTGTGAACGCATTCTTATCATGTTTGCAAGCAGCTAATGAAAGCTAATGAACTGAAATGCGTTGCTTTTTCCAAAAACGTATACCATCCAAAAATAGTACCTGTAGGTAGTATATTTATATACATGCTGTAAATAAAATGAACACAGCAAACATTATAGAGGTATATTGATGACAAAAGATTTGCGATCGCACAGAAACAGATTCATAAGAGCAGAATCGGATTTGAGCATGCAGTCCCGATCATGCGCATGCTTGTTTTTGAGTCTGCTCTCTAACGTTGCTAGCAGTAGATCAGCTATGTTTCAGAGACACAAACTGTTTTTTCTTTTTTGCCTGGTCTTGATGTGAGGCCAATTTGTTACTGTACAGTTCTGAAAGTTCAGAAACACAAAGTAGCGTTAATTAGTTTTTCGTCCATCTTTCACACACAGGGCCTTTGCAACTCACCACAAACACATTAGTGGTGTCAGTGAGCAGTTTTTCTGCTATAATGTGAATATGTCTTCACAGTAGCCCTGGCGGCATCTAGCCATGCTAGCCAGAGATTTGGATTTATTTGTTAATGTTTTCAGATATCTGAGACTTCTGCCACCACCCCAGTAAAATGGAGATAAATGGAGGTTGTGGTACGCAGATCATTGGAAAATATATTTCAACAATGTGGCAGTAATTCAGGATTATCCACAGATTGGCTGTGAACAGCTTTAGTTCTTTAATCTTATGCTGAAAATAAGAAGTTGTGAACATTATGAATTATCGTATTTGCTGTGGATTACGTGGGAGAAACCAGGACATTATTTCTGGAAAGACGCATGTTGCTTTTGAGTTTTTTTAAAAGTCATTTTATAAATTCTGTTCTTTGAGCATCACAGACACTTTTCCACCCACTTGTGTTGTTTAAGTGTGAGATCATGCGGTAAGTTTCAGTGACATAGCTAGAGGTAAAAGAAATGTTATTGTGTAATTTGAACTAACCCTTTCAGATCAGTGTATAATAATGATGGATAGAGTTTTGGAATGAGAGTCTGAAACTGTTTTCTTTCAAAGCTCGCTCCTGGGGTGAGTTTCTCCACAGAGAAACTGGCTCAGTGAGGACTGTCACATGCAGACAGATTTATGTTTCATAAAGATCAGGCATGTAACAGTTTGTGATGGAGCCGAGTGACAAACGAAGAGTTCAGGTAGAAACGAGATTGATTCAGCTCCTTTAGGAAGTGACACGTACTGTTACAAAATGATTAATAGCACAACATTCACACAAATTAGATGCACTCCAAGGTGTGTTCGTATGTTGTGTTTTCTTTTTGTATCAGTCCTTTATATATTAAATCTGGTCTGTTTTCTCTTTGGTAAAATAAATCAGCACAATGTTAATTTTAAGGTTCTGTCCTACCTAAAACAACAGCCATGGCTCCTCTCTTTTTAGCCACAAACACAAAATCCATATTTTTTAAACATTTGCAAAGGAGTTCAGTTATTTCTGTTCTTCACTGTAAAACACAGGTAGAAATTACCTTTGAAACCGTTTACTATAACAAGTGTAAGTTATTTTTATAGAGAAATCATCAGCTAGGAGATTACTACTGCACCAATGCCAGCAGGCGCTCATGGGACAATAATAGCACAAGCTAATGGAAAACAACACTGAAAACCACTTTTGAATAACACAGGAAGTGACTCATAAATGACATTTCAACAGCACATGACTTGTTGTGTCAAATCTCAGTTAAAGACTACAGACAGGGGGCTGGACAATCTGCAGTCATAAATGTGGATATTTATCAGTGTACGAAATCATTTGTATGTATATTTGCGTATTAGTGTGCGGTTTGATGTTTTATGTTATTCCATATGTCTTTCTGCTGAACACTCAACTGCTGAAAATTGTTATTTAAGTTGTTCACTGACTTCTTTTATGCAGATTGAGTTAATTAAAATATATTACAGAGAAACATTAGCCAGCTAACACTATACTAAACACACAGATGAGTACTGTAAACAGCAGCATTAGCAAAGGGGGACCTACCTGCCTGGATATAAACAATAGTGTTTGTAAATGAATGTGACACTAAATCACCATTAATATGTTGTGTGTTTTGCAGGGAGCAGCCCATCTTCAGCGCCAGAGCTCATGTCTTCCAGATCGACCCGGCCACCAAACGCAACTGGCTGCCAGCCAGCAAACACGCCGTCACCGTGTCCTTCTTCTATGATGCCAGCCGCAGCGTCTACCGCATCATCAGCGTGGGCGGGACTAAGGTGGGAGCCACACATATGAATCTCTCTCTCTCTCTCTCTCTCTCTCTCTCAAAAGGCCATTTGTTGTCAAAGGCAGGGGGATGTAAGCTTTTCAGGGGTCGGAAACAGGTCAGTGTGGAGTCGCTGCAGCAGACTTTCTTCACTGGGAGCCTCAGAACATACATCTATTGTTATCCGGTATCATTTTCAGGTCAAGGCATAAATCGTTCTTTAAACCACATTTTTCAAAAGTCTTTCCCAGCATGGATTGATTCTAAACTGCTCTGTTTAACAAACTTTTTTTTAATTGATTATTGTTGTCCTTCAAATAAAGCCAGCACGAGACACAGTGGAGCTGCATGAAAAATCACATCAAGCTTTTGTTGAGCCAATTACATAGTAACATGCTGCACCTTGTTGCACTTAGCAGTGAGTTAATAGTATTTTCCTTATATGGTATTAGTATTACATTGGTGTAGGGACTCTTTATTTGTGTAATATCATATCTTTCTGTCTTGCCTTTTATTCAGCTCTGTGCAGCCCGTCCCGAGATTCTTCAAATAAAGGGAAATAAATCTGTTTTCCATTTGGTTGTGGCTGTCATGGGTGGGGATGCATTAGTCAGAGTTGCACATTGTCAACAGAATATTTATAATGCACCCACATCAGTAATGCCGCATTCACAACAACAACAGTAAAGCACCCGGGAGTCCCAACACTAACAGCGTATCTTGTTAGCACCAAAATGAAACCCAGAGAAAACACTGCGCTTTGTAGTTATCAGCAAATTGTGCCAATTTACCACCATGAGACTTGAGGCTTTTGGAGAAGAGACCAAAGAAATCTACATTTGGCAACAAATCCACCTTATCAGACTGTTCAAGTGAGAGTATTACTGAACAGATCATCGCACACCACAACAAGCTTTTTCACTTAGCTCTTTCTCCGGCCTGGTTGTTGGATATTTTATCTTTATTTGTACGCACAGTTCTGCAGTAGACCTCCATAATGGTTTCTTAACTGTAAATGAAGGCTCCAGATTCTGACGACTACTTAATCTAAATATGACTTGTGGTATTAATGTTGCCATGTTATTTATTATTGCTAATGAGCAATCCTAAAGAAAGCCATAGATCTCCAAGCAAACACCAGCCTGTTTACTGTAAAGAGCTGCTGCACAGCGAACCGTTTTTGGCCTCTTGAAAATCAGATGAAAATCTGCATATTTGCTGGTCAAGTGCAAACAAATGAAAAATAACAATGGGCTGTAAATGAATTTGGCATTTAAAGGTGACAAAAATTATTAATGTTCTTCTTTTGGTTCTGGATATTGTGAATCCTTTGTCCTTGAAAATGACCTTCTTTTGAAAACAGGCTTTTTAAGCACGTAGCTTGATATGCAATTTGATTTAAAAAAACACATTAATATTAAAACAGCATGTAAAATATGAATAATAAATGTGTTCCAGTGAACGAATGAGTTTGTCGTTATAGCAAAAAAATGTAGAAAATGTAAATCATAAAAAGAAATATAAAAATAATTTCCTGTATCTCAGATTTATATTAGTGTTGATCCCCTATAGATTTCAGCTGAACACCCTCCAGCATACATACACTCCCCTCCAAAAGTATTGGAACAGTGAGGCCAATTCCTGTATTTTTGCTGTAGACTGAAAACATTTGGGTTTGACATCAAAAGATGAATA
>NTHP01000009.1:2068333-2154324 GCA_003416845.1 Oplegnathus fasciatus | reverse complement strand
GCATTTGTTTTGATTATCTAGTAACTGTTTTTTCTATTTTTCCTCATTTGCCCCTTTCTTCTGCCTTTTCCCTGATGCATCACGGGACGTTTTCATCTCTCAGCTCTCCCAGGTGCGTAAAAGAAAAGGCACACACTCCCGCCCACAATCACAAAGCAATACAAAGACAACCACCTTCTTTTGTCTAAGGGACTGCGGTGTTCGTAGTCATGCATCTTAGTGTTGCATGGACTATCGTGCTCAATAATTCAACTGGAGTCTGATCAAAGTTGACTTCAGAGCAAATTTAGCTTCAGAGCACAGCTGGCGTTTGCCACAAAAGAGTAAGAGCTTTGGTAATGACGGCAACAACAACACAAAATGTAATTTGATTTGTACTTTTTATCGAAGATGTGCAGAATATTCAGCTAAAGTCATTATCCGTTTTCAAAGTTGAGAAAATCCAGACTACACATTGTTATCCTCAAATGTCCCCTGAGAACAGACAATACACAGATACGTCCTATAAAAGTGAAAATTCCTCGCAGGTCCTTTGAACTCTGGCTAATTAGTCGTTTGTGCTCTTGTGTCCCTGCCTTGTTTCCACTCAGCCTGTTAGCGAACAACATACGGAAAAACTACTGTAAATTTGTAATCCCATTTATGACTTAAACATGATCTACAGTATGAATTATTCAGGGATACGCACAGCCGATCCGTTGGCTTTGGGGCCGGACTGGAGTTGTCTTAGCTTTGATTTTTCCTGCACTCGGGTTATTCCTCTGGACACGGTGCTCATCCACATGAGTCGGCTGTGTGTTTTATTTCCATATTCATCCATAAGGACAGACAGAGAGCTGCTGAGTTATGGATAATAAACCATCGTCCTCTGGGGAATACAGTCAGGCTCGCTCAAATTAATAATACAAGCTTTTTCTACAGTAAGTGCTGGGTTGTAATGCTTCAGTGAGGCACTTGGTCGTTGACAAGTTCAGGTTTAGGTTTCCACTCAGAGAGAAGAAGACAGAAGGCAACGGGGGGTACAGAAATGTGCCCGAGCTAATTCATCTGCACGCTTTTAAAAAGGAGACAAGAGTAGTCGTTGAGCCCACAGCCTCAAACTGAGGAAAATGGTTCACAAAACTGTGTGAAAGGAAGCTTGAACCCATTTCTGGGCAGTGGGGAAGGAAAATCTCAAAGCAGATTGGTTAGACTTGACTGTGCCAGGCTGGAGTCAAGCCATCTGCATGCTGTAATGTCATATTCAAAGTCTCTTTTTGACAGGAGAGGAAGATAAATGGCTCCTCTTGTACTGTATCACCATTCAGTTTATTTAACCTTTATTTATACAGTAGGCTACTCCTAATGAGGCAAGAAAAAAGACAGAAAAAGCAAAAACTGCTGACTTTTATGTTGCAGATATTACAGTTTATTTAAGCAAAAAATATGAATGAGTATGAAGGTCGAATTACAACTGTTCACAAATAACTTAATGTCCAAATAACCAGGCTGCAAACAAGGAACGAGTTGAACCTTCTTGTTATATTATGGCTGCAGATCCATTCAGTGCTCTAACTAAAGGTCACTCATGTGATAAGTTGGATTTTTTCCCCAATTATATGTTACTGTGAGACACCATCTGCCTTGTTTGTAGCCCTAACCTCTTCTCCAAAACACTGATTTGTAGCCTGAAGACCTTCAAGCTGACTATATGAGTTAATATTAACAAGCAGGTACTAGTCACTACTTATTGTATTACTATTAGTAATATTATGAAGATTCTAGTTAGTTCTGCTTGTAAACAGACAGCTGGATCACTGATCAGTTATTTAGTTCCCAGCAAAAACAGATTAAATTAAATACATCAGCTTGTTGCATTTTACTCAGGAGAAAACTTAAAGCTCAACTAAAACTACTTTATCTGGATGCTTGAATATTTTATAACAAGTACAACTTGACAAAAAGTCCAAAAGGCATGGATGAAAATAAGACTTAATTTTGTAAAATTTGAATTAACTGAAACAGGATTATCTATAGATAACATATCTGTTACAGTACAGCTACAATATACAAGACACACAATACGACAGGATGAAGCTCAATTTGTAAGTCAACATGGACAAGAAGTCCTTAAAGTGCTCAGATAAAAATGGAAATTTGAACATCTGCAATTCATGACAACTGAACAAACTACATCTGCTGAGGACGATCACGTGATATTGTTGTGTGAGATTGTTTGGAGATTATCTTTATTATCACGTTAGTTTTTAATTTAAATAATATTGACAATCAGATGATTAAGATATAATTAAAACTAATAGGTTTTAATCAAACATTGAACTAAACCAGGTGCCAGAATTAACATTGAATTCGACCAGTATTTTGGTAACGAGTGGAACCAGCAGCCTATTGCCAGATGTGCAGTATATGTGATATCTCAACAGACACACACATCACAGCAGGATACCGGCGTGTGCGTATTTTTTACACCCAAACACCAGACGAGCTCTTGGAACAAGGAACTGTACTTCAGTCATTTCCTGTTGAATCAGAGTCCAATCAGATCTCTGAAGAGAAGGCAGCTGGGCTCCACACATGGCTGCTCGCTCTGCAGGGAGCCCGTTTACAGGAGCCCAGATGGGACGTATCCAGCTCTGACAGGTTGAGCTCTGTCCTGTCCTGCTGCTGTGTCTTGTCCGTTTTGTTCTGATGACAGGTCTGGGACAGAGATGGTAGTGGGCCTGTCACCAGCTCAAACCTGAACCTCTGAACCAAAGTCTAATTAACTGTGCTTAATCTTGTATCAACAGTGTAACATCCACAATAAATAATCTTTACATATGGGTGTGTTGGCATATTGGAACATTTAAAAACTGCAGTGTAGGTGATTAGGATTTACATTGTAATCCCAAACAACTCCAAAAAACACACATTTTTCTACAGTTTTGAACACTTTCCTAGTAGCAGGTTAAGTGCAGGTACAGAATGAAACTAATGCAATACTAACAGAGCTGCTAATGGTTTCATTTCAACTTCATAACAGAGCTCGCGTCCTTTTTGTGTTGTCTTATCTGTCGGTCCAGGAGTTGTCGGAGGAACGCCATTCTCCGCCGCTGCTCACAGTCAACGGGCCGGGCGAGGAAAAGCTGTTTCGCAGCAAGAGCGCCGAAGTGGAGCTGACGGCAGAGAAGGAGAGGGTCAAAAAGATGTTGTCTGAAGGGTAATGACAATGTGTTTTTTTTTAACTTCAGCAGGAAGTTTATACCTCATATTGTCTGGAGAAAAGAAAGCTTAATAGCTTTAATTACTTTAAGACGAGCCATGTTAAACCCTTCTTGTATTTTACATTCATGGGCAAGACACCTTTTACATTTTAATGTAGCTTTACATTATTCAGTTTAGTTTAGTTTTCGGTTCGGGTTTGTCTTTATGTAGTTTTAGTTTTTTTATTAACCTAATCAGCCTTTTAACCGTTTCATTTGCATTAATAACTAATAAGCTGCAACGATCGGAACACGTGGTCAGACTCATTATTAACAGCACAAGAGACTTTTCAAATTTAATTTTATTCGCCATGCCATTCACTCCAATATAATGAATATATACTTATAAGACCGATGATTTGTTTAACTTGTGTAGGTTTCTTTTTCCCCTCAAAGGGAGCACACACATAACATTAGCTAGTGCGCTCTCTGAGGCCTACTACATCACTGTCATAACATGGTGTGTTCCTTCAGAAGGACCATTGTTGTTACTGATTTTAAAACTTGCTTTTAATGAAGAGTGTGGTAGAAAAAACTGATTTTATTTTATTTGACTATAATCAATATTTCATCAGTACATTTATTATACAGCATACTTAACTTATATTTTATTTAGGATATTTATTTGGCAACGTAGGGCAGAGAGACTACAACAAGAGAATCAGACAGAGAGGGACAACATGCAGTGAAAATTCACTCTCAGAGCCTCTGATGTTTATGAAAGAATATCTGGCTTGCAGCAACACATACAGCGTAAGAATAATACCAACAATGAGGGAATTGGACATTTTATCTGTTAGAGTCTAGAAAGTTTACTACAAAGGTTGTAAACCCCCCTCAACCCCCAGCTTGGCTACATGAGCAGATGTAAATGCCCGGAGCACTTTGAGGAGCTCTGTACAGTGAATGAAAGGTACTCAAACTGCCAAACGCCTGTGCTCTGTTAGAGGAGGAGAGGAAACAACGATTATAAGCCATTAAACTGCAGAGCATTTAAAGAGTGCATACCTCTGGTAAAGCTTCGCAATGCTCTACATTTTTTATTTTAACAATAAAAATGTTTATAAAATGTTAATGTACATCACAGTGCAGAATTGTTTCATTTAGGTCACGAGAAAATAGCAAAAATGATCAAAGATGTCCATTCCTGATATTATTAATTGTAAATATCATATAAACGTAAGAATTAAATAAAAAAAATCTGGATCCACACCATGAAAGAATCACTTTTTTTTGCCTTCCAGTGGCCCAACTTTTCACCACTGAAAGCTGAAAGCTGTTCACAGGTTTTTGAGATATCCTTCTAACAAACAAAACTGAAAACATGGCCTCCCTTGCACATGGAACAAGTTTGGTACAGAGACAGTATGCGTTGTTTGTGGATTTATTCTACAAACAACGCATACTGTTATCTACCCCGAGAGCCGAGCTGGTGCCCACACTACAACTGACGGGCTTCTTTCTGAAATGGGTACTGCTATTTGACACATAAGCAAAGAACTGACATTAGAAAATGAAAAATATCATGTAAACTGGAAATATTTAAGGTGTGGCTGCAGCAGAGCGGAGCATCATATCCCAACTACCTGAGACTCTAGATTAAATTCTGGCTCACTTTTTCAAGGGCATGAATCCAAATTTAAAACGTATACCTATAATCAGTGTTTCTATAATAACAGTGTATATATGACAATGTGACCATGTGAAAATGGTCACTCGTAATGATGAACCTGCAGCCCTAACCCAGCTTAAGGATACTAGTGACGAGAAAAATCATTTACATATCCAGTGGGTTGCCGAAGTATGAATGTGAGTTACCTGCCGAGGAACGCTGGTTATGAACAAAGTCAGTTTCCGATCCAGTGGGTTGCCATGTGAACTACCTGGCTCAGCTAATTATTAGCTCAGAGAGTGATAAGGAAGAGCTCCTGCTGGTCTCTCATTTACCTTCGCCATCTTATCAGTGACTAAATCATTTGCTGGCTTCGACATAGACAAAGGCTCCTCCTGCCTCTCAGTAGTCTTATTTTTGCATTTCCCCTGTGCTATAGAGTACCACTCTGTCTGTAAAATAAGTTATAATGTTTCCTGTGGCTCTGGAGGAGCTTCGTCAAGTTTCAGAATATGTCACCAGGAGACCGATCTTTAACAGCCTTCATTACAAACTTGATTGCATATTTTCCATGTTTGGGTGCAGTCAGACTGGATTTTGACAGGCCATATTGACTTAGTGTGGCAAAAACCAGGTGGGACAGGAAATAGCATAGGTAGGGTTGTAAACATAAATTGTGGGAGCAAGCTCAGCCAATCAAGAGTTAGTCAGGTATGCAGAAAGTATGCAGAGATGGAAAATGAGCAGTGCTGGGGTTCTTCAGGGTCAAGAGTGGGTACCACTGATCCAGGGTATTTGGAGCTTGGCTGGGGACAAAAAGTCAGGAGATACAAACTGTTTCTTTAGCAGCAGTGAATGAGTGCTCCCTTTCTTTCTCTGGTTTGTGTGAACTTTCAGTTCTTCAGCATTGATAAACTAGAAGCGAAGCAATGAGTCATTCTAAAAACATTTTAGCACAAAGAAAAAAGTAGTCTGTCTGTCAGGAAACTGCACTACAGGTGGACACTCCCCGGATCTGCAGTGATGTGTGTTTGAATTCACAAGCTTATAATTATCGCCATTATGGTGCCCATTATTGATCGCTCAACCTTCCATCTGAGACCAGGAAGCAGAAAAACACTAATTCCGGGCTGCTTTACAACCTATTATCCCAGCGATTTTATTTCATGATTGTTATAAGCCTGCGCAGGCTTTTTTCTACTGTTGCTATGGTGAGCAGTTTTATGGTTGCCAAGCTGTTAGTTTGGTCGTCATGGCAAAGACTCTGTTTCCTAAACTCCAGTCTTCTCATGTGAAAGCTCTGTGGTTTATTAAATATCCCCGCTGAATCCTGACCTTTCCCGGCACGCAGGACCTGATCTGTCTTTCCCACATGTTAATAAAGGATAACAGGTGCATGCTGCTCTGTTCTATTATAGGTAATACGCCAAATTGTTGTCAAAAATACACAGTGTGGACTATTTTCATTTTAGTGCCAAAGCTTGGTTAATAGTACCACTTGTAAGGCACCTCTCAAAGACATGAAGGACAAAAGAAAAAGAAAACAAAGATGGAATATTTAAATGACAATAATAATAATAGTAATAATAATAATAGAAAAAATGGTAATAAAACAGTAACATTTAAGGGTAATTTACAAGTCAGTGGATTAATTAAAAGAAACCAGTCACAGCGAGTCATCTAGTTCTATGTAAGACTTCTCTGAAAACATTAAAATACATGAGCTTATGGCTCCTTAAAATCAAATGAATGTCCATCAAATTTCTCCAAACAGCTGGTGCAGCATAATATAAAAGTTTCAGTTCATCACCTCATTATCTTCCACATTTTCCTCACTAGCAATGCTCCTTCTTGACAGTAACAGTCGACCAGCTCTATGTCTTTAAAGCTGCACTAATGAGTGTTTTAGTGTCTTTCAGCTCATTGTTTTGCTTCACTCTCTCTGCTCATCAGCATCGTTTTTGGCCGCAGCAGGCAGCTGTTTTCTGCAAAAAAAGCTCTAAAAAAGTGCACTACCTGCTCAGCACCAAATGGAAATAAAGGATTACTGCTTTAAGATAAACATCTGTGTGTTTTTGTGACTTCTTCTCAGGTCCATGTGTGAGATAAACCTGGAGGCTGAACTCTTCACCCTGCAGGACAGTAATGCCAAGCTGGTGGCAGCACTGCAGGAAGCCAACAGCAGCGTGGAGCAGTGGAAGAACCAGCTTGCTGAATACCAGGAGGAGACCGATCACCTCAGAGACCAGGTGACATACAGGCGGTCATGTACAATTTGTGATTTTTGGGTATATAAAATATATTGTATATAAAACTAAATTGACAGGACTGCCAACTTAGAACAATAGTCAAACTGTTGACTGGAACTTTTTTCTTAGTTGTCTTGATATATACAGTTTTAACACCTGCAAATTTTCGCGCCCAGCGGTCACCACTTTAGTTTCCAAGGCATCATATGGTAATTTTAAAGTAATACAAATTATAAGCTACGCAAGCTAACTCCTTTTGCAGGGCTTTTGTATCATATTTGGTTATGTTGTTTCATGACAGTGTGTCCACTCCATGTAGTTTCCACAGTTAACCATTGCAGATATGCTGATATTATAATATATATAACACCAACACCAGATGTTAGTAATTTAAACTTAAAGATGACATAGAACAGGATAGTCCACCTTTATAACCTGGATAGACTTCCTGTTGTATTTCATTGTGCTGAGTTGAGTGTTTTCATGTCAGTGCTGCATTATGTGATGCTCTGCTTCCTGTCAATCACTTCACACCCAAAGGAGGAAATTTGTCCTCCAGCAAATCTCTCCAAAACAACTCACTCCATAAACTATTTTGTCACATGTTTGTCTTTTATTTACTGTAGGGCATCTACTACATCAGCTGCACAGTAGTTCTTTTCAGTGTAGTCTGGATATTGTAAGCCTAATATTTACTAAAGACAACTCACAGAAATCTGGTAAATGTAAAAAACAGTTGTTTACAGTATGCGTTATGGGGGAATTATAAACTAGATATGTAGCAGATAGTAGTAACTTTAACTTGCATTATCATTTATTATTAATAATATTAATAAAAGTATGATCAGGGTTATGATTTACACCAAATCTTCAAACCCATATGTGTCTGCATATGGTTTAAAATGGCAGACGAGGTGAGAATAAACTCTTTACTTAAACAGCGTATGATTTTGTTCTGTGAAACATTCCCCCACTATGTGACCACTCAGGTAGCAACTGGATATTATGCTGTTTTTTTAAATTCATACATATATAACTATCCCACTATAATCCCCATGCGCACTTGGTTTCTTCCAAACTGCAGATGCATTTTTCATCCAGCCCCCCCTCCTTGGGATATTTCTGTTGACAGGCCCCCCTGATAATCGCAGGGCCAGAACACAGACATTTCATCTTTAATTTACAGAGAGAAAATTATGCCCTTGGTCAAGCTTAACAAGGCTTCTTCAATGCGCCAGAATTAAATGCTGCCGCAACCGGCCTGCGATGGAGCTATTACCACCAGTGAGAGAAAACTGGCCCTTTATTTTTAGCACTCAGTGAGGTTTCATCTATCTCTACAAGTCCAGGTGAAGGTTACCCCATCCCCCCACCCCCCCAAATACACACACACTGCAGCAAAGTCAACCAGGTGGCTGGAAGTGGAGCAGGCCTCCAGGGTTTGGCAACGAGGTGTTGAGAGGGGCAGGGATGTTTTTTTTTCTTTTTTTTTCTTTTTGGGACAGGACACCCTATACTGCCCACCCCCCTCCCCCCTCGCTGCCCCAGTTAGAGCAAGAAGATAAATCATCGTAGGAGCAGAAGGAGAGAGGTTGGCTGGCTTTTTCTCCCTCGTCACACTCTCGCTTGTGTTCATCCACAGCAGAAGGCTCTGGGTTTATTTTCTGGGTTTCTGGGTTGACTCTGACCCCGGCTCAGTTATAACAAGAATTAGCAACACATGGAGTGTGATACTTAGGTTATATATTGTATTTGACTGTGGGATACTTGAATGGATTTTTGTGTACTTGTTCATGTTTAGTATTTTTTTGTTTTTTGAAGTCATTAATTTGACCTTTACTTGAGTACATTTTGCTTATATAATTTATTTAGCTACATTTGGAATTGTTGTAAGGTCTATATGGAGTAATATATGAAAACATCAATTTAAACTCTAACCACTACAAAATATGACAAAGAGCCTAAATGAAATGCAAAGATATTTGATTTGCATCCAGAACCATAGTTTCAGCCTGGCTTTATTGTTTGCCTTTTTGTTTGTGTTCCTGAGTTTTGGGGACTTTTTGGCAGCAGTGATTTTTGGATGTAAATCAAATTTCTAGATGCTGAGCAGAATTAATTCCATAGATAAACATTTTGTAGACTCTCCAGCTGTGATCACAAACTATCTAAAGATAGTAAGCTCAGATAGTGTAGGCCTCCACCTAAGCAGCACAATCGTAAATTTGTTAGACAGTTTAGTTAAATCAATGCCACCTAAAATGAGTGAGCCAGGACAGAAGGTAGGTACTCTCAGGGGTGGGCAATATGAATTAAAATCCTCGATCATAGTATATGTGATTTTGTATCACAATATTAGTATATACCGTGAAATGATAAGTTGTCTGGAAAATCTATTGAGAAACTGTTATTGACATATGACCAGACAAGAATGTCTGTTTTATCTAATCCAGCATTTTAAATGCCCAACAAATCAACGTAGTTCATAACATTCATACAAAAATCATACAACTTGCCATAAAGCATTCCTGCTCATTTATCTGCAACATTGCCTACAATTATCACAGCCCACGGTGATGTCTTCAATTTGCATGTTTTATACAATCAACAGTCCAATTTACCATCATATATGACAGAGAAAGCATTTGAGAAGTTGAAATCTGAGAATATTTGGCATTTTTGCTTGATTGATCAATTATCAAAATAGTTGATTAATCGACTAATAGTTGAAGCTCCGTAAACGGTATTGCAAAATCTCTGACAGTAGGCACATTTATATTATTTCGTGGTATATATCATCATACCACCCAACCCTCTGTACTCGAATGCACAAACCAATGCACACACCTGCTTGCAAGGTTGATAGGATTTAATGTGAGATTTGAGATGGAAGTGTAAAAAGTGTATTTAGCCACATTTTGGCAAAAATATGAATATTTGGAACATACTGAATGGATGCACAGCAAAGTTTTGTCCATGTTTTAATACTTTTTTTTTTGCCATTAAACAGGGTCATCATTGGAATGAACATACAGTAGACGTCCCAGACAGAAAGGCATTCTTATTTTTCCTATTTTAACTTTGTAGAATATAGTGAATAACAAACTGAGTGTTCGACAGTCACCATCTGTTTTTTTTTTCTTTTTGGTGCTGCATCTTCATATCTTATTCAGCTCACTGCTCCTAGACGTATGTATATAACACCATTGGTTTTTCAATCTTCTGTCAGTCTATTAAGATTGAAACGTTCCTGTGAGCATTAATTTAGAAGAGAAATCAGAGTTTTCGCAGGTGTCTCTCTTCACGTATATTTGTGTGGAGTTCAGAGATATGGAGCTGGTGCCTCTGGGGACAGTAGCTGTCACATACAGAGTGGATATGTAGGGGTTGAGTCCTCTGGGATGATGTGGACCCAGCCCCCCCTTCAACCCGCGGTGGTTTTCTGAAGCTTGGCTTGGATGGTGTGCGACGTAGCGTAGTGTGGAATCTATAAACAGCCACTTTGAAATTGCCTGTGAAAATGTAGAGGAGATGCTAAAGGGAGGGAAAGGAAAATGTTGACTTGGGAGCAGGGAACCCGCCCACACACACACACACACACACACATACATATATACATTTCAGACATTTAGCCGATGCAGATATCCAGGGTGAATTGAAGCAATAACATTCATTGTGATGATTCCTACATCACAGACATTAAAACAATCGAAACTAAGAAGGTCAAGAGTTCATGCATCTCTGTTTGAATTCCCCTGTGTTCCTCCTGTAAAAGGAAACCTTTTCTTTTTTATCGCAGATATCATAAATTCTCAGCACAGCAGGACACAGCAGCATTTCTACATATATTAAAGGCTCCAACGAATTATTATTATCATTATCGATTAATCTGCCAGTCATTTTCTCAAGTCAGATTAATGGTTTGGTCTATAAAATTGCATAAAATAGTGGAAACATGTTTATTACAATTCCCCAAAGCCGAAAGAAATTGCTTGTTTTGTCAGACCAACAGTCCAAAACCCCAAAATAGTCAGTTTACTGTCTCAGAAGACCAAGAAAACCAGCAAATATTCACATTTGAGAAGATGTGAATTTTCTGTCAATAGACTACTCTATTATTACACTTCTCACAGTTGAATATTCGGCCGGCAGTTGAGAAATTTAGGAATATTCTAGTCATTACAAGCAACTGTGTGTAAAGGATGAACAGCCCAAGTCTAAATTAGCGAGCAAATGTTTCACCTGTCAGCTGCGATCATGTCTAAAGTCAGGTTTCATCTACAGCAGCTGACAGTGGTGAGTACACTCTGACATTCACAAGCAAATTTGATCCATTTAATCCAATTAACTCAACGCTCTGAACACTCTGACTGTCATGTAAACCTTTTTATCTAATCATCTTAATGGGAGGACTGTCAGGTCTGACCTAACTCCTTTTGACACACAGATATCTGAACAGTATGTCCATGTTTTAGGGCATACAAACACATTTATGTTATTTTTTTCCAACTGTGCAGAGGTCTGTAGAGCCAATGTCAGATTTAGAAAACAATATATAATATGAGCCTGATCAGTTTTTAAATGCATCTGTGTAAAGCTTGTTATTAACAAATCCTGTTGCTTTAAACTGTGTAAACACACAATTAGATTGTTGTCTTAATCTGATTACTCCCCGAGCATGCAAAAATGATAGTGTATTGTTTTTGTTGTTGTAAGCGAGGCCCAGTGGGAAATACACTGAAAATACACTGAAAGATAATTGCGTAGATACTCAGAGAACCACAAACTTTAAATCACATCATGTTCAGACTTCAAAGGCTGAACAGTTTGCCCTTGTTTAGTCAAACTGTCGCTCACCATCTTTGGCTTTTACGTTTATATGTTAAACACAGAAGTGGGTCGGATTGGGAAAAATATTTTTCACAAGGTCACATCCCTCTAGCAATTAAAAGAAAAAAAGTTTCCAAGGCGAGAGAGTTCAGTACTGTGACCACTGGCAGAAAAGCTTTTTCTCCACAGAAGCATCGCAGTTGAGTGTTGTGTGTGTTTGTGTGTGTGTGTGTGTGTGGAGGTTCAAGAGAGATGTAGAGAGGGTATGAATAATAAAAATTGTCCTTGATTCATTTGTAGATTGCACAGCAGAGTGATGCACGATGGATGCCGCTAAAGACACTCTGAGTTCTGACTAAATGGACTTTTATCAGTTGTGGAAATCAGTGTGTGTGTGTGTGTGTGTGTGTGTGTGTGTGTGTGGGCATGTGTAGGAGGGAAGGTGATGACCCTCTTGTTGGTTTTCCAGATTTCCATCAATAGTAATCATCAAACATATGTGTATTTGTGAGTGGATATATTATTGCATTTCTACATTGCTGCCGTCATGCAAAAACCTTTTAATGGTAATTTTTGCTGATTTCAGTGGAGGTGAAGGGTCATGTGTTGTTCTCTGGGTTTAGAAAATTACACTGCACACATTAGGTTCATACAACCTTTTCAAAGCCCATTCGTTGAATAACCACAAAAAAATGAGATCCCAGTGCATCATTCTCCTCATTACCCTGTTTACCCTTTTCTTGAAAGGTTTGTCCATCAGCAAATTATGGAAAAACCTTATTACATATTCCCATGAAACCTGGACTGATCAGCTTCAGACAAAGGACTAAAAGGATTAGATTAGATTATGAAACTAAATCAGACAGAGACTTTCCAACTCCTGAAGGCTCAGGATCAATTTAAAATCAATTTAGCGTGAGAGGACCACTGTGCTCGAGTGTAACAGCGAGAGGGAGAGCTGTTTAGCATTGTTGAAATTCATGGTTTCTATATGTCTACTCTGCTGCTGACTTTCAGTCAGGCTATGAATGAGGACTATGTTGTTTACAAAGGAGACGTATTTCTTTACATTTCTATTTATGTTTTAATATAACATTTATATTCTTTTTAGTATTTTGTTTGGTGTTATGTTTAATACGACCTGTGTAGTCTGCCTGGTTGTTCAAATGCACCTGCTCCAGAGACTATACCACCTATATTATAATGATATGATGAACTTTATTTATACAGCACTTTTCTCAACAAAGCTGTACAAAGTGCTTTACAGAAATAAAAAAACAGCAGATAAAAACAAAAGCAAATGAAAACAACACAGGGATAATAAAACAATGGAGGGTAGAGTGGGGTGATAAAACCCAGCAACATATTAAATATTCATAAATGCTTTCCTATAAAAGACAGTTTTAAGAAGGGATTTAAAGGATGTTAATGATTGAGCCTGTCTGATCTCAATAGTGTCCCACAGTCTGGGGACTCTAACAGAAAAGACCCGGTCACCTTTGGTCACAAGCTTGGGATCTGGCAATAACCTACATTAAAGAGGCGCTCTATCCTTTCAACATTCAAAAGATCTCTCAAAACGCTGTTTCAACTTGCCTTCACTTCCTAACCCCCCTAAACCCCCTAGTTTTAATGTTTTTTAAATATATTTTATCTTGTATTATCTTGTAATGGGCTCCCTTTTTAACCATGCCAACATGCTAAACTAAGATGGTAAAATTTTAAACTTCTGCCATTAGCATTTAATTCAAAGCACCACTGTGCAGCTCATAGAGCTGCTAGTGTGACTGTAGACTCGTAGTTTTGTTATCTTGAGCACACTATATATATATACATTTGTTTTATTTATTAAGTATGTATTCATTGTGGGTCTGTGTGTATGTTCCAGGTGGCAGAGCTTGAGGCCCAGCTGGGGCCTCCTGCTGCTAGTCAGACCGGTAGAGAGGAGCTGAGTCGCTCACTGGAGGAGCTGGAAGCCCTGCTGAGCGCCAAAGACCAGGCAAGACACCAGTTCCCTCCCTGCACCGCACACTGTCCAAATCCATTTATCCATCCTAATGGGAACCTCGGTGTGGAAAGCCAGCCGAGAATATACCAGTAATATGTTGCCAGTAATTAATTTGATACGTTTGTTTTCAGTTTTTGAAAATAGAGCCTCAATTGCCATCTGATGAAAGGAAAAAAAAAAACTGGAAACATTTAGTTATTTAATAAATATATTAAACTAGGAGAGGTTGAGAAGTTCAAGTGCCACTTTGAATATTTCTTCTCTGAAACATCTTTAAGGATTGCAATGAAATCTTTCTGATTCAGTAATCTTGTTTATGTCTTGACCAAAAGATAATTACCAAACAAAATGTTCAAAGTAGACATGAAAGAAGAGGATGTGTCTTTTGGCTTTTACTTATGCCCTTCTAGTTTCTATTTCTTCTAAGTTCTTAATTTATCTTCGAGGCGCTGTCATTTTTCTTGTTGATTCATCGGTTTAGTCAGACGGAGAGAGCTTTGATAAAATACCACGGCCTCACAAAACACACAAAAGTGAGTGTTGCAGATGTCCAGAGCTGCCACCTACATGCTAAGTGGAATCAGGACTTAACACCTCTCTGACTCATCTTCATATCAGTTTCCAGGCCTGCTTTAATATGATTTTTTTATGATGCTAAAGTATCACCTTGTGAATATTTTGTGCCTGTTTGAGCCAAGTCAGTGTCCATAAAATTCATGCTTGACACGCTCAGCCAAAAACCATTTTCCCTGGATAAATAAAATGGATATTAAAGTGAAATATTCCTTGAAAGCAGCTTACTGCTGTCCTCCAGCCTCATTAACATAACCAGGTCTGTCCATCATCTAAACAAGTTCCACTTTTGGCAAAAGGATTTGTGGCAAGGTCACGGTGGTATCTTTCCCCTGGGGGCTGAATCCCCCTCCTCCCCGGAAGCATCAAGATGTCCCAAATCTTATCACCAACCTGGTTCATGAGAAAATGACTCAGCTTCTTTTAGAACTACTGTACTTGAAATATTTTGGTGCAAATCAAGCGATGAATGTTCCATGTTCTGATAAACAGGGAGGGTTAGGTTGGATGTGTGGGACGGCGGCGTGAACGTGGTGTCGTGACATTTTGAAATGACTGCGTTTTCAGGAAATTCACAATCTACAGAGCAAGAAAACAGATGTGGGTGAGCTAGAGAAGGAGAGAGAGGAGGCCATGCAGAGACTCCAGGTAAGCTGACAACTAGTGTGTCGTTTCTCTCTTCTGTAAAACTCGTACAGGAGTGCTCAGACTGACTCGTCACGTTGCAGTCAACAGTCAGAGCTACTTTGCTTTGCTTTGCTTTTCAAGTATACTGGTGTTACTGGGAAATGGCACATAGAATGTAAAGAATGTATTTTAGGTTAAGTGATAGGTCAATATACTGTACACTCAGAGCACATACTATAAATTGCACACATAATTTATAAGTTTTACGACTGATTTTTCAATTAACAAACAATAACGTAGAGCAAGAAGAATAATGCACAACAAATATCCTATCTTCGGGTAATTAATAGGCACCAAAGAGGTGAGAATTTCTTCACTTAAATAGTCTTTAGGAACCAACATTTTCCTTTCTGTATGACTGAGATCTTTCAGTAATAAGGAAATTCACACACACACAGATTACATTGCTGTTAAATCTCTGTGTTAAGTCAACTCTCAATTAACTTGGGATTGTTTAAATCTTGTGTATTTGATTTTTTTCTTATTTATTTTGTGTTTTTTTTTCTTTATATCATCCTCGAGGAGAAAAACTTCGTAACTGTTGTGTGCCAAGGTCTTAAGAAATTCTAACACTTTAAAGACAGACTTTTAGCAGACCTTTGATTTTCAAGGCTACAGCTCTTATAAAACACGATGAATGGGACTGGTTGGCGGTTCTGATGGGTCAGTGCAATCCTGAGCAACACTCAGAGATAATGGGAGGTTTTTTTTTCTTGCTAACATAATTATACTAAATTTGTACTGCACAAATTGGTTCTCCTCACCTACATTTTCATAGTTATTTAACCTAGTAGAGCTTGTATTATATCACAGAGAAGTAGAAAAACTTCATTGACAAGGAGGGAGATAATAGCGTTTCATCCTCAGTGTGAACCGAGACATTCATTTAATTTTTGCCATTGATGCAGAAAATAGAGGTCACCAGTTCAGTCTTTAAAGGATTTTCTTTTCAAATCTTATACTAGTACAAGCTGTTTCACAGATTTCTGCTCTGCAGATATTTATAGCAGAAATGTTTCTGGTGTATTTCGATGTTACTGATGTATCTGTTTTTGTTATCTTCACCATATTACATTTATTTTTTTACATTTTCTCATCATGTTATGGTCTCAGTTGGTTTGATATGTGTAGACTAGAAGCTTCGTTATAGTAAAAAACACAAAGTCTTGGTTTTGCAGAGTGCTTACATGCTGTTCCTATTGTTCACCAAACCAAACAGGGCCACACAGTCGACTAATGGAAAATCAAAGCACTGATACTGTACCTGTAAAAGAGACAGCACAGTTCACACCTGCCGCAGAGAATCAAAACAGGAGAACTTCAAGGAGAAAAAGAAACTGTATCGAATTTCCAATGCTAATGCAGGAGAATATACCTGATGCATATTGCATAGCCTTTATTAGGTCTTCTATCATGTTTATTAGTGGTGTCAGTTGTGAATTATGTTTATTCATATTTGACCTTTGCTGTCCTTGTGTTCATTCCATAATCTATTCATTGGTGCAGTTGGCATGCAGAATAACTACGTAAAGCATGAAAATTGCACATTTAAATTTGCAGTGTAAACAGTTTAAAGCAAATAAGCCTGATCAGACAGTCTCACTACACTTTATTGTGGTCAGCAGCCACACAAGGAATGAAGAATTTACAGGCGCTTCAGTAAAGCTGAACTGGTTTTTGTTGGTTTTGTTGAAGTAAACTGTATCTGCCAAAGTACCTTTAAGCAAGTATACATCTGTTCTATATTCATGTTGAAATTTAAATGTACAGAAAGTCAGAAATACACAAATACTGTACAGAAAGAGTATAGCCATGTAGACATTCACTGGGATAAATGATACTTCTCAGCACTAAACTCAGTTTGCAGATATAAACATTTGTGTACATGTTGTGGTCCGTCTTGCTTGACCAAACTTTAGATAGAGGAACTATACAGGCAGAAGAAAAGCAGTGTACAAAGCACACGTGCATTATTGTCAGAACTCTATCCCACTATAACATTTATTATCAGGGTATATTTATGGTCAGAGGTGGCAAAAATACAGCAGCAACTGTACTCCAAGCTTACATTTGTGGCATTTTGCAGACACTTAACCAGAGTAATTCACAATACTACTCTGCAAGGTGTATTACACAAAGAAATACATTATAGACCATTAAGAGCACCGGTTGCTCGTGCTAATGTAGCAAAAATACAAAGAATGTGTACAATTTGGACACCAACTCATGCAGAAAATATGCAGAAATGCATCCAGATGAGAAAACTGTATTAACAACAGTTAATGTATCTGCAGGATGTGGAGAGACGAAACACCGAGCTGGAGGATCGGGTCCAGAGTGCTGAAAAGACGCTGGCCTCCAGCCGGGAGGAGAGGGAGCAGGCGGAGGGCGAGGTCCGACGTATCATCGAGGTTCTGGACGTCAAAATCTGCGACCTGAACGACCTCAGACAGAGCCTGGCGAAGCTCATCGACAAATAGCCACAGCAGCAGTTGGGCTGCATCTCCACAGTTGGCACTGGTTCCCCCCATGTGGCCTTGATTTGTGTTTTACTGCAGCAGAGCAGAAATCAAAGCAACATGGAGGAAGACGTACAGGTGTTTACCTTCATGGATCTGTTTTTTTTTCAGTGCAGGCAAACAGCAGATATCAGAAAACTCTTAAAGGTGCTATGTGCAAAATAAAACATGTCACATTAATACTGCAACCAAGGTATGATTATCATGAATCATTGACAGTATGGTCTAATAGGATCCTGAAGAAAATAAAATAATTTGTCCACCAGGTTTTTACTATTTTCACCATCTGCCATCACTGAAAACTCTGAAAGCTTTAGATCCATTTGCTCTGGAAAAACAGCACCCTCCTCCTCTTTTAGGTGCCATGGCAATCCAGTGTATTTTGTCCAAATCTGACCAGGTGGTTTACAATGTAAAATGCTGAGTAGTGGTTCCTAGAAGCTGACAGTCCTTTCAGTGATGGTCTCAATTGTTTATGGTAATTATACTGATGTCTCAAAAGGACTGAGGTAATGATTTATTGATAGCAAATAATACACAAAGCACCTTTAAAAGAGGACTTGCACCAAAACTGAAGCTTGCTATTTTGCAAAAGTCGACATTTCCAACAGTTATCAGAGGGTTTTCTACTTGTTTATTTTGTGTGATGTATCTGTATTTAATAGAGAGTTAGCAATTCACTTGTATTAGTATGTTCTCTGAATTAAGAGGCAAGAGTAGCAGTAAAACTAGGAAAAAAACAAAAGATAATGGCCTGATGGTGTTTAATAAAAGCCAGTGGTGCTCTGTTTTCCTGCAGAGCTGAAGGTCCTAACCATTCAACCGTGTCTTGGCACAGACAGTAAAACTGCAGTCCTGCAACAGCAGGAGTCCCTTTGGGACTTGAGATGGTTGAAAAATAAAGTTTTATGGACAATGACATTTTTATGCCTATACTTAACATACAAATTCATCATAATTCTGGACATTTGGTTATTAGAAACAGCAAAGCGACTGTCTATAAATGTTTTTTTCACTGCAGTTTTGCAAGACTTTGACACATTAAAGTAATAGCCTACACATAATAATAGTCCTGTGTGAATAAGGCTTTTAGATATACATTTTCTCATAATGTTATTGGTAGATCTCAGAAGTCACTGTGAGGAAGACAACTGAGAAAAATCAAGACAAACTGTACAAGTAAAATGTCTGCTTTTACACAATAACAGCCTTGAGTTCATGTTGGTGTCATCCTTCCTTCAACACTGTGGAGATGCACCCAGTAGGAGTTTGGTTGGGGTAAGGACACATGGAAGCAAAGCCCCTGAATAAAGTCAGCTCCAGTTCACCATCAGCAGCCTGGACTGACCTCACACCAGCCAGAGCATCAACAAGCTCAGAGATGCAACAACCTGCTCACATTTTGTCCTCTGAGGATCGCCAGCGTACGACCGTTTTTTTGTTCATGTTTTATGAGGACTGCTCTTTCTCACCACTTATTCTATTATTCATGTTCATCGATGGGTTACTCGCAGTCGGGATGGGAAATCAACGATGGCTACCGGCCAAACTGATGCTAAATTTAAGCTGTGGCTGTTTTTACAGGTAGATCAGCAGGTAAGGGAAAGGTCCCGATGTGTCACTGTGGCCTGCAGACAGAGACGCTGCTTTCCCACCCCGATGTTGCGGAGTTGAACCTGAGATTGCACTTGATGATGTTTGTGCCAAGTTTGATTTTGTTTACATTTGTCAGTGTTCACAAAAGGATGCAGTTCTACTTTATGTACTTTTTCTGTGTTGCTCAACACTACTATTTACCATAATAGTAATAATAACCCTAGAGAGATGGCTCAGCGGAGCCGCAGAGCATAGATCACTATGAGAGCACTGCATGAGCTCTGCAGAAGCCCTGTACCTGCCAAGGAATGTGAAGCTGTATGTGTGTGTGTGTGGGTGTGTGTGTGTGCACAATACTTAGCAGTGTGCAAACTGAGACTGCTCGAGTTAAAAAGCACAACTGCAGTAGTTTTAGTAATTGGGTACTTAATTGACTTGTCTGTCAGGTTTGTTTGTGAACCTCTGATGCACAATATCTATCGCTCTTTGCTTCTCGCCCCCTGATGAGTTATTGATTTCTTTATATGACAGTAATATAGGTACAAATAAAGTGCTGTCTTCTGCAGCTGATGATGCAGTAACTGTCAGGATCATAATAACATGTCAAAATGTGATTTGAATAGGTCACAACGAAATCTGTTAATGTAATAAACTACCAGATGATGTGCTAGCAACCCATTATGACATTAACCTGCAATTATGACTTTGTAAGGGTTGGGCCATTTTCAACTGATGGTGTATTTATAACCACCACCAAGCCATATTACAGCTTGAGTTACATTTTCAGTCTGAAGAAAATATCACCTCTACCATTCAACAAGCCTAATACAGTAATAATAGTTATAATATGTTACTGCATTATGTTTGTGTTGATCACATTAAGAGGTTTTATTGTATTGAAGTTACTACACTCTCTGGGAGTTCTGACATCAGCTGCTACATGCAAGCATCACTGAATTAGCAATAAAGTTTCTAGGATAGATGCCTGTTTATAGTTAATACAAGTAAGTTGTAGGTAATGAGACCTCTGTAAAGCCTGCTCTCATCCATTTTAACAGCAGATGTGCTTTTTTTCCACAACTGTGGTTTTTTTTTTCATGGCTTCATCAGGTTATGACAGATTACTACCAGCCTTTTATCGAGCATGAAGAAAATGCAGAGGCCACCGGCTCCTCAGCACGAGCTCCCCACGGTTGATGTCAGAAACACTTTGCTTCACAACAGCCTTATTCCAGTGTATCATTAATGTACAATTACACTGTGTAAATACATTAGGTGTCTAGGAGTATAACATGCACACTAAATGATCAGTTGTGATATAATTTTATAGTAGAATGTGAATTAGATCTGGAGAAGGAGAAATCCACCTTATATTTGAGACTGTTAGGGGGCCTGCTGGTGATGTGCATTACACTTTTGTCTCCAATTAGTAGTTTGGTTTATCATCAAGATTCTATGTGGCTGCAATGACAAACCATCACACTTTATTACTGCTCCTTATAACTGCTGTTCGAATATACCTGTCCTGGGTAGCGAAAACGTTCATGCCCCGTATTGGGAGGAAATGTAGGAAATCACCAGCTGAAGCATTAATAGTAACACCACAAAAAACTGAACAAAAACCCTACAATAAACAGCCACAAATGAAATATTTAATATCTGTGGGTGGGTTTCTCCTTAAATACACTGGAATAAGGCCTTTCTAAAACATCTGTTGCCAGCTACAAGAGAATGCAGTACCAAAGATGCACCACTGTCACGCTGATGCCACATCAACTGGAATAAACACACTACTTCTGTATAAGGCTGAAGTTCATCTCCATCAGATTTTTAAATTTAACTTAAGTTCAACTGCTCAGCGTTCAAAACATTTGACCTTTCAGTACGACTCAAAATACCTCAGAGTACTTCAGTTAGTTTCCTTGATGTGTTTGTAAACGAGAGGAAGAATGTTGACCGGTGTTGGTCGGTTCAAGACCATGATTTTGTTGTTTCACAAGAATCACTGAATATGAGAGCAGGTGTTTGTATGGGATTTGACAATGTGAGATGAGTTCCTTATATTTGTATAGAATTGTTTAACATTAAAACTCAGTCATGCAAAGTCACTGCTGTGGTCTTTGTGTGATGGGAGGGCAAGAAACTCAAGTTTGTGTTGTGTAATTCAGCATCCCTACACTTCTACATACGATCAAATTTCTTCTTTGACTGATATTTTAGTCCTCTCTTACTGAATTGAAAGATTTTGGTATTCAACATGTCCACTTGGGCTAACTCAGTTCATCACGCTTTGAGCTGACAATTTCTGTAAATTTCTAGCAGTCAGTGGCTGCAATGCATATGTAGCAGCATGGGTGGGAAACCTGTTTAAATGGAGTGCAGGTGGCAGGTATGACACTGAATTTCTATCTGCTGATGATCAAACAACAGCAGGAGTTGGAAGTGCTGTGATAAACGGATCTTTTCAAAGCTTTTTAGTGTTAGCTGAGACAGTACAGTATCTTTCATTTGGATTCAGCCACCGTCAGCCATGTTAAGTGTTTCTTATTCTGTATTAATGATGCAGGTGGGACACGTGGTTTTCTGTTTGTGCCTCACAGTCCTGTCAATTCAGGATAACACAAAAGGCATCTGCTGCTTTGCGTGCCAAATTGAAATAGCGTGGAAACTACTCCCTACCGGCACAAACCAGCACTGTGCCAGTCAGGTTTTGGAGTGCATCCACTGTTTGTCTCAACCAGCGCCAGTTCCAAGCAGCAGGTTCACTAAGCTACCCAGACAAGTCAGTCTGCAAGCGTCTTAGAACCAACCTCTGACGTAAACTACTTGCCAAACTCTTCTCATGAATATCTTTAATCTTCATTAGGGAACATTTGGCAAACAGTAGTGTCAGTTTATTCCACCAGCTTCATCTGGTTTCAGTCAGTGTTGCCACTTTTTCTTGCAGTTAAAAATCACCCTGACCATGTATGGCACACATCAATTCAAATGAAGCCAAAATTTCATAATTTTTTCCTTCCATTGAATAATGCAAGTCAGAAAAGCAACATCGTTTTCTTACATTTATTTTAACACAAAATGGCACTGAGAGCCCATTCAGTCGAAATGTCTACTTCAGCTTCTTCTTGGGGCGAAGGTTGTTGGTGTGTCCACACTTCTTCTTGCGACAGTTGACAGCACGGGGGTGCAGACGGGCATAGCACCTGCAAAACAAGTGGTCAGGAGTCAACTACAAGGAAAATTCTCCTGAACCAACATAGAAGTTCTGAAGTAATTAAAACTTGATCGCACTGTTCTGGGGACACCAGGAGATTTATTTCTGGTGCTAACAAAATTTATTATAAATGGCCCACAAGAATTAGGACAGTAAAGTAGAGCCTATATCTACCCACAAATCCTGTTTTATTTCAGTCTGTATTTACACAAATTAACCACAACAACCTGCAATCAAATTACAGCAAACCTTTCATCTTATTTTACATCCATGAACTGACGATGGACCAAAACCACACTGTTTGTGGTGCTATTTAAAAAGTGTTTCAGTCTAAACTTTCACCTACCACTTCGCTGTAAGTAACAGCAGTACACAATTACATAAAATTAAAAACAGACTACTTTGATGATTTTCAAGACTTACTTGCGGCAGATCATCTTGTCGCAGTTGTACTTCTGGGCCAGCTGTCTGAGAGAAGGCTCGATGATGCCACCACGCAGACGCAGAACCAGATGCAGAGTGGATTCTGGTGGGCAGTTAAGACACCTTGATGTCAGCCTCAAGTTCAGTCACATCCACAAATAACAGAAAACCTTCTCTATCTAAGCACTGAACAGTAACCAGGTACATCCTAAAAGCTTACAGTTGTGGTCTTAAGAATGGAACATTAGTGCTCCACAATTAATGGCACAATCTAACGCTATTTTAGAGTGCAGTACACTTGGTATGTATATGCAGTATGATTTATGATAGCACCATCATCCTTAAGATTTCTGGGAGACTCCTATTTAAACTTGCCAATTTAATTATTTTACAGTTAACACTTTGTTTCATAAAAAGACGATTGATTGATGGACGATTTACTGTGACCGTTGACACATTCAGCACATCAGGCCTTGTTTTAAATTAGCCGTTACCTTTCTGGATGTTGTAGTCTGACAGTGTGCGTCCATCCTCCAGCTGTTTGCCAGCGAAGATCAGACGCTGCTGATCAGGGGGAATTCCTGCAAAAACACAACAACACTTTGTCAACCAAACTGCATTTATGTTTGAACATGAACAATTACTTCTATTCATGTACAAGAGGCAGAGATGCCAAGTGGCTGAAAAGACTGACCATGATTTACATGTCAAACATTATTTTACTTTAACACCTTCCTGTCTACAAACATATTTCTACTTTTCAAATCACAATTTCTGTTAAGTTCCTCAAATAAAGCAACTACAATAATGGCCTGACAAGAGGGCCAGAATCCAGTCTCACATCTGACCAAAACTTCTGGTTTCTTTAAAGCAGAATATCTTCACCAAATCAACTTACACACACAGTTTTACCACACTATGCTAGTAGTAAATATCATAAAAGGTTTTTTAAAAAAAAAAGGCTTACAAAGACCTTTTTAGTTTAGTCACAAAGTAGAAGTTGCTGGCATTCAAACTGTCAAGGCTCCCATCACTTTTAAGAGTAATATCTGACGGCTCACCTTCCTTGTCCTGGATCTTTGCCTTGACATTTTCGATAGTATCGCTGGGCTCAACCTCAAGGGTGATGGTCTTCCCCGTCAACGTCTTCACGAAGATCTGCATGTTTGCAGGCTGAGAGAGAAAACTGACGTTAGCTACAAGTTTAACTAGCTTAACTCATGGGCGACACGATACCTGACAGCGTCTTTCACAACACCGAGACCTGTCATACACATTCGTTAGAAACGAAGTGGTACCATCTGCACCGTCTATAAATTATTATATTCATCGTGAACGGTTATGCTGGATTTACATCAGTAGCTAACGATGTTAGCTAAAGTTAGCAGCAGAGTCCACTCGGTGCTGGGCCTCGCCACATGCGTACCGTTAGCGTGGAGCTCAGTCTAATTTTCTCTATTTTCTGCCTTCGAACTGAGCCAGTAATACTTAATACACAATTACTGTCGATAAAAGACAAGCTATGTATAGTTTTAATCAAATTCAGCAACTCAACGTTCACTAAAAAAGGACAAATATGTACTGGACAAAACGTGTACCCACCCGGCCGCTAGCTGAGCCTCAACGAAAAGAGAGCGGAAGAGGCTGACGCTGATATACGTCACTTCCTCCTGCGTGGTTTCCTTGGGAATAAAATCCCGCGAGTGTATTTCACTCATGTTTGACTTCACTTTTATTATTTTTCTCTTTGAAAAGGCTATTAACTACACATTAAACCAATTGTTTAGACTAATTTCATATTATATATTATATATATTCTTATTTAGCCCCGATTTATTTCGAAATCTCTAATAAGGGCAGCCGCTGTAAATTCAAATTACTTATCATTATAATTATTATCATTATTATAATGCCGGTTAAGAAAAATGCACGAGAAGAACCACACAGTTCAGCAAAAGCAGCTCATATCAGCACAGTTTCTGTTATTTTTCAATATGCCAGAATTTTATTCCACAAAAATAGACCGAGGAGGGCGACAGCGAGCAGTTCACTTTAAAGCTGACAGTTTATTGAAACAGCGCATTAGTGCCTAATTAAACAACATAATGTAATGATCAAGAGAAGTTGTTGAGTCACATTTAAAATTTTGAGCACATGAAATGATTTGCCTCTCATTGTTGGACAGTATGTTACAGATAAAGTACAGTACGTGCCTGGGCTGGACAGGACTGCTCTAAAATGAAGTTTGACTGACACCTGCTGTTGTAATGACGTTGTTTTGAGCCACATTGTGAACTTGCGTGAACAAAACAGCATATCGTGTGAATGTGTGCAAGTATGACAAGCATACAGTGTATACAGTGAATCCTTTAATTAAATTTGAAATTAAATTACATTACATTTGTAGGCTACTTTATTTTCTATGCATGCATTTCCATATATAATATGCATGTTATATCTAAACTATAGCTTTTCTTTTGATGTGGTGTTATGTTGGCATTTTTTTTTCTTATTTGACAGGCACCACTTCAAACACTTTCAATATAATTGTGCACTCAAATGAAGATCATGCTACCCTGCAAGTTGATATTGTAAGTTTATCTAAGGTAACACTGAATTATGCATAAGACTCTTGAAAAGGGGAAGCATGTCCACTCCAAATATTTAGTAGGTTCTTATAGTTGAGGAAACTTGTGTTAAGCTGCCTATTTGTAACACGAGCAACGCCAGATCGAAGGAAGTCTATAGTTACACTATTAGATCCTCAATGACAGTCTGGCAAGGTTCGTTACTTAAGTGTGAGCAGTTGTTTGTGTGTGTATAATAAATGTTACAGTTGAATAGTTTTGTGTGTCCAGTCCGCTCATTGCATTTGGCCAGGTAATAGGACACCATGGCATGCATTTGTTTCTCCGCAGGAGCAGCAACACTATCAACATCATCATGTTCCACAGCACAGAGGTTTCCATGGTGAGGCATTGTAGCATTTTTCACCCGCTTCAGAAGAAGATGGCTAGCTCAACCAAAGAGTTATAGTATCCACTATGACTGCAGTGGTAAAAACACTGATCCAAGCCCATCCTGTGGGCAAAGAGTTCCTCCTGTCTACCAACATCCCATTTCTGGACAGGAACAATCCAGATGCATTCTCAACCCGTTTCAAGGAGGACTTCCAGTCTTTTTCTTCCAAGAAGGCAGAACCTGTTAGTCAGCCTCCCCCAGCCCAGGTGGACCACAAGGACTTGAGGTACATCAAGGAGTACCTGACAGAGGCGATGGTGTCCTACCACCCTCACCCACTGCCACAGATGACCCGCACTCCGCGCTGGACCACGCTTTGCACCAACTTCAAGATGCAAACAGACCCCGGGGAGGTTGATTTCCTCACCACCCAGTCCCAGAAATTCCAGCCCCAGCCCTTCCAGCCCCCTCCCACTCCCATCCGACACACAGAGGCCATCAAGAAGATCCAGCAAGTGGAAAAGCTCCCAGAAAGCACCAACAGAGCCTCCTTCACCTCACACCGTGGCTCTCCTGTTGTAAAAGCCACGGCTAAACATCTAGGTTAGTGACAGTATTCGAAATTGTATTCTGATTCTTTTTCTACATTTTCTGAGTAAAATAATAAATCCATCTTAGATTATAAATGGTAAGCCATGCATGACTGATGTGAACGTTCATCAAATTTGGTTAGGAATTAACTCTCAAGAAGTGGGCAAACATCAGCCTTACAACATCATCAGCTTGTAATGAATAACAGTGAAGGAATCTGTGTGGTTTTTTTTCTGTAGAAGAGGGCTTTCCCACAATCAAAGGGGACGGATGCCATCGCCGTTTGGTCTCCCAGTACAACAACGCCTTCCAGGGAGCCTGGAGCAGAGCTGCTCAGTCTGTGAAAAAGGTAACACAGCAGCAGCAGCTGTTGGTCATGAGCTAATATGATCAAATGAAGGGTTTTATTCCAACCAAACACTATATGGCTTAAAAAAACCCTGCAAACTCTTAAGGGAAACTGTTGCCATGAGACTTCTACACTGATTTATGCTGGCAGTATTTTAAAAGTCACCATGTAAAATAAAAAATACTTTCACAGTACCATACTGTCCACTCCACTTAGGAATGGTGTCTGCTTTAGCTCAGATATAATGCAGAATCCTTACTGTATACTGAGATATTGTATACTACAGACCAAATTTAAAATGAGCAGCAGACACATTACCATATTTTTAATTAAAACATCAAAAGCTCTGAGCCTAAAAAAAGTACTAAACAGTGGTGAAAAGTAACCAAGTGCATTTACTCAAGTACTGTACTCAAGTCTATTTTTGAAATAACTGTTCTTTATTTGCGTATTTCCTTTTTCTCAAATGTTGTGCTCTTTACTCCACTATAGCTATAGTCACTTGTAAAGATTTTACATTCAAAACACATGATCAACATATAAAATAGCATCCATTTTTATAGATTCAACTATGCAGCATATAAAGTAAGTTTAAGTATCTCAACCTACACTAGTTATAACATTAAAATATTTCATACACGTTTCTGCATCAGTGACAATAATCTAAAATATAATATGTAATAATCTGACACTGACAGCAGCCATTCAGCAAATTGAGGTACTTTTACTTTTTGTAAAAGTACATTTTGCCAATAATACTTCTGTACTTTCACTTGAGCAAGATTTCGTACTTTTTCATTGTTGTATTACTACTTTTATTTGAGTAAAAGATCTGAATAGTTCTTCTTCCACTGGTACGAAAGCATTATTTTTTCCTATATTGCTGATAAGGCGTAATCAAAATGTCACACCCTTTAGAGCCCCCCCTTTTATCCCAAAATGTTTATTGTCTCTTTTACATCCCATGGTGTATTATTACTGGTTTACTCACAGCAGATTTAGGAGTAGATTTATGAACAACCCTAAACTGGTTCGTTAATCTGTCGTCAGCAGTTCCAGAGAAGCCATTTTCTGTCTTTACAGACAAACTTAGGTTCTTTATGCTCAGCTGTGTGCATAAGGGAAGACACGCTATGACCTGGAGTACCAGCACCGTCAGCTTTAAGTAGACACAAGAGCAACAAGGGTATTGACCTTTTTATGAAGCTTTCCATGAAATGGGTGTTATCAGCACACGACCGTGACAGTGTCTGTTTTTATGATGTGTTTCTTCAGCACACCTCCTCTGTACCTATGGGTAATCCTGTGAAGATTGCAGAGAGAGAGACGACCCACGCTGCGTCATTCAGCCGGCCCACTGTCTGCAGGTCTGCAGCTTTTCTGCCTCGCTGGAGAAACTCCTGCCACGTGACTTAGTTTACATCCTATACAAAGAGACGTCAAACAGTAGAGGAAACCATGGCTGAAGGGTCTGGTGTCAGCCTTCAGATCTCTTTTCAGATGTGTTGGACCTTTCTTTGTTTCACTTTGTGTTTTGGCTTGGGGTGTTGGGAGGTTGGGGGATGCAAAAGCTGACATTTGATTGACTCAAAAAAAGTGGTCTAAAATATGAAATTTCAGAATTATTATTTGTCACTGTCTGAGAGTGCAGATTATCTAGTGTTGAGTTTATCCCCAAATACAATGAAAGCATTATTGTGTTTTTGATGCAGGCCACCTGTGGTGAAAGAGCGTTTGAAGCTCAACCTTGGAAATTTCTCTAAGGACTCATGGTCGTCCACATCCAGAGAAGCCTTTTGTTATCACAAGCTGGGTGAGCATTTTCTGTGTTTGCCCTAAGTTTTCATTCTTGCTAACTGACAATTCAGATTCAGACCCAAATTTAGTAACAGTCCATGCTATAAGCAAACCATAAATATAAATACTATAAATACCAAGAGGCAACCAAATGATACAAATGTGAAATCCTTTGTTAATTTTCTGTCATCTTTACGTAAATTATCTTGTGTTTCTTTTCAGCTGTTTACTGTATTTGAGGAAACCGTACTGAGCAGATATTGTTTAGTGCTAACTGTATTGATTGATTGTTCTGCATATTTAAACACTGAACAGTTATTTTAAGCGTTTAAATGTTATTATTTGATCACAACTGTAAAGGGGTTACACATAGTTTCGGTCTTATGTATGCAGCTTGTTCAATGTACAGTTTAATCCCTGACACAATGGGACATGAGTGCTTACATTTCACATTTTAACAACCAAATCCTTAATCTTACCTTTACTCTAAAACAATCACACACTCCTGTCTTAATCTATCTCTGTTATCCTGCCTGGATTAGTCTATTTGGTTTATTTCCCAGCAGATCCAGTTGTTCTGACAAGAAGGAACCAAAATTCCAGTTCCTTACCCAAGGGGGACACTGATACGAGGCGCAACAAAGAGATGATGTCTGTCACCACCAACAGAATCTCCTTCTCTGATGTGAGATATTAGACCTCCTACTTAGTTGTTTTTTTTATTCATAATATTGCTGATACATAATGTTGCATATATCATAAAAGTGAACTTTAGGTTAATTTGTTACCTTTGTGCACATATATAGAAATAGATTTTGATGTTTGAAGTTTATATTAAAAGATCCTGCTGTGTCATATTTGATCATGTTGACTGTGTTCCTCTCTATAGCTGAACCACACAGAGCGTCCAGTGTATGTGTCCGGGCCTGACCTGATGACCAGGAGCCACGTACAGTTCAGCCCACCCCGTCTGTCAGGCCTGTACTACACAACCACGGCCAAAGAACACTACAGCAAACAGGACGGAGGGCGAGCCCGACCGGCCATCCAGCTGCCGTGCAACATACTGAGTGGACCAGGTGCTGGTTTGGTCGTGTTTGTGTGTTTGAAGGGAGGCGCGTGTAGATGTTAAATGTGTTAAATCTGTTTGGCAGAGCATGAGTTGAGCCTCAGCATCACCAAGACTGATTACCTCCCTTTGAAGACCCACAGAGGGACACCTTGTGAATCACAGCAGAGGGTGAGAGATCATGAACTTAAATCAAAAATGTTCCCACTTCACCTTTAACAGTAGTAGCAGCAGTGGTTGTAGGTGTTCTCGTAGTAGTAGAAAATAATAATATGATAATATAACTGATAGTAGTGGTAAAATTGTGGTAATTGTTGTAGTATCAGTAGTAGAAAGAGTACCAGCAGCAGTTTTAGTAACTAGAAAGTTTGATGCTCCTGATAAAGTGGATGTGATGCGTCCCCATGCCTGCCTCTTTGTACATGGGTTCCTATTTTTTTCATCACTCAGCATAATGTTATATAATAATACAACACTGTCTGCCTCTCTTTCCGTTAATAAAATAGAGCAACATCAGGTTTCCACTGGCCGGTCAGCACTTCAGCACCACCCACTGTGAAGAATACACCGCCAAACCTTTGATCCCGCAGCGTCCCAGCTGCAACCAGCTCTCCACTCATTTTGTCATGCAGTGACTGAGAAACACAACTTGTTCTCTTGCTCTTGTGTTCTTGTCCAGCTCCTGATGAAAGACATAGTAAAAATCAAGAACAGTTTTGCTGACATTTTTCAAATATGCAGTATATTCCACATATTTGACATGCTCTGGATTTTTTCCCCCCTAATTTTGTAGTTTGTGTTTCTGAAAATGCTGCTGAGACTGTTTGTTGAACAGTAGTAATAATAGTAAACTCAGAATTGCGCTTTTCAAAATGGGCACATAAAACACTAACATAATATGCAGCTTAACACTGAATATGAGACATAATTTAATACTACAAAGACTGAGTTGTGCTCAAAAGGCAGCTGTTCTGAATTTTAAATTCAAATATATTGTCTTACGATGACATTTTAAAAATGATGTTAAGAAATCATAGTATTGGTTACATTTAGCTTCTTCGTGTGCCTGGTTGTAGGGTCTCTAGACCCCTCAAAATCAAAAATGTCCTGTGAAAAAAGGAGTAGAAGGGATTTGAAAATGAGTAACTATCCCTGGAGTTAAACAGGTTTCTAACCCAGCCTTTAAATGTTTTTAATAAGTTTAATAAGACTTAAATGACACTGTGCTCGCACAGCACATTTTCTGTGTGTCATTAAAAAACGATATGTAGCGAATTCCTTGAACTCCTGGTTGAGCTAAATGTGTCCTACATATCCCAGAAT
Organism: Oplegnathus fasciatus; assembly: GCA_003416845.1. Lineage (NCBI taxonomy): Eukaryota > Metazoa > Chordata > Actinopteri > Centrarchiformes > Oplegnathidae > Oplegnathus > Oplegnathus fasciatus. Next base: position 2,123,281 of record NTHP01000009.1, on the reverse strand, counting down.
TCTTTTCAACAACCCCAACAAAAGAAAAGTTCTATTCACGTGCAGAACCCTGATCCTTGGTCTTCTAGCTCATTAGAACTTATGATTGCTTTAAATTTCAAGCAACTAAAGCCAATCTGCCACATCATCCTTCAGTGTCGTGTGTTTTTCAATGAACTGCATAAGAATGTTTATAATCTTACTGGGCTCATAACTAAATAAATGTTTACCCAGAACAGTACAGTGGCCATCAGAGTGTGAAATGTTGAAGCCGTGTGCAAGTGCAGTTTTAGCAGTTAGGTGGCTTAAACATGAACCTTAGCCTTGCCTGTCATATTTAGGCCAGGGAGGGAAGCAGCCTTGGGTTTAACTGTCCTACTTCCACCCTGTTTACACTGTCAACGCTAACTGCTAAGAAGAAGGTTAGCGTCTGTTTTGCAGAAAGATTCTCATCCCCTCCTTCAAGCATGATTGACCACAAAAATCCGTAAAAACAATCCATGTTGTAGCAATAACACAGCCTTGACCCTGAGATGCAGGCTCTGCTGATAAAAAAGTTGGCAGGCAGGCAGATGTAAATAAATTGAATCTGGAGTTCATCAACCTGGCGAGAAGGCAGCAGTCCAGGTATGGGCTGGAATGTTAGCTGGCCAACGAGTCCAGGTTCAGGTCCAAGGGGTACACCTGCAAGAACATGGTTTAATACTAGATTCGACTCCAGAATAGACTAGACAGCTTGTTTGTCTGTTGCGCCAAGAGACATGCCGAATACAGGTCAGTTTTCAGCCAGAAATTTTCATTTAAGACCACAAAATATATGGAACTTTAAGATGAAAATGTACATAATTCACAGCCTTTTCTGCACACCTGGTCATTTAAAAACATGGATGAGCGAGCATTAATGAACGTTTCTGGATCGCACCTACTGTATGACCTTGCTAATTTGAACGATACGTGCGTGTCTCATCAGAAATTAACTATAAAAGCACTGTAAGATATAGTACGTAATCCGATAAGGAATGCCATAAAAGAATCTTATTCTCCAGTGATTTGATTTGTTCATCATATGGAATTTTATTATTAATTGGGAAACTCATGAAAAAGTTTTACAAAGACAACTGCTTCAGTGGTGTGATTATGTCATAAACTTAACGTTCTCCTCCAGTCCTGTTTTAAAGTGTGTAAAAATACTATAATAATTATTAATATTTTGTTTTACATGGTTTTCCCACATAAAAAGTAAAAAAAACGAAACAAAACTCTGGAAGCACATCTATTCTTTCTTCCTCATTGTGAAATTCAGGATCTGGCCTCGCGGCCCACCCTCCACCGCTGCTTGAGTTAGGCTGACCGGTGAAAGAGCAGTGGCCATCAAGATGACATATCCCGTGTTTCCACCCAAAGTACCAGAACTTATATGTTTGAGCCTCAGTCACACCCAGACTCAGACGAGGAGTCTGTTGTGCACCAAAACAGGCGACTAGCAGACGTATCAGATTGGTAAATGCAGTTAGCATCTTTTATTTGTTTATGTTGTTTGTTAGCTTGTTAGCTTGTAACTGGCGGTGGCTGACACAGCGTTAGTGGTTGTGAAACATACAATAATAAATGCTACGATGTCACAAGGAAGCCCAGGGTCCAGTTTACATCCAAAAACTGCACACTCTACCATGTTTGCTGTCTTGCACTATACTAATTCAAACTCTCACTCTCTGTACTGACAAGTCTGCTCTGTGCTGGAGGTTTCAGGTTTCTTTGCCTGCATTTTATTAAACAGCGGTTGGTTGTCAGATTTGTGACGTCCCAAATCTGGCTCGCCCAGTGTACGTTTGAATTTGATCTGATCAGATTTTAGGGATGTGCACAGACATCCCCCCTTCAGTAGAGGAATGTGAAAACACCTCTCTAGTGACAAACTTTGCACAGATACAAGTCAGTAGGCTATAGTCAAGGTCAGACATGTTAGGGGACATAAACATAAGAAAAACACATTTTTGAGTGGAGGGGATCTTTAAGTTTCATCCACCATGTGACATGGTGATCATGTGACTGATTCTTTCAAATGCTAAGGCACATGACTCAAAAAACCCAAACAGAGAAACCACATTTTAGTGAGGTGATTCAGAATTTCCTTCTAAAATGTATTTTACATTTCATTTTTTTGGTTTTCATTTTAGTTTACTTATTATTTTCCCCTTTTTTTACATGTTTTTTGAACTACTTTGTGAAATATTGTATTTACATAATATCTCATCATACTTGTATGTTCTGTACTTGTTCTTTTTCCATGTATATTTATAATACAGAAGGAGAAAATAGAAACATTTATCTAACAGGCATGGACCGTTTTTAACTGGAAAAGACACCGCCTTCAAAATAAAAGCCTACGTTCAACAACAAAAATCGAGTGAGTGGTCAAATTCAAATATTTTATGCGTCTTTATATCGTCTTGATTCCTTCCTCAATGGCGTTTTTTTATTCTGCTTACAGACAGATCTACGTATAAACGATAAAAAAAATATACGGGTGAAACACGGTAACACAGTTTAAATTTGAAAGGTATAGCCGGAAAACCACCTTGTTATTCTGCGTCACTTGACATGCAGTCAGTCCACGCGGTCCTCCTCCTCCTCCTCCGTGTTAAAGTGGGCGGGCGAGACTCGCATGTGCTCTTCATCATTGGTGTAAAACAGAGAGCTGCTGTGTTTCTGGGCGTTGAGACCTGCCGCCGTTTATAAAGCCTGGACTTCCATTAAACCGCCAGTCGGAGTAAACAGGGAGTTCAGCTTCTCTGCAGGTTCACTTCGCCTTTGAGAGGACCACTACCTTGCTCCTGTGCTGCTGGTGAGTCTGAGACTTTTAAACGTCAGATTACAACTGCATTTATAAAACGTGGTTCCGGTTCTTAATCTCGATTGGCTGAGACCTGCTCTCAACCGTGCATAAAATTCAACATAAACACGCACCGAAATAACGGAATATGTAAATATTGTCGGACTCAGAGAAAATAATCACCGAGCTCTGTTATAGCAGAACTATTTGTCCCGGTGGAAGAATCACGATAGTCAGGTGTTATAACAATATTACTTGTACATTGTTGAGTGAGAGTAGAATATTAGTTATATGCTGTTATTTGACCTTATATGTGCATATATCAATGCACAGACCAAATATTCACGCTACATTTGTTTAAGAATCATGAAAAGAGAATAAAGGTTTTAAACTGTTAGTATATTGGTGAAATGGAAAAGTATGTCTGCATATTAAAGTTCAACAAAAAGGGTTAATATACACTTTCTTTAGTAGTGTTCAACCAGTGTTGAACAGTGTTCCAACCAGAGAAAAATGTGACATTTTATCTTAATGTTATTGAACATTTCTAAAACGTGTTTAAAAACAGACTACACAGCACTGTCATATCTGTGACCCTAAGCAGAACCACCCACCCCACCCTATAAATAAGATCTCTAGAAGAAAATAGCAACAATACGTGGCAATATGTTCTGTTTCATGGGAAGTACTCATTTAAAAGCAGTTCAAAAACATTGCATAGTATTCTTTAAAATAATGAGCTTGTTTTGGGGTCCCCTGGTGTGCACAGGAGCCCTAGATGCTTAAATCATTTGTGTCTCCTGCTGGTTCTGGCTATTTGCAGTGTGTTTTTTACAGCACCTGAAAACCAGTTCTACACACACTTCTAACATTACTGTGCACCATGTGTATTTGTTAGTGTTTAGCCCTCAGCCTTGTCAAAAAATGTGTTTTTATTTACTCACTCACAGGTATGACGTTGAGCTCCGTCAAGTCTTTCACGCTGGAGCTGGATGGTCCGGCTGATGCAGCGTTCACCGGAGGGGAGGTGGTGTCCGGCCTGGTGGTGCTGGAGCTCCGGAGGGACACCAGAGTGCACTCCATGAAGGTGCAGGGAAGAGGGGTGGCCACAGCACACTGGCTAGAGAACCGCGGCATGAACTCGGTCTATAACGACTACACCTCCAAGATCACGTACTTCAGGAAGAGGCAGCATCTGATCCGAGGTCAGTGGTGAAAGCTGCAGATGGTGTTCATCCAGACTCCTGGATGGTTAATATTCAGTGTGTTTATTTATATCTACTGTGTTTGTTTATCAGACTGGCTGTCAAATAACCACAAGTAAGTAACCAACTAGCTTTTTTCCCCCATTTTAAATGTACCATTTGATTTGTTTTCGTGGTTTTGTTGTTGAAATATGCAATGATTCTGGACAATACAATTTCCATATAATGTTTTGCAGGTAAAATGTTGTTTTCTTCAACATAGTTGTTAGTTATTATTTAGCAAAATAAATGCATTTTAATAGCGCTTATTCAGGGAATAGAGCCAGACAAGAGCCGGTCAACGAGTTCAGTTGTGATCCTCAAACTGGAGTGACAGTAGTCCAAAGGTGACTAGAAATAAACTATGACTACGACCATTTGAAAATGCAAAACAGTGCCTTCACTTCTATAAAAAGAGGTGCGTTTATATCAGTTGTGCTGACCTTGTAGTTTTTGTATTGTCTTTTGTCCCCTACTGTATCAGGACAGTAGTCTTGTAAGATATCATCCATCGTTTATAGCTTTGTTGTGATATATATAAAAACTGTAATTCAGCATTTATTGCAGCTGGTGGATGAAAAAGTTCTCTCTCTGGTCTGAATAATGTGGTGTAAAACTGCTGATTTGCTCTGTCATGTGCCAGCTGGTGGCCACTGCGTCTTGTAGTCGCTGCAGTTTGCAAAATGAAGCCACCTGGGCCAAATGTGTTGCATGGAAACCCGGGAGAGAAGTCGACGCTGGCTCGTCCAGATGCATCTGCCAGATAACATAATCCTAACATTAAACACAAATCCATTAGTGCTGGGTCCAAATAAACACAACTGGTTTACTGAGTGCTGTGTTACACAGGACATAATGCTGTAAAGTGTGAAATTCCCCCGGTGTGGCTGGCACCAGGACGCTTAAAATCAGAGGGGCAGAGAATATCGGCCATAGTAGCTGAGTAAATAAACTGTAGACAGTGGTTAATGTTTCATTAGATGCTCTGTAAACAGTATATTTGGTTTGACTCCCCAGTCTGGTCGGACAGGTAAACATGAATGGACACGAGAGGCAGAGTCTCGGGTAAGAGCAAGATTTGTGTTGTTGTTGCTTTAGCAGAAAACACACAGCCAAACAAGATGCAAAGTTATCTAGAGGGTCATTTCAAACAGCGTATCATTTCCAGGTCATTTGCTGCTGCAACAGCTGCATCATGTGTGCACTGTGGTTAAAGGTGCACCAGGCAGGTGTTGTGAGTTAATATCTAGCTCACATTTCAGCCTAAATTAACCATTAACTGAGATGCTGTACTAATGGGCTGCAGCTAACAAATATTTCAATGATCGTTTATCCATCAGTTTTGTATTAATTATCTAGTGTATAAGATTAAACATGTAATTTGCCAGTTGCCATCAGAGCTGAAATTGATATTTTTAGCTATAAAAACCCCCAAAACATTAATTTGATGGTGATATGAGATGCAGGAAAGTAGGCAAAAAATAAAATAAATATATCTGTAAAAAGCAAATGTTTGGTATTTTTTACTGTCTAAATTATCAGCAGTCAATCAATATTATAATGAATTTTATGTTGATTAACTAATTGTTTAAGCACTGATGTTGCTTCATCCTTTACTGCCAAATGAAATTCTGGTATTGGTGTGGTCACTGGTGAGAAAACTGCCTCACACAAGAAGTGACTAAAAATCCAAACTGGAATAAAAACAGGGACCAGTTTAGGTGCGTTGAAGGTGTGTTTCTTTTGGATCTCTCGTTCCGTTGAGATAAAGCACAGGGGAGGGCGATATTACGTTATATTCCATGAGATGATATCAATTTGTCATCCGTCAGATATTTTTCTATGGCATTTATACCATGGTATCTATCCCTTTAATATCTCTGGGTGTATTAGGCCATTGTGAGCAATGTTGTTAATCAATGAGCAGCATTTCCCAACAATGCAGTTTTCAAACTGTTACTACTTACTAATACTGCTTTAGCTACAGATGACTACCAAATACTAATACAAATAAGATATTTCCACATACACTAGCCACTGAAAATGCCCAAAGGTCCGAATTATTCTGATGATAAGATATATTAAAGATCTTTAACATAAATATAAAAGTAGCAAAACTAAAAATAAAAATGAATATGAAATCAAAACAAAAATCAAAACAAATGGTATAGAAATATGCTTCGGTTGTTATGACAGAATACAATTTTTTGTTTTTACAGATTTGGGCTGATTTTACATGAATGGATGTTAGAAATTGCCATTATTCTTTTTGCTTTTTCATCTCTCATCCAGAATATGTGCTGAATCCATGTGGCATAAATGGACCTCACTCTTCTGTCATATTACATGCAGTTTTGTTTTCTGGATTGTGGACTGTTACTTGCACCAGTAGAGAGGCTACGGTGCTGTCCGTACATGGGTGGCCTGACCTGTAAATGTAGACCGACATCCTGTATAGACCAATGTTATCTGCAGAATCTGTCCAGGAAACAACAGTGCTAATTGTTTTTTAAAAAATTCAACCGTCTCATATGCACAGAATCAGTTTTATTGACTTAATAAGTCGTATGAGCGATTGGGCACAGGAGTGAATATACATGTTAAAAAGTAGAAATGAGGATGTTGTGTTTGGTTCTACTTACTTGGGACAAGAAGTGAGGAGAAAGTGAAAGACAGAGGAGAAAGGAAGGAAGGAAGGAAGGAAGGACGGAGGAAGGGGTGGGGGCTGTTTAAAAAATGCAGCCTGCGTTGCCTCGGCAACCAGGAAAACAACACGTGGCTCCCCTCGACCCCGCCCTCCTCCACCACACAGCCACCAGTGCTGCTCTCCATTCATTTTGCAATGTCGTGCCGTTTTCAGTCCATTTATCCTTTCTTAATTTCCATAAACAGTTGGTTTTTTTTTGTGGTGTGTTTTTTTTCCCTTTAAAGGCAGAAATGTATCTGAGTGTCAGTCCGGTTTCAGTGGAGAGTTTGGTTGTGTGTTAGGAGTTGTTCCAGTTTTAGTTTTTGTGTCTCTCTTGCAAACACCACTGAAGAGTTACACTTTGTCAAGCCCCTCTTTGCTCTAAGGTATGCAGGGCTCCGATGTTAATATTTGTTCTACAATGTTGTGCACTCAGCAGCTCTGTGAGTAAACAAGGAGAAACTCACATGTTTACTTTCGTCTGCAGCAGTGGTAAACGTGTTGTCAGCCACGATTAGGGGGATCATACCGAGTCATCTGCACAGCGGGAGCGTTTATCAGGCCCATCGTTCTGCGCAGAGAACCACGTTTTCATCTTATCAGACCGAGGCAGGGGCCTGTGGTAGAGCCGCGCTGCTGCTCCTGCTCACCAGCAGGTGGCGTGCTGGGCTTTATTTCACCCCAGGCCACAGCTTCCTGAATGGATTTTAAGCAAAAACTGTCAAATTGATACAAACTGGAGCACTGACCTCCCAAATATGAGAGTTCTGCTGCTATTTAGGACTTTTTACTTTTTTTTTTGACAAATTAACCAATTATACTGAAGGAAAGATGCAGGGAAACCTCCTTTTTGTACTTTCCACCTTTATACTAACATGCAAGGAGTAAAATAACAATGAGGGGAGACCACCTTCAGGGGCCCAACTGTACTTTATTATTCTGTGACCATCTGCCTAAAGTCTCACAAGTTTTCCCACACATCTCCAGTCCAGTTCAGGCTGTGTAAAAGCATCCTGGTAGTCCTGCAGCTGCAGTACACTGCCTCCACATTGCCAGTCGATGGCACTGGAGAGCTAACCAGTCATCCCAGGGAACAAAGGAGTAAACAACTTTGTTTTTCTCAGACCAGACTTGATTTTTGTCTGAGGGCTTTTTGATTTGAATGAAGAGAGTTACGCAGCAGAGATAAAGCAGTGTTTGTTTAGTTTATTGATTGCAGCAGAGTTTGGAAGAAAAATCAGTTTTGCTCAAAGTTGATTTTGTTTGCAAATGCTGGAAGTGAAGTTGACGTGTCAAGAAAAGTCTGCATGGTTGCTGTCATTCATGCAAGTGATTTAGTTGTTGCACAAGTTTTCTTTATTCTGGGATGTGTGTGTGTGCTATCCCTTTATCATTGAAGGCAGAATGACAGTTTTTAATAAGTGGGATTTGGTGGCACAAGTTGCATGCTTTTGTGCATAGCCGTATGTTTTCCATGTGTCCCTGCAGCGGCCCAGGCTGTGTAACAGTATGTTCAAAGCCACATGGAAGAAGTGGAGTAAACAGTTTTGCTCCAGAGTAAAACTATTTTCCTCTGAGCTGAGCGGGGCGGACCTCTGCCAGACGGAGGCATGCTCAGTAAGCCTGTTTTCTTCTAAGAACCTGTAACCATCAATCATCACCAGGCCCTGTTTTCCTCACTGCTGCCTCCACACCCAGTCTGCATGTTTATTGTGCTGCCTTCAGGCTTGGTCCGGAAATATGAAAAGAGTTGCACACAAGTGACCCAACTAAGTTGTAAATTGGACTGAAGAAGTGGGATTTTTACATGGCTCCCAAGTTGTCAAGATGTGACTCTCAGGTGGGTGGTCGTCATGTAAGCTGTGTGACCATAAACATTATGGGTTTTTTTTATTTTATCATTTTAGCATAGTGTTTAGCATGTTTGGTAATGTTTCATCATGAGGTGGTTTGTCCGGACTTGTTCTCATGTTTTTGTTGCTGTTGTCTCCTCCTACATCAAGAGGACAACATGTAAATACACAGAACAAAGGTGATAATTGAAGGTTGATCTGTAAATCAAGTAAAACATTAATTTTTGGCCTCATGAGAATTTTCTCCTTTGTGTAATGTTGCTTAAAACAACCCACCAAAAATAAAATTTTGTAAGAGTAGTGGTCTCAGATTTTAGATGTGAGGTCTGAACAGTCTTCTACTGTTCATCGTTTGAAACTGAATAATAGATTATAATAGTTTTGTTAGTTTTGATTGAATGGAGTAGCCAAAAGCAGCCACATGTGTTATTTACAACTTCAGTGCTGACAAGTCGGAGCCAAGGAGGAGCACCTGAAGGCAGCACCAGCCCCTCTCCTGAGGCCTTACATAATAAATTCAGAAATCCCGCCTACTTTCTCAGCCTCCAAATAGGGCTGCAGTCCCGAAAGTGCTCAACAGTTTGAGCTTTAAACAAGTGAACAAAAGACGTCTGAAGATCCACTTCAGCTCACTTGAACTACTGCGGGACGAGATTAAAGGAACCACTTACTTTCCGGAGGACTTGCACAGCCTGCAAAAATGATTTTCGACAAGTTAAAAAAGTTTGACATCGTCTTCGACTCTCCGGAGGTGGACTGTCCTCCGGTGTTCAGCAGCGGGGACGTGGTGTCCGGCCGGGTGGTGCTGGACCTGTCCGGGGAGAGTCGGGTGGACTCCCTGAAGCTCCACGCCGAGGGATTCGCTAAAGTGCACTGGACCGAGTCTCGGTCCGCCGGCTCCAGCACCGCATACACCCAGAATTACAGCGACGAGGTGGAGTACCTGAACCGGAGAGAGGTGCTGCTGCAGGCAGGTCAGTCCGCTCTGCAGGCACAGTGCTGGGGGGGGTGCAGCCTGTCTGTAAACTGTCAGCTATAGTGCAAAACCAGCGTCCTCTCATTGAGCAAATGTCAGGCGAATGAAACAATAGTGAAAGTGGCTTATGTGTCTGTGGACACTGGGCTGGTTTGTTTGTCTGCAAACTGGGAATAGGGTTGTTTTCATCATTTAGTATGCGAGTTAAACGGGTCATAACATGGTCCTGCTTTTTTTCTGGCTGTATTAATGTCCAGTAGAGTCAAATTGCAACTTGTTTTTGTGAGTGGGTTGTTGTTTTGCTCACATCTGACACGTTTTATTGGCTATGAGTTGATTTATACACTTGTTGCCACTGTAGATGTAGAGTTGACTGGATCTTCTAATACTCCCTGAATGAAACAAAAGTGAAACATAACTTTACATGATTTTATTCGGTGCCTTTCCACAGATGTTGGCTGTGTTGTTGGGTACTTCCTTGAACAAGTAAAACTGAACATCCAGATTCAGACGATGCACAGAACAAACACTCAGAGATCCAGCCATTCATTGACAAAAGCATTTATTGGGGGGGGACTGCTTGTTATTTCTTCTGCCATATGAAAGGTTTTGTCTTTGGTCATAACTCCATATATAAGTGTAAAAACCCAACTGTATAGGAAGAGAGCAAAACATGCTGCAACAGCTGTCTTTGCACTCCTTTGTCATTTTGAAAACATCTGTTGAAAGAAATAGTTCTAACACTTGAGTTTTCCTCGTTCAAGGAAAGTCCTGGGTTGTTTTTCTCCACAGCGATGTGGGAGAGCTTCAGGTTTCTGTCTTCATTCATCGGGCACCGAGTTGTTTTGGTTTGAAGTTTGGACAGGAAATTCACAGCCAGGGATTTGTCAATTTAATATTGTTTTCCTGCAGTGTTCAGTCTCACAGCTTGATTTGGTAACAAGACAAAAAACATCATGTAATGTTAAAGAATTTGGTGACGCTTGAAAGTCTTTTGCTGTTTTGCAGAGAGCTCATAACAACCCACTTGACCCGTTAAGAGGATTTGACAGTGACAGTGTTGTTATTTAAATCAAGTTGGAGCTTCCAGCTAACAAAAGGGACACAAAAACACACCGAGACTGTTAAACGCAAACACGTGTTCCTGGACCTGTGCAGCAAGAGAGGGGGAAAAAAACACAGAGCAGTTGAGACGGGCTGTGTAATACAGCTTGAGGAAAACATGTTCTCAGTCAGCACAATGGAGCAGGAACCGCCCCTCTGAGCAAGCACAGGAGCCATGTGATTGCAGAGAAAGACAGAGAGATTTCTATTTCAGCAAGAGTCCTGCTTAAAGAGATCTGCTCTTACTCTTTCATTAAGTCAATGTTATTTATGTGGATTTCTAAAGGATACTGGTGTTTGTTTGTTTGTTTGATTTTAAAAGTTTATACTAGTTGTGCAGGTTTTGTAAAGCTTTATCAGGACTTCTTTTCCTTCTTCTTCGGAAGTTGTTTGCTGCCATTCATTCTTGTGGTGTGTGAATCACCTTACACAGAATCAGATAATCCATCACAGTAAAGATTAAGAAACTTTTATTATGTCATTGTGCTGAATTGATTGTTTTATATGTTTTTGCTCCTTCTTCCTGATAATCACCTGACACCAACAACAAGAAACTTGTTGTCTAGCAATTGACGTAACACTCACTGTCCTGTACTCTTGAAATCAAATGAACAAAACAGAACCAAAACAAAAAGTGAATGAGCTGTAACTTAAATTTGTTTTTCTGTGTTTTCTCCTCTCCTCAGATAATGGTGAAGTGACCGTCCTTCCTGCTGGCAGACATGAATTTCCATTCAGTTTCCAGCTGCCCGAGGAGACGCTTGTCACCTCCTTCGAGGGGAAACACGGCAGCATCCGTTACTGGGTCAAAGTTAAGCTACACAGGCCGTGGGCCACCGTCAAGAAGATCAAGAAGGAGTTTACAGTCATCGAGCCCATCGACATCAACACGCCGGCCTTACTGGTGAGCAATCTCAGCCCTCGCATTTCATGATTGTGTCACGGCACACTTGGTGATTTTCTGGGTGTTTTGAGGCCCTTGGCTCATCTGGTTTCATCATCCCCAGGCGCCACAGGCTGGAACGAAGGACAAGATGGCACGGGCATGGTACCGCAACTTTGGACAGGTGTCTGTAACCGCTAAGATCGACCGCAAAGGCTACACACCAGGTGAGTCTAGCACCTAAAACAACGCCTTCTAAAAACACAGTCTTTGTAGGCCAGTTTAGAAGTGTCTGCAAATTCTAACATACATTTCCCCTCTCCGCAGGTGAGGTGATACCTGTCTTTGCGGAGTTCGACAACTCTACCTCCAGATCAGTTGTGCCCAAAGCCTACATCACTCAGACACAGACGTTCATCGCCCGCGGCACCATGAAGCAGAAGCGCTCGGTGGTGGGCACACTGTGCGGTGATATTGTGGGCGCCAGAAGCAGGGAGACGTGGCACGGTCGCGCCATCAAGATCCCACCTGTGGGTCCCTCCATCCTGCAGTGCCGCATCATCAAAGTGGAGTACATGCTCAAGGTGAGCTTGGTCAACAGCTGCTTTGTTTCTTAGGAATTCAAATGCTGCTGCTGTTTTTGAATCCGCACTCTGCACAGATGTCACTAAAAGTTCTCCTCTTTTCCTTCCACCAGGTTTGTGTCGATGTTCCCGGGACATCCAAGCTGTGCCTGGAGCTGCCGCTGGTCATAGGCACCATCCCCCTCCATCCCTTCGGCAGCCGGACCTCCAGCGTCAGCAGCCAGTACAGCGTCAACCTGGAGTGGCTGCGGATGGCCATCCCCGAGCAGCCTGAGCGTAAGTGTCCTTTAATACTGCAGTGACTGACAGACATTTGTAGGTCTAGATGTGCATAGGGACCCAAACAAGGCAGAAACATGTGCCACCATCTTTTTCTTGATTTTTCCACTGCCTTTTTCCGCTCACTTAGCCGAACATTTTTCAACTTTTAGTGTGCAGACGGGGGCAGATAAACACATGACAGTCAGTGAGCAAAGCAGTACAGACTTATTATTGTCTTTTTCATCATTTTTACAATCCATAACCAGTGTTCAAGGATGTTTGCACTCTTGACCCAATTCTTGCCAATGGGGTTGAAACAAACAAATGAAGAAAACAGTCCAGTTCCAGATGCTTTTCAGGTTAAACAGTTTTTCATATAGGCAAAGAGAGACTGTCACTGTCACCTTTTTTGTTTGCTTTTTGTCAATTAATATAAAAAAAAATCAGTTTGTGGGCCTGTTCCCTCTTTTATTTTTATGATCACTGTCTGCCAAAATACGACTGGGTCAGATGCCAACATGTATAAACAAACAAAGGCTTCGATTCAGCAGAGATTCATGTTGGATCAAATCAGTGTTTGTTAGTGCAAAAGGCAGTAAATGCTATGTGGGCTTTTAAGAGTTTTAACTGCAGTGATGACTCAGCAGCTTAGTGTTTGGACCTGTGCTGTTCTGTTGAGTCAGACCAGTGGACTAATCCTGCCTCTCTCCCTGCAGCTCCTCCAGATTACAGCTCCGTGGTGACAGAGGAGGAGGCCGAGCAGCGGAACAACGCGGTGGTCCCGCAACCCGCCGAAGACCTGAGTGGGATCCTGGAACGCCCCCTCATGGCTTTTGTCCAAGAGTTTCGCTTCCGACCTCCGCCAGTGTACAGCGAGGTGAGTCACCAGATGCTGGAAATGACACCCACCTACTTCCACTGTTTACTTAGTTTGATTGGCAGATATAAAGGCTTAGAGAGAGTTTTTTTGTGTAGATGAATTTTAAAACATCCCTAACCGACTTCTTTCCTGCCAAAGGAAATGTATCATAGCGCTGAATGTTTTGCTCTGAGAAATATCGAATTATCTGCTTTCTTAACCTTCATCTTATGTGTCTTTATTTCCATTTCCTGCCTACAGGTTGACCCCAACCCTCAGCCCTTGAACATGAGACCTCGCTGCATGACGTGTTGAACCATGAGCCCTGCCTGAAGCGTCAAGCGACTTAAATTAACGAAACGAATCAAGAGATTTGTCTTCTCCTGGATTACTTCTCTCTGATAAATGGCGCCTGGTCCCACCAAGCATCGTGGAGAGGGACCGGAGCGCCACGGAGAGGTCAGGAGACGGAGCTCACAGGAACTGGATGTCAGCGGAGGAGCCGCCACTTCGCTTCCAGTCCACAAAGTAAAGTGGACGCTTACCTGTTCTGTTGTGAGGAAAGCCACTTCTCCACATCAGTTCCTGTCCTCCCCAAGTGATCTTTGGCTCCTGGTGAAGCGAGCTGCAAATACCTCCCAATCAACAATTCCCTCATGTGAAGAGAATTATGAGATTTAAGGACTTTGGGACATATTGGGGGGGAAAGATCACTTGATGTTTGTCAGGTGGGGAGTTGGAGTTGCACCTGGTGTTCAAATGTTTGAAAAAAAGCGCTCTTGATAAGTTGACACATGTTTAGAAGCACATTGTCATCTTTGAGTGGCGTAAAGAGAGAAGTGCAATTATTGTCTTCAGTTTCCAACTCCCCTTGTCCTGACAGCACAGTAGATTTTAACAACCTACATTTCTATGCATAGTGTGCCTGTGATGATTTCTACTGTTACTTAAGCACATACTGTATCTGAAGGTGTGATGGTGCAGACAAGTCAAGTAAGCAGGTGTAGACGTATTGTATGCATGCAGGTCACAATATGTTAAAGGGAAACACACGTATGCCTTAGTTATCTGCCGCTGAAGATTGCATGAGAGTTTCAGGGAGTCGTTCTCTCATAGAGTTGAATATAGCTGAATGTATTCTGAAAGAACGTAGAACAAAAAACGGTTGAATTGTATGTGGATGAATTCCAAGTGAGGTGTTGTGTTAATGCAAGGCTTAAGGCACTGAAGTGTCAGATAGCTGTGGTTGTTGATTCTAGCACAGTGATTAAATAGGATGAGCAGTTTGTGTATAAAGCTGCACGAGGCTCACAGATTAGCTCTCCCAGCTGCTAAACAAAAGGAGGAGGAGGAGGAGGAGGAGGAGATGGAGACCTCTGAGCCATGCGGCCTGAAGCTTTTGATGGGAGCCAGATGCCTCCGTGCTGTGGGGCGCTTTTGTGAAGCTCAACCAGAAACACGCTGCTCAGCGTTCAAGTCGAGCCTTAAGCTGGAGATGCCACTGAAAATATACGGACAAAGAACATTCCAAAAAACTGAATGGAGGATTACGTTTTCTCCTCAATTTCCAAAAAAAAAACTGTTAGGAGAATGAAAGAAGTCTTCAGGGTCAGCTGTGTGACTTCGGTGGCACGCACTGAAAAAAACGAATGTATTTTTTTTTTTTATACAAATGCAGTTGTTGATTCACAATCTTGCCAAAGTTTTGTAATTTTTTTTTCTAATAAAAAAGCTCAAAATGATGTTTGTCTTCGGTGTTTCCTTCAAACCTCGACTGGGATGTACTGTAAGCTGAGGGATGTTTAGCATGTTGCATGCCAGCGAAATGGTACATCATGTTCAGCAGTGTGAGTCAAAACTATAGCATTGCCAAGGGCAGAGTTCACTGGAGAAACAAGCTACACTCAGTGGATCAAAACTGTAATTACAGACTTAAGTTATGCCTGTGACAGCTCTAATATTGTGCACTTACACAATCCAGTTTTTCTGGGTGCTTTTACTGCTCCTAAACCCCGCCCGAGAGGAGTCCAAAGTTATTGCTGCTTCTCACCACTGAATAATCTGTCACACTGAGTTCAGCTGATATATGGATCTCATCTGGTGTCCTCTTGTGCAGTGTGTACTTTGTTTACATGAATATTTAACAAGGATCCAAGTTATTTTTTGCCACATGTAAACACATAACACATAGGAACAAACAAGCAGCTCAGTGAGTCATACACAGTGCTACACAAAGCTATAAACATGGCTGAAGGCCAAGGTGAAGACATTTTTTTTTTTCACTGAATCGTCTTAAAGTAGAGGGACAGAGATGCTCAGAGCTGTAGTGAGGACAGACAAAGATATCAGTGAAAATAAAGTCTCCCTCCTTATCTTTGTGTTGGTGCTGATTTTGCCAGACAGACCAAATTACTTCCAAATAAACTAACAACAACTAACAAAACGATTAGCTGAGTAATTGATTTGTTGATCAGCAACAATTTTGATAATCAGTTACACATTCGAGTAATTTATCAGGCCAGAATACCAGAGATTATGTGGTTCCAGTTGCTTCTCTGTTTTAAAGCTGACACTTTGGATTATGAACTGTAAATCTGACAACACAAGCAATTGTATAGACCGAACAATTAATTAAGAGAATGCCTAATAGAAAAATCAATAATGAAATGAAACATTTGGTCCAGCCTTAATCAAAACAAATGATAGAATTGTACCTAATTGATCGCAGGCTTGCCTCTCTCACCGCAGGACGCTCAGAGGTCTGTCACAGCAGCATAAACAGAGGTGTTTATATATTTGTGTGTGTACAAAGTGCTCATTCTGTTCAACTAACCTGCATACACAAGCATATTGGGATTTTGAGGAGTTGCGGTGTGGTGGTGTCATCTCACAGCTGCCATAATGGAAGAAGGGAGGCTTGAACCTGGGCACTCCGAGGGGTGGTCTTCTTGTTCTGTTTCTAGAACTAGAGCTAGAGATCCTAACCCACTAAAGTCAGAGCTTTCAATTAAAGGCTCCTTCCCATCATGTAGAAATAAACAAAACCTGTCAGAAGTGGAGAATCTCATCCTTTAAACATTGATTAAGACTTTACACCAAGTCTGAATTTTATGAGAATCATGTTCCACAAAGCTTATTTTTTAGTTGTTAGATATATTTTGATTATTGCTCGATAAGGATAGGTACAAAACTGCCAAAGTTTAGATTTCAGACATTACCAACACCAGACATGGTTACAGAAGCGAAACCCAAACACTAGCAGGAAAACATCCCTAAAAACAGTTTAAAATACCTTTACCATCTCATAATACACACATTTTAACATAAACATAATGTTTGAATGAATGAATCTTGTACAATTTAACCAACAAATATCCTTTTGTGTTTGTATCTGACTGAAGTAACCTTCCAGTGACCCTGTGTGTTATTTATGAAGGGACAGACGTGATGACAGAAGTGAGCAAGACGTTTCATCATTTTGCCAGCCTTCCTGCAACATCCATCTTGTTCTTGTAATCCTTGTTGATTATATGATGCTTTTAATTGATGTTCTGAGTCAGAATGAGTCATTTAACCTTTTAAATGTTTTGTAACTTTGGTTTCTACTGTCGTCAAACCTGCCCGTGCGGTTTGGTGTGTGAAATTATAGCTCAAATATTCTGTTTGTATATATTCATCTAAGTAGTATGGTTTACTTCTGTGTTTTCTTGTGTTTTTTCCATTTCCAATGTACTTCTATAACTGTGTATCTGAGCAGACTATATAGAAAAGTGGCCTACACATTCATGTTTAGTTTTATATACACCTGCTACTTCTCTAGAAAGACCTGCACATTTCTGCCTTAAGATTTTCCATCTACTTACATGATGTGATGAGTCACATTTGATGTGAACCACAAAAGCAAATCACTGTTACTGTTAGCTCTTACTTTACTCTTATTTTGATATTTAGTCTGTGTTGTATCCTGTTGTTTGCAGCTGTAATGACAACATTTTCTTATGAGGATAATTAAGTTTCATTTAATATAATCATGCTATCTTACACTAACAAAAAAGACTTGTTCTGAGTTATTTGTCATCAGTGGTGAAATGTAACTAAGTACATTTACTCACGTACTGTACTCAAGTACTTTGAGTATTCTTTTCATGCCACTCTATACTTTTACTCTACTACATTTCAGAAGGAAACATTGTACTTTTTACTCCACTACATATGTCTGGCAGTTTTAGGTACTTGTTACTTTACAAATTAACATTTTACGTACAAAACATATGAAGAGCTCATAAAATATGATGCATGGTTACAAATAAAACTACAACATTTTTTATTATCAGAACTGGATCAGAGCTGAGCTGATTAGTTGATTAATTAATTAGCTGACTGAAAATTAACTGATATACTCAACTTTTATTAATTGTTCAAGTCATTTTTCATGTCATGATTCCAGCTCCTCAAATGTGAGAATTTGTTACTTTTTTCTTGTAATTATGTTAAAAATCTTATTAAACAAGCATTGTGAAGGTGTCACATTGGGGTTCTGGGTAATTGTGACAGCATTTCTCAATATTTTCTGAACAGTTTATTGATTAATCGAGAAAATAATCAGCAGATTAATCCATAATGAAAATAACCATTAGTGGCAACCTTATATAGAGTAAAATGGGTAAAAATAGCTCCACTTCAACCAACTACAACATTAAAATCCTGCTTTTACATGAATACATGAGTCATAATAATCTAATGATATTATACTGTATATCTATATGATTATACTTCCATACTTTTACTAAAGTGACATTTTCAATGCAGAACTTTTACTTGTAACAGAGTATTTTTACAGTGTGGTATTAGCACTTTTACTTCAGTAAAGGACCTGAATACTTCCTCCACCACTTCTTGTCTTTTCAGAAGGTTGAAGTCTTATTTTGGAAGGAACCTCTCCCTGTAGATTCGCACATTGTAACCTGCATACCTCCAGTCTTGCCTCTGGGTGTTTTTTGGCCCAGATTCAAGATGGACATGCACAACAGGTCTTTTAGCACATCTGTTTTTTTGACCTGATTAAGTAAAAGATTGTTTTCTGAGCTACAATTTACAAGTGCAACTCAAGAGAACAGAGATAGAATATCCAGAACTCTAACTAGCTATTTTCCTACGTACAATACAGACAACAACCAATGGCCAACAGTTAAGGAAGAATCTTAGAAAGCTTTTCTAACATTCAGAGTTTAAAATGTAAGGACGTTCAAAATATAAAGTAAAGGACAAATAGAAAGACATAACCAGTAGAATAATGATGTGGTGTTTGCTGTAATTCTTTGGTTACTTTAACAACAACAAAATCTGGGGATGATGGATAATTTGGTCAGCAATGTGTTCCAAGAAATCTGCACACCCTGTTTGTTTCTCCTCCTAAAAAATGCGCAGACAAACCTCAACATGACAAAAGCTGCCTTTTACCAACAGTGATCATTTCCTCTGAAGTCTTTGTTCAGTGCTAAATTAGATTAACATAATCACATGAGCCAAATAAAAACAAAGTGTTTCCTTTACGAAGTGTTTTGGACAAGTTATAACAAGTGCTGTGGCAGTGCATCCCCAATCACTAATTACATTTCTGAAAAGCGATGAATTACAAGGTGGTTGCCTGGCATGAATTGTAACCAAACAAGCCACTGAGTGTGTGTGTATGTGTGTATCCAATGTGTCATAGAAACATTCGGGAACAACTTGCCTGAGGAAATATGATTACTTTAGTCAAGGTTGGACTTTCAATTGATTCAAGAGTGCAAAAAAGGTCTGTCACAGGCTCAATACACAATCTGG
This sequence comes from Oplegnathus fasciatus, assembly GCA_003416845.1. Lineage (NCBI taxonomy): Eukaryota > Metazoa > Chordata > Actinopteri > Centrarchiformes > Oplegnathidae > Oplegnathus > Oplegnathus fasciatus. The sequence goes on along the minus strand of NTHP01000009.1, from coordinate 2,104,193 downwards.
AAACATGTCTGTCAACAGTGTGTGTCCTGGAAAAGTGTCCTTGAGCAAGGCACTAAACCCTCTCCAGCCTGGAACGTAAAACCTTGGAAAAGACATTTTTTTTCCAACACATCATGTCACCTGGATTTTGTTTAAGGATTTGAAAGTGTTTCCCTTGCTTGGAAAATTGGTCAAAAGTATGTGGACACCCTCATACTTGGAACCTGGCCGCAAGGATTTGCTCCCATTCAGCCACAAGGGCATTAGTGAGGTTGGGCGCTGGTGTGGGGTGATGAGGCTCATCTCAAAGGTGTTGGATGGGGTTAAAGTCAGCACTCTGTGCAGGCCAGACAAGTTCTTCCACACCAAACAAAGAAAACCATTTCTTTATGGACCTCGCCTTGTGCAAGGGGGCATTGTCATGTTGAAACCAGAAAAGACATTCTCCAGACTGTTGCCACAATGCTGTAATCACACAAAAATATCAGTGTATGCTGTAGTATTAACATTTCCATTCCACTATTGAAAACCATAAAAGCTTAAACCATGAAATCAGCCCCAGACCAAGAGTACACAAAAGTATTAAGGTGGACAGAGGAGTCACATACTTGGCTATATAGTTTCCAGTATAAGCTAATAATGTCTAGTATTTCTGGATGTGTTGAATACTCAACCTGTAGAACACAACTTCTGAGTAGTTGAAAGTTGTGTTTTTTCACTCATGAGAGACCTGTTTGCTCAGACCAGAACTGTTTTCCCTTTCGTTCAGTCTTTGAGCTGACCTAGTTTAAACATGTCCAGTTATTCTGTAATGGAGGCACATACATGGAATAACTCTTATCATCTGAACCTGGGTGAGGCAGTAAACAAGCATATTTCCCACACTGTTGGAATACCTGACCTGAATATGTACTCAGCAGATAGTAGCTGTTGCACCTACTGCATGTCTGGATAAAGGATTCCTCATGTGGTCCACTTCCTAAGGTTTGTGGAGTGTTTCCTCATCTAAACTGAGGATCTAATGATAGAGGGTACTGTATGTTATACAGAGTGTCAAGTACTCAGAGAGAGGCGAGTGATTTTGCGCTTTATGAATATACTTGACTTGTATTTTCTTTAAACTTGTGCAGAGTGTGTGTGAATCATTATGAGCTGCCAGAGTAGTGGTCCAGACATTGCTGACTGGCTGCTGAAGGCCCTGGTTGATCACACACACACACACACACACACACACACACACACACAGAAACACTCAGGGCCTAATGGTCATTTCCAACCCTGCCCTCTCAATCACAATCAATCACAAGTCACCAGAGGCATTTATGCATATTAACCTCACCACACCTTCGCGGGCCAATAGGCAGTCAGCATCCAAACTGTGTTTACTTTAATTGTAGAGCACATAAAGCCGAGGGAGTTTAAGACTTAATGACAACATATTGAGTTTCAGAGACTTCAAGACACGCAATACAAGACTGACAGCTCCGACAAGCCAGAGATGTGACAGCCACAGCAGCTCAAAAATCAGTTCCTGGGGAAGATGATTAATACTAACATACTTTATACTGTCGGGGCACTATGGACGCAATCAGGTGACTCATACACACACAAGCAGCCGATGTGTTTTTCACATGAATGAAGAAGTTTCTAGATATTACATGATGAGTTGTCTTGTGTGGTTAATGCCAAAGACGTCAAACTATGTTCCTGTTTGTAAGGGGTCAAGTTGTTTCCAGGCATGCTCTGCAAAAAAGTGAGAAAAGTGAGAACTGTCGCAGGCCTCCTGAACCATGAGTGAGTGAAATCCTTAGTCTTAACACACACACACACACACACACACACACACACACATACACACACACACACACTCATCACTATTCAGAGTCTAGTCTGGGTTTTTTCTGACTCTCCATAGTCTGGCTAACGTTGGCTATGTGATTAATCAGGTTGTATCCTTGATGGCCAAAGTCTGACTGAACTCTTCAAAAAGTGCAAAATAAGCACAATTAGTTCTTGAAAATTATGACCAAGAACACAAAAATGGATGTGGTCAGTATTCTGTGTCATTGTGCCACAAACTCGCCAGTTAGGGCTCCGTTTGTCTTGATTGTTACAGTAAAAATTAATGTTACTTCATGCTCAAAGTCATGAAAAAAATTGCTAATTTGGTAACAAGTGCACTATGAAACAGAGATCTTAAGCTCATTAGAACAGAGATACACTTAACATATATCATTATGACAGGGTGCACAGGGACCATTTAAAGTCTTGGAAGTTTGTAGTACGTGTAGTGGATTTTACAGTGGTTCAAATATTATTACGAAATGAATCTGTTTTTTTCACCTTGGCAGTACTCAGTACTCAGTACTTCTCATCCTGAGGAAAATCCAGCGACTGATTCTAGTTTTTAAAGTAATTTTCAAAAAGACAAAATCACAAGTGAAACATTCACGGAATGGTGATATGCCTCAAAACATGCCACCTCTGAGTTTCAACAAACAAACTTTGAAAGTCCTTGATTTTTAGGTTCAAATTGACACTTAAAGATTCGAGAGTCAAAGGTGCTCATACAATATGTGCAGTGAAATACAGGGTGGCTGTACTCCTGAGGCTGGGATTAAAAGGCTGGTGCACAAAGAGGAATAAGATTTGGAATAAGAGTAAAAATAACAAAAAAATATATAAAGGGTAAAAACTGAAAAATAAAATGTATGTAGTGTACTGGTAAGTATTAAAATGTATAATGGCCCTGTGTGTAAGTGGGCCAGTATATAGAAATGTAAAATGTACTTATGTTTATCTTTCTACAGTGTATGCTCTGTGTGTGATGAGTTGGGTATTTATAACTGAATTGTAAGTCATGAATCAATTGTTTAATGTCAGCACGAAGCTGACGATCTGACCAGTGACGTGTCTCTTTTGGCCATGTGACGCCCACATGCCTGGACGTACATGCTGTGACATCAGGACGTTGACGCTGGTTCAGATCAACGACTTGTTGACTCTAACGAGAGGGGGGGATCAGCTTGCAGCTGCCCTCCCTTTTCACGACTTCATGGAAATCAGTGTAACTTCAGAGGGGTCACAGAGCAGACATTTTGTGCACGAAATATTGAATAAAATTACCCCTATTTTTTTTTTACTGTGTGTTAAAAGACCCAAATGGTGCTTTATGAAAACCTGTGAACATGCTCTACATGGGACCAGATGAAGACAGAAGGAGTCTTTACTCCTTTTCCACACATCCTTTTACTTCTGCTTTTCTATTTTCGGCACTTTCTTGTGTCTGTTTTTATAAATTTTCATACATTTTAAACTTGACCCTGGATGCTCTTGCATCTATTATTAGGTGTTTTTTTTTAATCTTGACTGTAGTGCACTTGGAGTTACATTGTAATAATGCACTGTATAATTACATTGTTTTGAGACACTGTGGTTGGCAGACCAAGGACTCTTGATACCAAACTTCCTCTTTCAGCCCATCTTGTAACTGAGCTGTCTAACTGTAATCCTTCATACCTGTAATGTGTTAAAGTAGCACCGCTCTGTCTTATCAGGGCACATTTGGCGTCATTGTTACCTGTTTCTTCTGTAGATAAAACTGAATACAAAATGTACACAATCAGGACACGTCTGAGCGGAGAAGACTTGTCAAGGTCGCTCTGATTTGTTTTCTTTCCTGCATTTAAAATCAGTAAATCAGAATCAGCTTACATTCCAACCAGATCACAACAAGACTGGAGGGAACAGTGGCAGACAAACCAAAACAAGCACAAGTTGCTTCTCCCCCAGCGCTGACGCATCTGAATGGGAGGACGAGTTGTTTTGGAAGACATCATAAGGCTTTGTTATGTGCTGTGTCGGAGGGGAATGTAGGGAGTTTATTGCGTGTTTAAGTGTGCAGATTCATCCATGGCCAAATACAGCATGTTTTGTCTTTAGGGCCAAAGAGTTGACTTGACATGTCTTGGAGTTTTTCATTGCATGGGTCAGAGTAATGTACAACACTGTGAAAACAAAGCAGGTAAGCGATAGCAAAAGGCTACAAAGTATTCTTGAGTTGGTCGACATACTGTATTGTTCAAGAAGAGAGTTTTGTTTTGATCAAATGCTTATTATACGCTGTAGGTTTAACTATATGGTTTCTTTTTTTTTGTTAAGATAAAAAAGAAAGATCAGCTATAGCAAGTTTCAGAAATGGTGAATTCTGTGTTGCAAAGCAGCAGAGTAGTGTCAGGCAAAGTGATGTTTGGGTGTGATACAAATCCACATCTGGTCTACATCTTATATACGGTACGAACACTAGAATAAGCTAATCAGTCAATCAATCAATTTTTTCATGTGTTTAAACTTTTGCAGACATGACTAACCAGATAACAGTGGAGAAAAGCCAACCAAAGTACTTTTCACGTAGTAACAAACTGAATGAATGAGAGGGTGATTGAGCTTAGTTGATCTAATATGTTCATCATTTATAAAGAAACCAAAATCTGAACTAGAGTTGTTTTTTTGATGAAGGGGCATCTGAATTTTAGATTTTAATCTCATTTCATTATATCCTCGAATAAGGAAAAAGGGAAGCACTTATGCTCTCCTGCTCTAAAACTCTTTGGAGGCTTTCTCTGCTCTGTGTGTGATGAGTGGGGTATTCATAACTGAATTGTGTGTCATGAATCAATCTTTTGATGTCTGCGTCAAGCTTACGATCTGACCAATGACGTGTCTCTTTCGGCTATGTGACGCCGACATGCCTGGATGTACACGCTGTGACATCAGGACGTCGGCGATGGTTCAGATCAGCGCCTTGTTGACTCTAAAGAGAGAGGGGGGGGATCAGCTTGCAGCTCCCCTCCCTTTTCAAGACTTCATGGAAATCAGTGTAACTTCAGAGGGGTCACAGAGCAGACAGCAGAGAGCTGCACGCCAAGCTGCTCCCCAGAATATTCTGCAAGGGGAAAAATACCATGTAGGAACAAACAACATCCCTAAACAACATGCAAAAAGAGCAGCTTTGTTTATGTCCGCTCCTCCCACGGTTGTAATTCAGGGTTCCACAAAATCTACTTGTTGCTTTGTGTTGCTTATGATCTGTCTCTCTTTGTTTCAGGGCTCTGTGGTGCTCTTTGTTCGTGGGTCTTCCTCAGCACAATGGAGGCTCCACACAGAGCCCAAAATGCATGATGTGATGAATTTTAACAAATAAATCAATCTGCAGTATCTTGAAGTGCCGTCACCACAAGCCACAGCTTGATTTTATCAGATATACAACAAAAGGTGATGATCTCAGAGCCTAAAATCTCTGAAATCAACACCTGCCGAGAACCAAACACTGACATTTGGAAGTTAGTTAGTTTAGTTTAGACAGTGAATTATTGCAGCACTGCTGCTCCATCTACGAGGGGAAACATTTGGTCAATGTGTATTTGACTCTGGTGTGCATTTGTCAGAGGGCAGAACGAATTTAATAAAATTTAGATTGAGATTCAGGCCTATGCCTCTTCAGGTGTCATTTAAACACATATACAGAAACATACTTCATAACAGAACATAATTCATCAAATTAGATAACTTATAGTAATGAGGATGTATGAGAAATTAGATAAAACTATTAGCATGTATCTGTAAGGCCTATATACACTTATATGGCATGGTCCTAATACATTAATAGTACATTAGAGCTCATTATGAGAATCTATGAGATGCATTATAGATATTGCTGTAGTATAAAGTGTCACTGAAGTGAAACATTGCTGTTCTGTTAAAACCATGTATCTCCAAAACACCAACTTTTAATGAGCTGAGAAAAACTGCTCAGTTTCAGCTTTGTGACATTTTTCAGATAATCCAGTGGGTTTTTAAATGGTTTATTTTGCTTAAGAATTAGGAGAGTTTTTTCTCAGTCCAGAAAGGAGCACTCAGTGATTCAGTTGATCTGAAAAAATCACTGCGTTTGCATGGTACAGATGCATAGCTTTCACTGCACAGTGACATAAATTGGAAATTGGAATATAAATTTAAATATACTGTGATTCAAACTTGAACTTTTATTGTCTGGCTTCTTGTCTGGCACTTTTCCAAGGCATCAATGAACCCAGTGTAGCTTCAGTCAACTCAGATTGAGGTTACCTGTTCAAACATACAGTGAATTGGTCAGACAGTGCAAATGTATTCCCTCTGTGTGATATGTGTAGAAGGCATATGCAAGTTATTTCCCCTCCCATGCAACGTGCACGTGGCCGGGTTGTTTGGTTGGGAGGTCTGGCTGCCTGCCAGGTCTGCAGGGAGAAACTTTCTCCTCCATAATGTGACAAACATGAAAGCAGTGTTCAGGAATGTATTTTTCTTGGAAGGAGCGCAAGATTAGCACATAGCTCTCTCAGAGCTGTGGAGCAGAAAAACAATGGTGGGGGTAAGCTGATGAGACGAGTAAGTTTTGACTTGAACGTGTTGCCCAATCGTCTTGCTTTTCCAGGGCCAAAAGAACACTATGTCCCATGAACGCAAAACAAACCAGATGTAAATACTCTAAGCAAAAATAGGGGGTGTGGCTAGTGTATAGAAGAAGGAGGAGACTTGAAATAAACTCAGGCTTCCTACAGCAGTAACTCCTTTTTAGTTTCTTTGCTCTCCTTTGCTCATTTTCACCACACGTTTCACAGTGACTTTCACATTTTGTATTTAAAATTTTATTTAAAAATGAGGACCTTTGCTCCTGCACACCTTGAGAGAGAGGTTTAAACTAAACACTATTAGCCGGACAGTGTTTCTAATCCCATCAGAGCAAAGTGTCAAATCATCTGATACCAAACAGCAGCTGAAACACTCGACAAATAATTTAATCAAATTTACACTTCTGTATCAAGCTGGCGCCCCTCCTCTAGTAGGGGAGAGGTTTGTTTTTACACAGAACGGACTGGATGTGTCATATGTCATCATGTGGAAGAATATTAATAACTGAAATCAGTCCAGTGATTATAATTTCAGCCTGTACGTGTCTGTACCAGCTGCTGTTTTGGGTTGTTGTGATTGGTCGGATTCTTTTGAATGTGAGCTTCAAGTATTGTTGGCAGTGGCTAAACCTGGGCTTCTGACACCAACAACTGATGTATTTAGCAGTGCCTGTATGAACTTGTTAAAGGTCTTCCTCCTCTTGATACACGACTGTTTCTCCTCAGAAGTAAAAGAACCACAGAAATCATCATCACAGCCTGAATGCATTTTGATCCTTGAAGAAATTACAAACTGTGGTCAGCGTGCAAGGTTTCCGTGTGTAATTTTTTTTTTCAGTTGATGCATTTAAGATAAAACATGTATAAACAATTGAGCAAACTCCTTAAACTTCTCCTCCTTTGCTAAAATAAAGCTGCTGTGATCAGCGCTACCAGCAGAGTATGTGGAAAGACTGGCATGAGCAAGAGCCAATGAGCCAAAACTATACCCAAACTGAAATAGGAACTAAAAACTGATATGTCTGGAGAAATAAAAACTGAAACAGAAACAGCTCAGGAAACTAAACTAAAAATAAACCAAAGATAAGATTAAATAGTCAAATACAGAAAGTAAAACAATTCTTCTGTAAAAGTGGAAGCAAAACAACAACCCAACTATTTCTCATTGCTGTCTAAACTGACGGTTGTTTCACTTCTCTTGCTCACTGCTGTCATAATGGCAACCATTAAGACAACTATAGATCTATCATAGATCTATAGGTGCAGAGCCCTTTAAATAGCAACCAATCAGAGAATGATAATTGTCTTCCTGCTTGAACTTGCCCTAAAAGCTCTATTTGAGTGTGGAGAAACATCCTGTTAAAAGTTATCAGCTCTCAGCGTAAAGGCTCCATGTAAACCTCTGTGGTGATGTTGGTCTCATATTGACAGAAGCTGCAGCGGCCATGTTGTGTTCTGTTCAGTCCTCGTAAAAATCTTCAACATCAACAGTAGGAGAGCGACCATTAACTGCCCAATTATGATGTTAATATTGCTGGTCTTTACAAGACATCAAGTGTTCACGCTGTTCTCATGGGAAGATGGAAATTTAGTTAACTTTTCAGATCTGCACAACAAATTTGATTCTTTTCCTTCTTTTGCAGTAGTGGGAGGTAACTAAGTACATTTACTCAAAATACTGTAATTAAGTACAGCTTTACTTCTACTCCACAACATTTCGCAGGGAAATACTGCACTTTTTACTCCACTACCTTTATTTAACAGCTAAAGTCATTAGTTACTCTTCACACTAAGATTTCACGCACAAAACATGCGATCAGTTTATAAATATGATGCCCTGTTTTAGACTAAAATACTCAACAGTATATGAAGCAGTAAAAATTAGCTCCACCTCAGCCACTCTTAAAGCTATGCTTTTATGTTAATGAATCAATAATATTACACTGACGAGGGGCATTTGTAAAATTACTTTTACTTTTAATGGAGTATTTTTATAGTGTGGTATAGCTGAATATGATCTGAATACTTCTTCCACCTCTGTTCTTATGCAATTTTGTTTGCTTGACCTTTTCTTTGTTATTCTTTAAGTCTGCCATTTTATTTATTTATTGATTTTAGTCTCTATGTTTTATGTAAAGCACTTTGAATTACCCTGTGTATGAAAAGTGCTGTACATTAAATATCCTTTCATGTAGGCAGAAAACATGTCAGCTAATACCTCCTCCACTGCCTGTTCACTTAAATTACCATAAAAATCCATTTTATCTTTCTCTTCCCTCTGCTCTTGTTTAGCATCTTTTCCTAGAACTTCTTTCCTAGCTCAGTTTTGCCATGTGTTGCTCTCTCTCTGACCCTTGACCTCCTCACTTCTGGTTTCCTGTGGTGTTGATTTACTGTAGGAACTGAGGCTTACTGTACTCCTGCACACGCTGCCAATGGCTCTGGATAAGGGTGTCAGCTAAAGGCCTAAAATGTAAATGTTATTGTGAGTGTAAGTTGATTCGGCCTGTCTAGGACTTGTTGTTGCCCCGCCATGAGAGGCTCCTTGTTTGGAGTGATCTGATCTGCTGAGGGGAGGTGTAACTCCCTGCAGGGAAAGACGACGGGCTGTGGTTGGTTGAAACATTAGGGGTCGATGTTAAGATGTCCTGCCTTCACTCAACAAGAGCTGATGGAGAGCAGAGCAACAAGGTGAAAAAAAATCATTTTAAAGTGTGTAAGTGGAAAAAGACAGACTTGCTATTGTTTATTGGCTCAAATATTCGAATTGGGGAGACACTGCAGTTATTGTGCTATTCTTGTCATATGTTAATAGGTTAGTCAGGAGAATGATTTTTAAAGAGAGTCAAAGAGGTCACTGCCCTGTCACTTCATTCATTCATTGCAGATTACATAAGGGAGTTACAAAACCTACCGTTCCTGACCCAAGACCAAAAAAACATTTAATCATCAGCCTGATTTTCTGCTGAAATCACTAATAACTACATTCAAGATTAAATATACTGTATGTATGTTTACCACCAACATCATGCTTTGGAAAGTTTTAAATGCTTAAACACAAGATCATATGTCAAGACAGACATCTGAACTCCTTTGGTGTTGGGACAAAACAATTCAATGGTTGTCAGGGACTTTCAAGCCTCTGTAGTTTATGGAAAGAAGGAAGTTTTTTTTTAGGTCTGTGTGGAACACAATCAATTAACCACAGTCCAGTTTTTCTATGGTTTGATGGTTTGATTTAGTATAAGAGGAGACAGACTGAGCTGCTGACCTTTACACATCTATTTTTGTGACCACAATGTTAAATGGAGCTAGTGTACTACTAACTGTCTCCTACATTATATATGTTATATATTGTATGTGCTGATAAACAATCCATTTACGGCATTACTTGGGAATTTGTGTTCAAACAGTAGAGGTTGGAAATGATGAGATGACCATGCTGTCAGGTTATTACTGTAGCAAAGAAAACGGCAACACTTTACTTTAAGTCTCCCATTTCCCCCTATGTAGCAGTCATAAACGGTTTATAATGCACTATAATGTAGTAATAAGCAGATATAAGTGTTTATTAATGTATTTGTCAACAGTTATGACTTCTCCTGTGTGCACCCATAATTGGAGGTGGCTTTATAAACAGATAACGAATGATAATATTGTAAAACACAGATGTAATAATATAAAATATTGTCTTCATGGGAGAAATTAGAATAGTTGACAAATACTGTACATTAATAAATACTTTAAAAATGTCCTTATATTTGCTTACAGCCACATTATGTGTTATAAAGTATTTATTAAATGTTTGTATACTGCTAAATAGGGAGACTATTTGTCTCATTCTCAGCATGTAGCCTACTTCAGATCCTTTTTGGTCAATTATCAGATCATCCTGTGCACTATGGTATCCCACAGGGGTCAATTTGTGGTCAACTTTATTTTGTTATCACACCAGTTCTATAGGTTATATAACACATCCGATAAAGAGAACACAGAGACCGTCTCTCCGTGGGTTTCTAATCATGTTCCTTCTCACAGTTCATCCTCTTATGGTCGTCCCTCGGGAGGAAGTGCTATCCTGGGTTCTGACGTCAGGCTTTATGGGTAAGTAAAACAAAGACTAATCGAGGGAAGAGCTCTCGTGTAAACAGAGTTGTTGTCATTGTCAATAAGATTTAGATAAGAAGGCAAACATGGGCTAAGGTCAAGTTTGGAGATTTGAGAAAAGAACAAGAATGGGAGCGAGAGCATTAGATTTAGTGTTGTATTTCTTCTTTTTCCCACAAAAAGACCACTTCCCTTTTTTTCAAATGCATCAATAAAGTCATGTTTAAAAATTTGAAGTATTTGTCAGGACATGATGACATCACCAATGTGAGTTTGAAGCAGTAGGCCATGTGACCCAATTTACCTCCTGAAGTAATGAAACCTGCCTTTAGCTTTGTGCACCAAAGATCTGGGTGAACTGCCTTGCTCAAGAGCACTGATACTGCAGTTGCTGAAGGATTTTAAAATAGGTCACAGAGGTCAGTGTCATGCATGCTCAGTCACTCTCCATATCCATTACTTACAGATTACATAAGGAAATTATTATTTCCCTCTCATATCTGTTTGTTTTATGACCACTCTACTCTTTAATTTAACTGTGTCTTCTGTTATGTTAGCTTCTTCTTCTAGTCATGTCTGCTTCACATGATCCTAATGCGCAGAACACTTTACATGCATTTAAAAAAAAAAAAAAGTTTTGGGAGCTTGTGATGTTCTGGTTACAAATATTTAGGTTCGATTGTCTACATTTCCATAGTCTGCAACCCAGATAATATTTTAGGACACGAGTAACAGTTGTCTTGACGTGATAAAGTTGTTTGTGGTGGAAATGAATTGAATTATAGTTCCAGGATACAGTGACTGCTTATAGGCTTACGTTTTCTGTATATTGTGACTGTATCTCTGTGCAGATGGACTAGATTGAAAGCAGAGCAGTGATCCATTTTTCAACTCACATTTTCATAGATAAGTGAAAGTGGTTTGGTTTTTATATACATGAGACGCACATGCCTCAACACCTTAAGAAATGAACACGAAAAGTGCAAACATGTATGCATTTGCCTCAAGTGTGATGTTTTCTCTGGTTTCTATGCTCTAGTTTTAACCCCAAATGATGCTACTGTCCCTCTGCTGTGTCTCCTTACTGTGTCCTTTCCCACAGAAAACCTATTTACGGCAGCAGTGACCTAAAACTCAGAGCTTTTGGAAAAGCTCTGTATAGAAAGTTAATGAGCAACACTCAAGACATTTGACCTTTATCCTGATTCTGGTCCTAACACGGCCTTTCAGATGATGTTTGAAGCTTCCTCTCATCAGGTAAATGGATACATTGAATTTATTTCCTTGTCACTTGTTTCCATTTCACTGGGTCCCGTTGTGCCTTGTGGTGCGTCTTGGCTCCTGGACAGGGACAGGGAAAATCATCAACTGATTCATGTTGGTGGTCTTTGCTCCTTCCTACAAGTAGGCAACTTGTTTGGCTTTGATAAGCAGTTTTTTTTTCCAAAAAGCTGCACCTAATGTTGGAATGAATCCCATCATTCCTGCCTACTTGAGGAATCACATTTGGAGAATCCCCTCCACTTTTCTCAACACCCCCAGTCACACTGCTGATTTACTTGTCTCCAAAGCAAAATTTCGAAGGTAACTTTCTGCGATGTGACCAACAAAAACGTTTGTATGACGCAGTGGGTCACATGGCACTAAAGGCGGCCGTATGCTTAAAACAAAAGTGAACATGTAGTTTTGACTGAATCTGAATCTGAAGACAAAGCATCTGAAGAAATCTGACAAAAACAAAAACTGAAGTCTATTAAACATCATAAACCTGCAGGAATCCTCTATCAAGCACAGCAAGTCTCCCAGTTCACTGTAAACAAATGTGTGATATTCATCTGTGTTTATACAAAAAAGATATTGACAATGGACACTGCAAGTGAAAAAACATCTTCCATGCACTTTAGGACAAATAGCACATCACACGAAGTTGTGCCGAAGTCACTTAAGCCAACTGGTAGAACTGCATTTCAATAACTTTTTTTTAAAAAAAAGTACATTCACACTTTACACCTCAATAAATTGTATGAAAATATGGTAATTTAAGGAAAAATCATTACTTTTCAGGAATAAAGTTTTTTTGCCTTATAATTAATCACTGGAGGTGATAGTTTACTCTTATTTAGCTGTATTTCATTGGTTAAACATACATATTTTTGCAGTGTGTGTTTGTTTTATGACCTTGGGCAGTCTTGGTATGTGGAGCTGCAGGAGACCAGAGCACAAAGGTGTGTTGTGCTTCTCCCATTGGCTCATGTGGGATGAGATGGTGTGGTGGGGTGAGCAGTGGGGTTGGCGGTTGCATCCCAGACTCATCAGTATTTACATGTGCACGTGTAGCTGTGTACTGGCTTGCATGAGCCCCTGTGTAGATGTCAGTTCAACCAAGTTTAGTGTGTCATGGTGAAGTTCCGTGGGAGGTTCAGTGTGCAGACAGGTTCACACTGCTGACACAAGGTATTTTATTAAACCTGTGAACAAAGGTTTTCATTGAAAGCTTCCCTGTCTTTCCTGTCTGTTTTCCTGCTCAGACACGCATTGTTTAAGTTCCTCTTTGGATAAACGGATGATAGAGGTGTAAACCCAGTCTGTTCTATCTGAATTACATTTTTTATCAACATAATGAGGAAAAATTTTTGTTTTGGCAATACAATATCCAGTCATAGCAACTAAAGCATGATTTAAAAAAAGGTGTTTTAGCTCAGGACTCTTACACCTGACTTAATTTGTGATGGTCTTTTTCGTTTGAGTGGAGCCAATTGCACAGTACAGTTGTAGATGCTTTTTAAATACGGTTTTCATGGATGCAAAGGTCATAGCTTTGTTTACAACATTTAAAAGTTGGACTGCAGTTTAATGTTACAGTAATAAAAGACCTTTTATGGCCACTGAGTCCTGCCCTTTGTACTTCTTTAATGTTAGCTTAATCTAACTGTTACGCAACTGTATTACTGTACAGGACCTAGAATCCATTTTCACTGACCTTGGTGTTTGTGAGCACTATCTCAGGTGCTTTCCACCTTGTGGGAGACATGCAGGTTATTAACTCAGCTGTGCAGAGCAATAAAGTTGACCGATGTGTAAAATTTAAACAGCCTGTGGAGGGAGGAGAAACAGAGAGTGAGATAAAGAAAGGGAAGGCAGAGGATTTAAACGGTCCCTGTATCACGTTCATGCCCTGAAGTCAAATATGTCCTGTATTTTTTTATCATAGCCAAACCACAAACTCTATTTTTAGTGAACAGACAACGGGCATGCTGTGACCTGACTCTGACTCTCATTGGCAGCTTCAACATGCGAGTTTAGGGGGATAAAAGCCTTGTTAGCTGTACATTATGTTCTGTTCTGTAACCACATCTTCTCTTGACATGGGGAAGTAAACACACGCTTAACCAACTTTACCACATCCGCTGAAACGAAGTTGTCATAAGGTGGTGATGACAGGCAGGATTTAGATTTATATCTTATCAACGGTCCTTTCATTCCTTTTCATATAGCAGTATTATTACCCACTCAGGGTCACAGTGATATTGAAAGGGTTTCAAATTCCAAGACTTCAAAACAAAAAAACACTGCCACCAAAAATTCACCATGTACTATTTACTGTGATCAGTACCATCAGTGGCTCTGTCTGGTTTATTAAGACATTTTCTTAAGATGACTCCCATCTTTAAAGCTGCAATAATCAACGTTTTTAGCGACGTTAGCAGCATGGCTCTAAGGATGACAATGTTAGTCTGTCGGTTGGTTGGTCCAGACTGAAATATCTCAACAACTATTAGAAGGATTTACATGAAATTTTGTACAGACATTCATGGTTCCCAAAGGATGAATCCTACTGACTTTGGTGATCCTCTGGTATTTCATCTAGCAGGTCAAAATTTTCTGTCCAATACTTTTGCTTAGAACCAAATACCTGCAAACCTAAAGACTTCCCATCATCCTCAGCTGTACTTTGTTCACTAATTAGCCAAAATTAGCATGCAAACATGTTAAATTAAGATGGTAAATATTATACTTGCTAAACACCAGTATGCTAACATTGCCATTGTGAGCATGTTATGGATACTGATGTTGGTATTTTGCTAAAAAAAATACTGTGCTTAAGTATGGCCTCACAGAGCCGTTAGCATGGCTATAGACTCTTAGTCACAGTGACACTGTGTTATGTGAACGGGGTTGCTCATCAGCTCCACTGAGCGCTATAGCAGGCAGCTATTTTCAGCAAAAAAGCTCAGATAAACAGACAAACAGGCAAAGTTAGCAAATAGTGAACATAAAGTGACCATTTAGCAGCTAAAGAGTCAGATATTGCCCTTAGGAGTTGGTGGAGACCAAAACAGAGGTAAAATATACTAACCTAATGAGGTTAAATGCCATCAATCAACTTGACAAAGTGGGTGCAATTTATTTTGCAATATTATATATCATATTCTGGAATCTCATTTGTTCCATCTGTTTATGCCATGGACATACATGTAGATATCTTAAATATCTTTCCAGTTGTTGGTATGTTTACCTGACATTTACAGCACCTCAGTCCAGATGTGAAACCAAACATCAGGCTCTGCTCTAACATCCATTCATCAAAACATTAGCACGTGGAGGTGGAGGAGGCCGATGATGCGGCTGTCGTGCTGCCCGTACCAACTCCTAAGATTTAGTGGGTGCTTCCTACAGAAAGCACAAGGTCAAAATGGATCCCAGATGATTTTCTACATAGCAGAACCGTCCTCTGAGTCTTCATCATGGAACATATGTGACATGTTATGTCTGCTTACATTTAGCAGTGATGTAGGAGGGAAAATACGATGCAAATGGGAAGCTGGGAGGATCAAGCTTCATTGAAAGAGAAAACAAGAGTAAAACACGAGAAGCTTGAAAGTGTTGAGCTATATCTTTTCCAGTTAAGTGGAAAACAGACCGATTCCATTATCCCAAAACCATCAAAGGATTTAAGTAGTTCACTTTAGTGGAGCTTTCATACGTGGACCTTTATTCAAGTACATGATTGGACAGTTATCAATACTGGCTGCTCTGGAGATTCGCATTCATCACCTTTCACTTAGTTTCACTTTAAATATTCTTTGAATTATAAAAAACAAACAAACAAAAAAACAACTCATGACAGTCCTATATTAGCAACCCTATAGATGGGGTAATAAAATCAAGATAATTCAAGTTTTTTGATGCCTGCTGACATTAAAGCACAACTTAATATCAGTGAAGCAAACACTCTTTGAGCCCTCAGTTGTATTTTAGGGACTTTAATCATTTGGAGTCCTTATTCTGATTCTGATGGTCTTTAATCACAACTTGTCTTGCTTGTGAAAAGCGAAACTAAAAGTATTTACTTCTCTCAATGCTGGTAATATAGATAAGATAAATCCGTGGTCAGCAAGTTCATGCTGTACTGTAGAGGGGATGTGTGGTCTGAGATAAACAGATTGGTGTGATGCAAAGCATCCTGAACTGCAGACAGACTTTGTGTGGAAGAGAAGACACAGCTCCAGCCCTAATAGAAACGATCCATAAATCTACTCCAGACCTCAATTTAAATCTCTGAAAGTGTCATTGTGCCTGACAGGACATGTTTACGCAGGTTATCACTTTAATTCTGGCTGAGACAAGACTTACTATTGTTAAGTTGGTCTTATTAATGTGAGTGTAACCACAACTTGGGGCTGTTTTTAGTGTCAGCTCACTGCAGCAGCTCTGTGTGTGGGCAGACTATTCTTTATTTTCATTTTCATTTCAGGTATTTAGCTAATGCTCTGTTCCAGTGGGCAGGGAGCTTCGAGTTCAACATCACAAACATCTCAAGGAGGCAGTTTCAGTACATTTGGAAAGATATCAGTGTCTCCACGGACATTTTTTTCTAAATTCAAAGCTATCACAGTGGAACGAGTGCAGGAAACTGATTTTTCATCATCTGCCACTGAACATTACACTGAGAGACTCTTAATATAATAGGAGTGGGCTTGTCTGATGATAATACATAAACTCAGCGAGGTAAATGAGAGGGATAGGAAATTAGTGACTGGTTGTATGAAAACCTGCAATATCTCTCCATGGTTGAGGGCTGCTGCTGTAAACAAGCAGCTGTAAAATGGCTCAGCACTGCTCCTCTTGAGTCTCCAGCGGTGTCAACATCACCTTTGATCCTGATCACTGATTAGAAGCCAAGCAGCTCTTCAACACAGTTAATGTAGATTATATGTGTTCCCTGCCACTGAGCTGTTGTAGTTTTAGATTTAGCAGATTGGGTAAATTGGGTGATTAATGCCTACAGACTTCAGAAAGGTCCTGGGCCGTTTGCAAGGACCAGGTTTACTGATTCTTCTGAATAACTCCATCCATAGGCTATCCATATTTTACTGGGTCTGGCGTTTACTTTGTAGAGTTATCCAGTAAACCTATTTTTTTAGCGGTGATACGAGCATGGCTCTATGGATTGCAAGTTTGATCAGTTGGTCCACTACTGAAATATCTCAACAACTATACATTGCTCTGAAATCTGGTACAGATATTCATAGTCTCCAGAGGATGAAGCCTAATCATTGTGATGATCCCCTGACCTTTCCTCTAGTGCCACCATGAGGTTGACATTTGTGGTTTTTAGGGAAATTTCTTCACAACCGTTGGATGAACTGCCATGAAATTTGGTACAAATATTCATAGCCCCCAAACTGTGAATCCTACTGATTTTGGTGATCTCCTGACAGTTTATCTGGTGCCATCAGCAGGAAAGTTTTCACCTATCCCGTGAAATACCTCAACATCTACTGAACGCATTGGCACAAAGTTTTGTACAGACATTCATGGTTCCCAGATGATGTGCTGGTGATCCCTTGACTTTTCTTCTAACGCTGCCATGAGGTTGAGGTGACTCAACAACTACTGAAATTGAATTACAACAACATTCGGTACACACATTCATGTCTCGAGATGATTTGGAACCACTTTGGTGATCCCTTGAATTTTCTAGTGCTATCATGTCAAATTTTAAATTTGTCCAATATTTTAGTTTATGACCAAATACATTTTAAAAACTAATGACATTCCCATCAGCCTCAGCTGTACTTTGTGTGTAGCGCAAATAAGCAAATGTTAGCATGATAACACAAAAAAACTATGATGGTGAACATGGTAAACATATTTGCTAAACATCAGCATGTTAGCATACTGATGTTAGCATTTAGCTCAAAGCACCATTCTGTTCAAATAGCCTCTCAGAGCTGCTAGCAAGGCTCTAGACTAAGTATTGGAACAGGACTTTGCTTTTACTAACTACTGCTTATACTTACTACTCATACTACTGCTGCTCTTTTTCTTTTTGATCTCATCTTCCACACAAAGCCTCAGCGCTGAGAGAGTAACAACAACCGGCTGTGGTGTCACGACTGGAGGAGTGCGTTGTTTTTGTTCAGCTCATCCCCCTGGAGAGGCTACAGTGTCAGAGATTTGTACAGGCGAACGGGGTTGTTTTTGAAGAACCAGTGCAGCAACTTCAGACTGGGAAACAGTACATGACGTTGTTTTTACTGTTTCAAATCTCTGTTTGGCTAATAGACGTGAGAGCACCGGCTGCATTTTATATGTAGACAAAAACAAGTTTATATAGAAACAATCAGAAAGAGACATAACAGACACATTGTGGATAAAAAGTTGCAATGATGCACTTATGACAAAGATATAATGAAGTAAAATATAAATCATCATTAACTAAAAGTGATCAAGAATAATAAACTTTACTAAAAATAAAGAATTTCAAGCATTTTTATTAAGATTTTATTTCAGTATTTTGATATTTTAGTAGATTTAATAATATTGTCAAATATTTGTTATTTTTGTCATGCTTTTAAGCGTCATTATTGATTTTCCCCCTCAGTGTTTTTTCTGTCGACACGTGCTGAGGCGTTGTTTTCCTCCACTAACACACCCTCAGACTTTTGGAGAGTGGATGTGACTTTGTAGAACTGTAGCCTGTTTGCTAACGATAGAGGGGGTTAAACAGAGGACAATCTCCCTCCTCCGTCATGACCACAAATCTGCACCACCACCATCTTCCCCTTTCCAACCCTCCACCACCACCCCACCCGCAGGCTCACAGCAAACTGCTACTTCAGAGGAAGTCCTGCTGGTCCCGTGTCGAAGGGCAACAAAACAGGCTCTTCTCTCAGCTGGTGAGAGTGCAGGGATGAAACTGAGGCCCAACACCCCCTCATCCTCACCTCTCTGTGTCTCTCCATCTATTCCTCCATCCCTCCCTCTCAACTCTCACCCCGTGTTTGTTTTTCATTGAAAGGAAAGCTGAAACCTGTCGGGTTTGTTTTTCTCCTCCTCTTGGCCAAGTGCCTGCTTTTAAAGCCCAGGTGCTGGCGAAGAGGGAGTCATCTTTCAGAAAAACACGAGGTGGATCGCTGGCTCATGGGGAGGAGAGGAGTCACAGGAGGCTGACACGGCTGGATTTAAAGTCTCAGTCATGTTTGGATGTTTTCATCTCTCAAAACTGGTTGGACGGTCCGTCAGCTGCCAGTCAAACAGTCAAAAACACATTCTTCTGTGCTGACTTCATTTGTACCCAGATTTGTTTTCCTCACTCTTTTCATAAAAAACTTAAAACTTAAAAAATAAGATAGGAACATTTCTCCCCAACATTTGTCCTGCTGAGTCCTCTGAGAGGAACTTTTACCTCAAAGTTTACATGGAACACATTCTGCATAGCATTAGAGACTTTTTTGTAACAACAGAGAAAACATTTCTCCAACCATATACTGTACCACTTCTTGTCCTACAATGACAGACAATTTACAGTAAGATAAGAATGTTTTTCTAACTTTTTGTTGTAATATCATAAAATCATTTGGTTTATAAAATGTGAGAAAATAGTTAGAAAAAATCATATTACAAGTTTTATAAAGCCAAAGGCGACATGACACCAACAGATATTAAGTTAACAATGAAATAAAACACAGAAAAGCATAAAATCCTCACATTGGAGCAGCTGAAACAACGAAATGTTTTGTACTTTTGCTTGAAAAAAAAAAGAAATTACTTCTACTTACAATCAATGAATGGACAAATCCTTTCAGCTCATTCTTATCTTGACTTTGTTAAGGACATGGCAGACTACGCAGCGGCCAATCATAAGTTGTCATCTTTCATGACTTGTGTGACATTTATAAGTGATCAGAAGTGCCGGGGACCACCTTCACTGTTGCACCTGACAGTACCAATGACATATGTTTACATATAAAAACACGGTTTTATGAATAATGGTGCGTATGGTTGTCTTCCACTATGACACACTACATGTTCCTGACGGCCCATGTCTGTCGGGTCAGACCATTATCGGGCTGATATCGTGTAGCCTGATCCCACATTAAGGACCTTTTAGGCACGTCTTCTGCCCACTTGAGAGGGAACATTTTGCCTAATAACGCAGGTTTTATTTGGTG
This sequence comes from Oplegnathus fasciatus, assembly GCA_003416845.1. NCBI lineage: Eukaryota > Metazoa > Chordata > Actinopteri > Centrarchiformes > Oplegnathidae > Oplegnathus > Oplegnathus fasciatus. The sequence goes on along the minus strand of NTHP01000009.1, from coordinate 2,084,200 downwards.
TGTTTTAACAGGAGCAATATGTTTTTCTTACCTAACTCAACAGGTAATGATTTCCACCTGAGGGAACCCTTTTTTCTTGTATCACAGAATGGGACATTATTCATGTAACTTAATCTAAAGTATTTTCCAACATACACACGTTTTCTCTTTACAAGATACGAACATCTGCCTTAGTGCTTGCCTTTACATGAAAGGGAAGCTTTTCCTGTAATGATGTAGGGAACTATTACTACTGACATGACAAAGAACAGTTTTCTTACATTATCAGGACTTTTTTCTTTCTTTTTGTTTCAACATTCCACACTCCAGTGGACTTTTTTGTGCTAAAAGCCTGTGACTAACGCATAACCACATGACACCAATGTTAGACGCCGGCAGGGGTTTTCCCAACATTTCAGGAGTCAGGTTAACATGTAAATACTTGTACGGTATCACTGTTAAGCAGAACATGTAAGTTGGAGTTCCCCTTTCATTTCAGCCAGAAAAGTGATTACTGTCATGTTACATCACGGGTGTGTGACCCTTACTGATAGCAAAAGTCATCAAGCTACATTTGAAAAACTTTATGTTTTAAAGTCTTGCACTCTACCGTGAGAGTAAAATCATGGTATTTAGAGTGTTTTGGAATAACTGAAAAAAGCTGCACAGAAACTACAAACACACTGGTAAAGTTCTCGGTACAACTGTCACAGTAGCTCTGTGTCCTCAGCAGGGAATGTTTTGGGGAAACAGAAATGGGAAAACAGACTCAACCCCTGATGTACCCCCCTGACAACATACACCAGAACCCCATGGGAAATGCAGGAGTCTCCTCCTCCTCTCTGCTCCTGCAGCCAAAAGCCCAGCTGGAGAGCCATAAGGTCACTCAGCTGATTTAATCCCCGTTCCAGGTCACATAAACACACAACACTGGGAAAACGACCAATAGAAGTTGACGTAAATGCTCTGAGGATTGTTATGAAGCTGAATTTACTAATTTTTGGCAACAAATATATGTTCTGTTTACCCTGTAACAGGATCCACAGCTTCAGATGACAGTGAAGTTCATAAATTTGATCTAATTTGTGTTTACTGATCAATCAGAACGTACCATGCTGCATAAAAACAGCTAATTCTTTTGACCTTTTTAATGCATTACAACGTAATAATGAACTCTGTGTTAAAATGAAGTCATTTCAGGGGCATTTTTGAAAAATGATTTCACCTTTTCTTTATGTTTCTTGTGTTATATGATAGTCACCAGGACTAAAGGTCATATAGGTGATTAGGCTTGTTTTTACCACTGCCTCACTGAGTGGTGACAAATACAGGGGGTGGACCAAAAAATAGGAACACCTGATGTAAGTACTAGCTACAACCCTGTCTACTAACATTACATTTATATATTGCTAAATTGTATCCCAGTTATGTTGTGCTGACAAACAAAAAAATGTAATCCGGTTGGCATTACATTTCTTTCAAAATGCATTTGCTGTTACAAATTAGTTGTATATAAATGTAATTTCTAGGAGACGGGGTTGAGTATACTAGTGTGAAGCTCATCATTTTTATTGAGACTGTGTCAGAGAAGTTTGGACTGAACACACAAACGTTTTGTGCAGCTACAAAGTCCATGGTAAAAAAAAAAGCAGCCACAGTGCCATTTTCATTGGATGAAAATCGAGTTAAATTGAGTTTTTTCTTTTGCAAATCCACCTCCAATCGGCACAATTTTTAAAATGTTAATATCAAATTCATTTATATTCATTTTCTATGCTTGTCTCTATTGTTGTTATACATCACTGACTGTTTCCTTTAGTTACACCATTCATCCTAAAGTAAACCCAACGTTTCAGAGAGTTCTGCAACATTGCATCTGTCCTGCATTACACTGTGACCGCACCATGCTCATTTTCTTGTCAGTCAAACGTACAGCAACACTTCCAATGCACAGACCTTTGCAAAACAACTGCAAGGGATTATGTAAGAAGTTTCTGGTCACGCAATACGATAATATGAGACAGAATGATAATGTACTGATGGTGGAGATATAGTAGGGGTGGAGAAAAAGAAAGGGATGGGGAAAGTAGTGAAAAAGGAGAAAAAGAGAAGGACTTAGGAATAGAGACTGAGAGAAAGGAAGACTAAGAAGAGGAGAAAACAAAAAAAGAGCAATGTATTTGAGAGAAAGGTGCAAAGAGACAAATTGAGAGAAAGAAGCATGCAAAAAAACAAAGAAAAGAAATGTATGGAGGCTGAATAAGAGAGATGGAGATTGTGAAAGGAGACACAAAAAACACAATACTTATTTGGCAACAGTTTTTTTTTATTAAACCTAAGGCAAAAATACCATAAAAATCAGAAAGAGAGAGAGAAAGAAAAGGGGAGCAGATTGAATGACCAGAGGCATGTTTGTTTTGTACACCTCTTTTTCCTTATCATGAGTGTCTGTCAGTTTGTGTTCGTATGTCGTGATGAAAGCAAGACCGGGTAGGTGATGCCATCTGTGGGACTGAAGCACGGCGAGGACTCCCTGTACCTGAAACCAGTGAAGCGCAGGAATGCTTCTGACACAGAAGGCCTATTGTGGGTCATATCTGATTTGAAATCAGCAATAGCGAATAGAAAAACAGACTGACTCTCGGATGGATGGAGGAATGAAGACAAACAGATAAACTTGGTGACCTGCAGTGAGAACACAAAGTACCTGACTGTGGAGCTGCGACAGGTGGATTAGCTGTAAGAACATCCCGTAAACAAAACCATCCAGGTGAGCTGCTGTACGTTCAAGTCCTGCAGAGCAACAATACACATAAAAGGAACAGCATATGAAATATTAAAACCTCCTTTCAACCTTTGAAATCTCAGTTTTTATTCCATGAATTGTGAATCAATTTTTGCTGCATAAAAGGTCTCACTTTAAGCAATAATGTATAATGAGGTGACCTAAAATAGAAAAGTAAAGGTTGAGGTGGAAGAGCAGAATTGCATATTTTCCATATCAGGACACCTTGGAGTCTGTTATCACATCCATAAAGCCACTGACTAACAAACAACAAAACTATGCTGTGTTTTAATCAGCCAATCAGAAACAAGTATTTTCTGTCGTCAAACTGGGATATCTGACCTGGATAAACAAAAACATGTTAATAAATTTGTCAACACACACTGGAGGCTTTGTGACCTGAGCTGAGGGTGAGCCAGGTGCAACAAACAATGTGTACAGTTTGTTCACATTTATGAGGAAGTCACACACAAAGATGTCACGATGAAGCCTCATGTGATGTGACACAGATGAGTTGAGTTGAGGACCTGGGCTTAGAGCTTCAGATGCAACATGTCCTCAAATAAATACTAAAAAAACAGAAATGTGCACATATACCAGTTTATAGCACATGCAAACACACACAGACTGACAGACACACATGCTCAAACACATATTATCTGCAAACATTTTAAAGTAAACACGTGTGCATGAACAGGCACCAAATTAACAAGTAATACACCAACACGTGCACAGTAGAACACAATGATAAATACAGCAAACAGAGTGACAACTGCTCTGCTGAATACCAGGCATATATACTACACACACACACACACACACACACACACACACACACACACACACACAGGCTTCCTCTGTGCAGCACCAGCTGTGTTGAGGCTCCAGACATTTAAGTGTGATAACATATGGAGGATGTGCGTGCCGAACTGTGTGCCAGTGTGTGTGTGTGTGTGTGTGTGTGTGTGAGAGAGAGAGAGAGAGAGAGAGAGAGTGGGCGGCCTTTCTGCATGTTTTTGCTTGTTTGGACTAGTGTCTGTGTCTGTATTCATTTATGTGTGCGTGTATGAGAGCTGCGTTTGGCTAGCGTGCACACAGACTGTCACTGTTGTTCAGCCTGCTTGTCAGCGTGTGTGGAAAGTTGCCGGTTTGAATCCCAGAGCAGTACGAGCAGTGTCAGAATACACATAAGGATTGACTGTTATAATGTGAATGGAATAGAATACATTTAAAAATGGGTAGCTGCACCAGTAAACAGAATAATCTACAAGCCTAAAGGTGTTTCCAGGGTGTGTGTGTGCAGAGCTCAGCAGACCCTCCCTGCAGAAATTCTTCTTAAAATCCTGAAACAACAAACCAAAGTTGCTTTCTAATGACACTTGCCTGCAGCAGTCGGCAACAAAAAAACAGCTTTGACCTTTGACCCCTTTACTACAGGCTGCCTGCAATATTCGTGATAAAGATGTCTAAACTGATTCTACTTTTGATCTTATTAGGAATCAGTCAAAAAGAGCATCAAGTGGCTGAAATGTAAAAAATAAAATATTTAAATTTTAGGAGCTAACAGTGACATTGTGCACATTCTCTGCATGTTATCTATGTGTAGTCTAATTGGAACATTTCATTTCTATTCAAGAGACTTCCTGTGAAAATATAATGCCTCAGAGACTTGACGTGAATCTGATGCACAATTTGTGTCATTTACAAAGCAGCTATTTCACATACAGCATGTGTTTCTGTCAGATTCTCATCTCATGCTCTCACTTTCACTCTTCGCCACAGCTCATATTATTGGCAAATGTTCATATTGTGCATGTTCTCTTTCTTTTTCTCTTGATACTGCTGTTACTGTACACTGTAATCTATTTTGCAATTTGTGTTTAGCACAAATTATCAATAAGATTCTTCTCTTTGCATTGTTTTGTGTTCCTTTACATTTTGTTTATCTTATTGTGTGTCATATATTAGTTACATTATGCTCCTCAGTCTTCTCTGTGGAAATTCACTGCTGAAATTGTGAAAACATATGACAAAAAATAAACTGGCATGCGTGTTCACAAGACTGACATGTTCAGACGTGAGCTGCAAAAATTTTGCAAAGCACTGGACAAAGTCGTTTCAGCATCAGCCTGAACAACAAAGGGGAAGTGAAACTAAAAACTGTGTGTGCGTGTGTGTCAGAGGATGCAGACAGCTGGGAACATCGGGCCCCGCCCACCGCTACTCTCATTGGCTGTGCTGTTGTCAAGCGCATTTAATAAGAAAACAAGTTGCTGCTCAGCCAATCAGGACAGAGCTAGAATTTCCCCTGACATGCCACAGTGTCTTATCTATGGTGACATCACATGGCCCTTTAAACGGTAGACCGCAGACTGAGTTTAAATGGCCTGATGAGACAGAACACACCTAGGAAAACAAAAAAAGTTAGACCGACAGTCGCCCTACTTGCAGGCTTATGACAATGACACCCTGTGGCACTTTTGACCACAATGCATTTTGTATTTCGATCATCTTTTTAAATGTATACATTTCTCAAAGGAGCTTTGCCATGTGTGTGTTCATTGGCTGCTAAAGACACTCATTAATGGGACCCACAGCTGGAGAGAGTCAATAAAAATTCAGTAGGATTATTATATTAAAAAGTGGGGAAGAGGGCGAGAAAAAAGGCGAGGCCCACTACTCTAGCTATGGTTCTGGATCTGCTAGTCTACTATATGTTTTAATGATTTTTGTGTTTAAGCAAGACATGATTGGTCAGGAGCACCACTAGAAATTTTGATCTTTTATAAAAACAGCTCAGCAACAGCTCTGAAACAATTAATATATCTCATATCTGGGAAATTGCAGGAGCCCTGTGCACACTGCTCCCCCTTTGCTAATAACAGTACAGTATTTGGAGCCTTTGGATCAGTTTAGTGAGTGTGGACCTTTTTTCTGCTTTTGTGCTAAATCCAAAGAACAAAAAACACACAAACTGAGTCAGCTGTTTATATTTGTCATCATGAAAATGAAAATTAAATTCTGCTAAATCATCCTCTGCATGTAAACAATCCTCATTATTCAGTAGCAGTGGGCAGCCATAGTGCAGTTTCTCAGGGACCATTTGAGGCCAGTTACTTGGCAGGCAATGGCAATGGCAGGAGAACCCCAAATACCCAACATGCATGTCTTTTTTTGTTAATATGCACACACATAAACATGAGAACAAAGAGCAGGGTTTGAGGGTTTGGTTGAGATTTGAGTTACAAGGCGACACTGCTAACCCCTGAGCTACTGTGCAGAAATAATCAAAATCTCAGTGATTAAGTGCTACAAACAGATCACACAATGTTACAAAGAATTGGCAGCCTCTGTCTCACGCAAGTGGAACCACATTTCCTGCAAACTGTGTTTGGGAGAGGTGGAATCCAGGTGAGGGGGCAGATAGTTTGTTTATGGCCTTGCAGAGGGGAAACTCTGGGACATCCAGCCACTGGGTGAGAGGTCACAGCCAAGTGAGTGACTGGTCAGCAGGACAAACTCTGCAGCCTCTATTTGTCTGAAGGGCTTCTGTTCCAATATATATATATATATATATATATATATATATATATATATATATATGTACATTCTGGAAAGAGAGCTTATAGTGCAATTCATTGATCCCTGTGGTGAGATTCTGTTATATGATTGTTTTTTCCTGTTTCCTGGAAAGTTGTCTCGATTCAAAGTTAAATTAATTAAACATTACACTCAGGCCAATAATCAGGCCATTGGCTTTGATTTGTAGTTGTTCAACGAATTCTGCTTTTTAACTCAGTATAAGCACGACAAAGTCACATATATGTTATTACAGGATTGTAACATCTGCTGGCACTGATCTCTTTCCATGGCATCACGGTGTGAAATCAGGATTCAGGATTTTTTTGATACCCTAACATGTAATAAATCTATTCTGCTTACAGCCACATGACTGTCTAGATAAAATGCCATTAATCAAGTGTTGATCTTTCAGTGACAGTTATCCACAGATGACAAGTGTAATTTTTAATGGCTCTGGGGCTCTGGGGATTGTTTAATTCTAAAACTGTTGATCAAGCTACATGAGGTTGCACCTGAAGAAATAAGAACAATGCCGATTTTCAACCCACTGATTTTCCTTTGTGACCTTTTGAACCGAGTAAAGTTCGTATCGAAAGTTCCCTCAACCAGCCTGCTGTCTGTTTTTTATGCAGGTGGAGATAAAACCAGCCGTACACGCCCCCGTGCTGCCAGCAGACGCACCCTCCAAAACACACAAACCTACTGTGATGCACGTCGCGCATGGTGAGAGGAGAAAAGTGTTTCCTGTGTTTCCTGTGTTTCTTGGCTGTGACTGAGCATGTGACTGATCAGCTAGTGTGGACCAGCCCCCTCTGCCTCTGGCTTCTGTAATGTACATGAAAACATGCTGACTCCTGCCCTTTGTTTTTCATTTTGATGTGTGTGTGAGAGAGAAACAGCAGTGAAGCAAATGTTGATTTACTATGTAGTCATAGATGCTAACAAGTCAGATAACATTTGTTTGTGTTTATTATGCAAATGTTTAGCTTTGGGGAAATGACGTTGATTAACCCCTTCATCAGAGCATTGACTCTGCAAACTTGCAAAAATTCAAAATTCATTCATGCTGGAACTTTGATGACTGCTTGTGGGTCATGTGACACAGTTAATAAAATAGCTTCCTCCACTTCAAACTCTCTGGTTATTTCCATTCCCTCAAAGATCAGTCAAGACTGTTTGCAATTTGTCATTGGTGAAAATTTCCCTTGTTGAAGTTAACCCAAGTTAAATCATGTGCAAAAGCACCATGCAATATTACTTTGACTCTTCAAGGCGATTCCTTTTCAGTAAATTGATTTCAGAAAGAAATTTAAATCTTGTAAAAGCTGGTGTAGCTAACTGAGCCCAAACACATAAGATTGTTAAGTAGCCACTAAACTTACTGCAGGTCTTTTTTTGCCAAATTATCTCCCTGCACTGGCATATAACTGGTTTGGATAAGTGCGACTTGGTACCAGTGTAATGTTGATTGTTGTTGTTCTTTTAATGTTTTGTTTCAGGATCGGTACATAGGACACAGGTAGGAAAGGTATAATGAAATTTGACACCATCCACCTGATGTACTCTGTGACACTGGGAATTAAATGTCAACTTAAGTTTAAAAGAGTTTGTAAAACCGGATTAAAAGTGATTTTTTATTACGCCACAATGCCATGTGCTGAAGATATGTTCGAACTTCACCTCCTGCATGCTCACTTACAGTACAAGCTTGCTGGAGTAACAAAAGTAAACAATAAACTGCACAAATGTATTGAAACGTGTTCATTCACTTTACATAAAGAGGGTGTTGGGCTTGTACAAATGCATAAAATGTCTAGGGAATGCTGCATGTATTTTTACAGTGTGACAGCATCTGTGCTAATTTGAGGAAGTTTTCTCACATTTTCCCTCTTAAACTCCAGAAAGGGAGTCAAGTGTCCTTGAAGGAGTGGGAACTTAATGGGAAGTTGGCTCACCAGAATACCTCACAGCTCCCCAACAACAGGAAAGGGCCTTGTAAACTTGGACCACTCTGGCTAAACTTTGTGTTTGCTCTCAGAGAAAAGACATTCTCGCACTGTGGCTGAAAACATTTTACTGCGTCACCACCATCGCCACCAATCAACCCCCCTAAAGATGGTTCATTAACTGGAGAGAAAACATAACTCTGTATTTGTGTGACAATGTTTAACTGTTTGCTGGGACGAGGTAATCTTCTTCTCAGCACAGAGAAACCACAAAGTATCAGACTTTCTCATCCTGTTTCAAGGGCCTGGTCACATACAGTTTTAAATCCTATTTTCCGCCCCTGTACATACGCAGCTCAAGACAGCTAGAGCTCAGAGTGTGTCTGGGGTACACAGGAGGAAGTGTGTGTGTATATATATGTGAGTATGGTTGTTTTTCTCTTTTTGCGAGTACCAGTTTGAGTTTTAGACCACCAGAGTCAGAACGTTTTGTGAACTGAGGTTGTTTCAGACAGTCTTTACTTCTACAAAAGGGAATTATAGTATAAAGACTTATAAAAAGTCTTAAAATTAGATTAGAAATGGTTTAAGAGATTAGAATTAGAACTAGATTCAGATTGAAACTTTCAACTACATATTGCAAGAAGTTAGAGTTTCATTAAGATTTAGGAGTAAGACTAGATTTATGATGTTTAGGTTAGGCATGAAGTGTTGAGGTTGGATCTTTCTTTCAATATCATGTTAATGATCTGAAAGAAACAACAGTCAAAGCAGCAGCAATTAAATGATCAGACTTCTGATCAAAAACTTGAGAGAATGATGTTAAGTTGAGGGCCAGATATAAGAGAGTGAATACAGACAATGGCAGGCCCTCATAAGTACACTAATCTTGATATGTGTGTGCGTGTGTGTGTGTATGCACATATGGGAGGAAGAAGTCAGAGGAAGGAGGAGGCGGGGGGTGATGTAGCTCCCAGCACTGGCTCACGCCGGTTTGCGCTGCTTCTTGCTGGCCCAGCCCCACAGCGAGGTTGCGAGGTTAGCGGAGAGGCGGACGGATTTGGGGTGGGGAGGCGGGTTAGAGAGGGGGGTCATTTAGCGCCTCGACTGCCCTTTGCAGCATGGAGGGCCTTAGCAGAGGCGCCCGCTGACATGCCGGGCAGATATGCATGCAGCGGGCCATCACCCCTTCCTGTGTGAAGAATCAAGGCTAAGATACTCAGGCGCGTCATATGGATTCTGGTTTATGCATCACACTATAGATGCACACATGTGTACATAGACACATATGCACACACACATGCAACAGAGGCATATAAAGATAGTTCTCACGTGCAAAAACACACGTGCCCTGCATGGTTATTGTCACCATGTGGTCATTTTTAATGGATTTCCCCTTTTCGTTTACATTTGAACTAAGTTTACACAACACAGAAGAAGCAGAACTGAAAGTTAAATGATCATGACTTCTGTTGAGTCAGGCATGTAACAGCAAATCTCTGCACTTGTTGCAGTGAGCTGAACTGACTGAGAGATGGGTCACTTGCACAGCTGTTTAACTCAAACACCAGCAGCAGCAGCAGCAGCAGCAGCAGGAGAGTTACTGCTGTGTTTGGTCACTTTTAGAGGAAAGAGGCACAGCTGAGCTTTGTGAAAGCAGGAAAGTGTGTTGGTTCACACTGTTCTATAGGATTCTCTGTTCTAGTGAGAAGAAGGACATCTGAACTCTGGTGGCACCACTTAACAGCACGGAGATGCTTAAAAATGTCAGTGACCAATGAATTGTGAAGCACTCATGCTCACATTAACATATTTCTTCAAGTGTTCTTCACAGGTCCAGTCACCAGAGAGGAAAACCTTGGACTGTCCATTGTGCTGAGTTTAAGTTGCAGCATTTGTTTTGAGTCCCTCTTCCTGCCTAAATTTCTGTCTCCGTCTTGGCAGGACGACCGGTTTTCTGTCCAACAAACAGGCTGCTTGTGAGTTCTTGAGGCTTTAGTTTACAAGCTCTGGTTCACATGGTGCAGCTTAAGCAAGCCAAAAGCAAAAATGCAACAAAGAGATTTGGGGAGGTGTCGAACCATAAGGCTCCATTTAAATACAAACAGAACATCTGGTCACAGGTTCAGTTTAAAAGGTCGTTGACTCTCTATTAATAAGATTTTTTTTTAAATTGCCACTTAAACTGAATGTTTTGTTAGGACCTCTGAGAGGAAAAATGGATTTCTCTTGCTGTTAAAAAAGTCAGTTTATGCAGTATTTACGTATTCTGTAGGCCTTCTTCCTGTAGCTTTATTTGAATGCTATGTAGGAAAACAAAGACCATCTAATGAAACACAGCGTTTTGACCAACTATTAAGAGAAGGTTTCTTTTAAAGTCCGGCAGCTGAAAATAGAGAAAAATGTGATTTTCCAAACATTTCCTCTGGCAGATGGAGCAAAAAATACCACTCACTGTAAAGAGAAGGGCCATGTCTTCAGCAAGATTTTTAACCCTCCAGAGGAATCAATAAAATGCAGCTGGAGTTATGCAATGGAAAAACTAAGTAGTACCGCCTCGCCTCTGTCCAGGTGGAACTGATTTTCAGCCGTGGCAGATGGAGAACTTTTGCCCAAGCATGCTTTATTTGGATTGTAACGCATGTTTTTCCAATTAACAAGGTGGTGAGGATTTGGATTTGGATTTGGAGACACTCATTCAGGATTTGGGATTTTTTTAACCACTATTTATCCACCAAGGTCTTTCATGGCAACGCCTTGCTCCCATATCCGTACATTTCACACATTCAGATCTACTAAACCTAATCTAAGTTTTCTACTGTTGGCAAGTGAGCTTCAACATACTTGAGCATCTTGGTCGAGGGCAGCTTGATGGTCATTGCTGAGGGATGTAAGAGAGTTTTCATTTCATTTTTCACCACTGCACTGTAAGCCTCATGGTCAGTTTGCTGTTTCGAACTACCAACTTTAACAACCTTGCTTCTCAAGCTAAGTCTGAAAAGCATTAATTAATCTTAAGCACATATATTTTGAAACACTAGTAGTATTATCATGAACAAATAATCACTGAGGAACTTGACAGCTTCAAGTGGCCTCAACCCTCCAGGTTGAATTCAGAGGGAACATCTAATGGATTGTTTAACAGACCAAAACAGTATGAAGCAAGCTCCCAGAGCTTCACAAACTATCTGAAATTATTCTTTGTATAATCACAATTTGATCCATTAGGTTCTATGAAATTAAAGCCTCTACAGTAAGAGCAAAATCAGTAAATTGTTTCATGCCATTCATGTGTGCAGGGAACCAGCAGGAAGTCAGTAGGCTCAGCCAGAGAAGGACTTTATTGTTCTGTGGGCTCAAAAATGCAGAAGCCCGACAAATCCTGAAAACCTTTTTCAAGGTCAATGACAACATCACCCCCAAACTGTAGCAATACTGCTTGCTGGTAGAGCTGACCAGTGACGTGCACCATGGTCTTGTTTCTTACAATTATAACAAAGTACCACTAACAATTTGACAGAAATTGTTGATATTTCAAATGCTACAAATAGCACCTTTATATTGTGTGAATGAATGTACACACTGGACTTAGTCAGATAAGAAGCATAGGAAGTAAGTAACTTAGATGATCTCATGCATTTAGTATAGCAGCTCTGGGCTCCTCCAGCAGTATACAGCTGCCTTTGGTCACGCGTTATAAAAACCGTGAGTCAGCACAGAGCAGTTACCATCTCACACTGCAGTGGATTGATGACTGCTCTGCATGTAGTGAGGCTCTTGGAAGAGTTATGGGATTAGGTCAGAGGTCAGGAGTCTGAACTCCGGCACTGCCTCATCCCCTGCTTCAGACATCCAATGAGGGTGTTCACCCGCTGGGCTGGGGACTCACAAATAGGATCTAGTTGGGGCCCCTTGTCACATTCAAGGACCAAAGAGGTAAAATTATCCAATAGTCCCCCCAAAAAGCAAAGATAAGAGAAAAGTGAACGACCCCCAGATTTATCTTGAGACCCTTTGAAAGAGATCCAAATCCTGAGAACCCCTGGACTAAACATATATGTATATTTAAACTAGCTCCACCTACACCAGCTACAACAGTAATGCATCAATGCTACTTATGCATTGATGCATCTGTATTAACAATCTAATAATGTCATATGTGATATATTTATAGATTTTTTGCTAGATTAGTGCTTTGATGTGTTGAGTACATTTAGCTGATAATACTTAAGTTCCTTAACTTAAGTAAGATTTTGAATGGAGGACGTTTACTTTTAATGGAATATTTTTAAAGTGTTATATTGTTACTTTTACTGAAGTAAAGTATCTGAATACTGCTTCCACCTTCCACCTTCTCTATTGTCTATTGTTGTAACACAATGATAATTTATGCTACAGCCAGTAAATAAAATAATTCAGTGTTTCATAGACAACTTTTCAGGGTAGAAATGCCTCCATCATATCCAAAACGGGCAACACTGGCTCATATAAGGCAATTATTTGTCAAAAAAAATGGTTAGACTTGTTTGCAGCATCTGTCTAACCCCAACCTCTAAAAAGAAACTGAGGCAAACTGCTGGGAATTGGCTGTGGCGGGCAGTGATTCCATGTTTGCTCTGATGAGTAAAGATTACTGGGAATGTACTGTATATTAATAGAAGGTGTGTGATCTCCAGTGAAGACAGCAGCCAGCATTAGCTGGTCCAGGACAGTAAGTTTAGGACTTGGCAGCTGGCTGAGTCCAGGAATAGTGTCAGTTCTCGTGAGCTCTGTGACTGTCTGCCAGCTTACATCAGGCTGAGCTTGTCCCAGAGACGGAGACACCACTGCCTCTGACCTCGCTGCCCCTCTCTTATCAAGGTTTTATAACAGCTTTCACCTCATAAGAAACAGGACCAAATGGCAGTGCAACCACGAGGCCCCAGCACTCCTCAGACACACCTTTACAGTTTTTACAACCAGTCTTTTCCATATTCCTCTCATGATTAATTCCAAACCAATCAATACTTTTGCTTTTTTTTGTCGTGGGTTCTTTCCAACTTACTAAACCAGCATGTTTGGGTCCCTTTTTTTCCTGAGACCACTCCCAAACCAATTATTGCTGCATTTATACCCCATTTACTCATTATTTAGTACATGATCATCAGCTTCTTCTTCTCCTCATAACCACCATCAACCATCATTACCAGACTCAGCATCTTCAAATCCATCATTTCACCTAAAATGTAAAATGTTCAAGGCAAGGCTTCCAAATTATTGCATGTTGTGAAAAAATAAGTACGTAAAGACATAAATCACTCATCTCATGCAGTAATACTGAAGAAAAAAAAATACACTTTCTTTAAAGCACCATCACTCCATTTCATCTTCATAGTATCCACATATAGATCTACAACTTAAAGCCACAAATAGTTGCGTGGTGATTACACCCACTGTAGCATGGAAACAAACTGTCCCAACAGAAGTATGTGTGGATGTTCACTAATGTCAAGCATGTCTGCCTGATAATCAATACACTCAATTTGTCTCTCCCAGGACACCTCCTGATTCCTTATGTAATATGCAGGGGAACACCTGCCCGCCACTTTAAGTCCTGGACCATCCCACCATGACCACCACTGCCCCTGCCCTCACTCTTCTCGGGATCCTCTTACACTTCTGGGGAATGTGTATCCAAATTGTTCCCGGTGACAACAGGCGCATGACGGAGCGCTAAAAGAAAAAGTTCAGCCAGTCTGAGTCAGAGGAAAGATGAGGAGGAGGAGGAGGGAGGGAGGGAGGGGAGTGAGGAGGGGTATATAGCCCCGAGAGTCAGCCTACACTGGTTCAGACCGGTTCCTGCCCCCTTCCCCTTCTCCTCTCTTGCTTCTCCTCCTCCTTTCCTCTAGTTTGTTGGTCTAATTTTGTTTTTCTCCCTCACTTCTTCCTCTTCTTTTCCTTTTCTTTCCTGTTATCCTTCCCTCTATTCTCTTCTTCTTTTCACCAGTTCTCTCCCTTACTTTCCTCTTATTTCCCTTTAGAAGATGTTTGGCTACAACCTTAACTCACTACTCCATGATTATGAACTGCTAAAGCATCATCTTGATATGGTTTGAATGTGTAAAATCTGGTTGCAGGTTTTTAAAATGTTAATTTTGTAAACACTGTTTCTGATAGACAACCATGAGAAGGTCATAGGTCAGTGTGTCTTGGCTGTTGGAGACAGTGCAGAATAGGAGAAGCGAAGCCAGAGAGAGAATAAAAGTGTGTGCATGAGAGAGAAAAAAGATAGAAAGACCAAGAGATAAATAGTCCTTCTCTTGCACCTTACTCTCAGTGGAGTCTCCTGGCAGAAAGACAAAGCAAAGTGCTCCCACTTTGCATATATTACCATGTATCGACATCAAACAAATGTCATGATATACAGTAAACTCTGCTGCAGAATCCTCCATTTAGAGCCAGGTATCAGTAACATGAAAAATGTTTTTCACAGGTGTAGTTTGAGAAAAACAACTTTGTCTAGAGGCTAAACAGAGAGGAAACAGTGGTGAGGATGAACACACTGAAAGGTCTGATTTGAACCGCCAGCTGTTGATATTCTAAACAGAGATGGACGGGCTTTGGTATTTCTCAGCAAAACTGCAGACTTTCGCTTTTCCTCTGAGCTGCAGGGTTTGTTCACCCGGAGGAGGCTGGAGATGTAAACACTGCGAGGCTGAACAACGTTTCCTCCTCCAGGCCGCCGGCCAGATGGATTAGAGACTGTCAGCAGCGAGATCTGACGCAAAGCAACAGCTCAGCCAGCTCAGATGAAAGACTGATGGAAGATTCTTGACCCAAAGATGTACTTTTGTGTGTCCTGTTTTCAGTACAGCATGTTCAAGTATCGCAGTGAAGTGCATTATAAGATTAGAGCTCTGTTCATTTCCTGAAAGCTTTTCCACCAGTTTCCCCATTGGTTAATCAGTGGGTGCAGTGCAGAGACAAAAAGAGGAAACTAGAAAAAAATCAACAGTCATCATTCTGACAATCTGTACCGTATTTTGCTCCGTAAAAGAAGTTAAAGCAGACTAGACTGACAAATATGTTCTTGCCCAGTTATCTTTGGCTCTTCTCATATATATGTATCACTGAAAAAAAATTCCAAAAGTTGTTTATGAAAGTTATTTTTTGGATCCCAGGCCCAAGTCCCGTGCACAAACAAGCAGCTCTGGTGACGGGGAGACATTTGAGACCCTGACTTACTAATTAAGGCTTGTTTACGGTCTGTGTGGGGCAGCAGGCAGTTTCGCTGAGCATGTTCGCTGAGCAAACACAGCGTCTGATAATCTCACCGACCTCCATCACTTATTAAAGTGCAAGGCCTTCCTGTGATTCAAGTCATGTCGATTCTTTCTATCTACATCTACATTTTTGTCCTTTTACCGTGTTTAAGACAAAATGAATGTGAAAACAGCCTTCCAGTGTCAAACATACATCATTCTGCACAGTGAAGGTCAAACATCCAAATGAAGCAACAATTTTTAGTGAGGGGAAAGCTAAATAAGTGGTTAAAAATGTTAAATTAATTATTTTTCACTTTACAATGAATGGCCA